>JAGSMT010000377.1:0-146868 GCA_029286875.1 Lamproptera curius
TTGGAACCTCCTCCACGGCCGGCCTCACCTCAGGCCGGCCAGGTTCCTCTTAGCTTCCCGCGAGCTGGCCCAAGCCGCAGGTACTGAGACCCCACCGCTACGACAAAGCGAGAACCTGTTCGGGAAACTAACCTAACCTTTTTTTTGTTTTTTTACCGTGGAAATGCCTACGCATACCGTCCTCGCGGGGCAAGACAGGTTATGTCGGACTGCACCGACTAAAACCACCACGTTGTTCCTTCCTGGCGCCTTTAGGTGGGGTCACAGGAACGTTTGCACTCATCTGCAACCCCACCAGCGCTGGCCGCCGAAGCAGCCCATCTCGGCCCTACGGCCATCTGCCTCCCTCTGGGCGCGTCGGAACTAGCGCGCCCTTCGTCTCGGCCCCTGGTTTGGTAACAGATTCCCCGAATCTGTTACTCGGACCATAGGAGCTAGGAGTTCCTGACCACGCAAGGACCAAACTCCCAGCCCCAGCGGCGGTTCAGATGTTACGCTCCGCCGCCTAGCTCCATTTCGAGCCGCAGAAGGAGGGAGATCGACGACACCATGCCGAATGTCCCTCCTCCACGGCCTCCACACCGCATCAGCGGTGCGCCCCCGAGTCACGGAGGATAGGAGGCGGCCTACGGAATACCGACACTCCTCTTCCCCGCGACTCCTCCTTGGTTGCGAAGGACAGGAAGGGTGCACCTACCTTTTTTTTTTTTTTGCCGTTAGAAAATCCAGCTTACGGATTCCCCCCGCCAAAGTGAGGGGCAGCGGGGATATGTGGGCTCCCCGGACCAAGATGGAGCGGCCGGTGTACCCACTAAAAACCAACAGGTTGTTCCTTTCTCTTGTCGCTGTAGCCGGGGCCGCGGGCACTGATCACAGTCTTCGGCGACCCCGGCGCGACGTGGCCCTCTCGGGCCTCTTCTTTCCAGGTGTGTTGGGACACCGGAACGTCCTGAGCGCCGTGCCGGAACAAACAGCACGGCGCTCCCTCTTGAGCCCTTCTCTGGGCGGCGGGCACCCTCTTGCCGGCCGCCCAGGGGCTCATGTCAGGGGAAGGTTGTGCGCTCGCCACTCTTCGGCGCCCTGGCCTTCTTCTGCGATAGCCAGGCGCTCACGGCCTCCTGTCCCTTTCCGCGGCCTCCTTCCGGGCCATCACGTCCTCGCAAAAGCAGGACGGCGCCCACGACCTTTCGCTCTCTAGCATCCTGCGTACTACAGCAGGAAGCGAAAGGTCGTGCCCACGACTACTACGCAGCTCTCGGCGTTGCTCGACCCAGGCTGGGCACTCTTCCAGCGCGTGTTGGGCCGTCTCTTCGGCACATACGCCACAGTGGTGGCACTCCTCTGTAGGCTCCCTACCGGCCACGCGGCACAGGTACCTCCCGAAACAGCCGTGTCCCGGAGAACCTCGTCGCGCGGAATGTTAGGAGCCGTGTCCTCTTTCTAGCCACCACTTTAATGCAGGGCATATGGCTTCCACTGTATGACGGCCGGCGCTGGGGTGCTCCAGCCGCAGCTCCCACTCCTGTATTGCAAGGGAGCGCAATTCATCTCTGCGCCCCCTTACCTCCTCTGGGGCTGGCCTGCAGCCCCGAGACCTCGCCTCCTCGCGCCAGAAGAAAAGTGACGCGAGGATTTCTGCGTCTAGGTCCCAGGGCAAGGAGCCAGCCATCAGGCACGCCGCCTCGCCGGAGATGGTCCGGTAGCCCCGTACGGCCCGGATCGCCAACACCCTCTGGGTTCTCTTTAATACCGCAGTACTCTCCTTTTGGAGGGTGTCGGCCCACAGGTGCCCCTGCAGGACCATGGACCCTAACTACCCCGGCGTACAGGCGGCGACAGGAGCTGCTGGGTCCTCCGGTATTGGGAGCAGTCTGCCGGAGCTGCCGCTGCTCTCGCCACTCTGGCGCGAGGCGCTCAAAATGGGCGCAAAACTTCCATCGGCTTGTCGGCTGACGTCGACGCGGACGCCGCAAACGACTATGTGGGCGTCCGCAGGTGGCGCGTTCGAGGCCCGTAAAAGTAAAGGGCCTCGGTTTTTCGAGCGCCACCTCTAGTCCTACCGCCGGATGCGCCCAGTTGCTGAGCGACCCGGCAGTGGCGAGACCGACGTGTTCAGGTGCTGGACGATGCGGGCCGCCACGGGAAACTAACCTAACCTAACCTAACCCACCAACCCGCATTGGACCAGCGTGGTGGGATACGGTCCAAAACCCCTAATGGATAGGGATGTATTGGGGAGGCCTATGTCCAGCAGTGGACTATCACAGGCTGATGATGATGATTAATACAGAAAATAACAAATCGAAAGATTCTTTGTATCTTACACATGAAAGATATTTACGTAATAAGAACAACACGTAACTAATGTTGTTGGTTCCAGAATTAAAAAAGGTCTTTCAGCGGTTTTCATAAAAAAATAATTTTTAATTTCAGTAATCGCTCCTCCTCCTCCTCTTATTACCATATAAGTGAAAGACGGATATATTGTAGTTTAGCAACAAATTTAATAGAAATGAATCGGTTCTAGTTTCATAAACGAGAATATGCTGTTCGATATCGAAAGGAACCCACAGAGCAGAATAATTGGTTTAGTTTGTATGTACCCTGTATGTTCTAGATGTCTGTTAGTTCATCGAAGTCATAATACTTGTAATATTAGTCAGTATTATATTCAAAAGCTGACTAGGGCTTACTTAAAGAACGTCAGTCAATATTTATCGTTACATTTACTTTTTTTGTTTACATTTTGCCTCATTATGCTTTATGTTACCTAAATTTTGCGTTATGTTACTATTATAACAAGTGAAATGTTAACAAATATACTCGACCGACTTCAATCTATTTTACGTAATTTAAGCAGATAATAACTGTCTCCCCTATGAAATTGAGTCGCATTTTCTGCCTGCCTTTCACATGTTTCATAAACTTAGAATGAAGAATTTTTAATGTTATAAATTTTATGTAAACTTTAAATGTATTATCTTAAATAAGCTTTGAATGTGCTGTGTGATCGCATTTTTTAAAATGTTAACATGCTTATAATGTATGCATAAATTTATTGTAGACTAATTCAAGTAGTATTATTATGTAAAACATTCTTTTTGCTGCATATCTTTCACGGTTTTAGCAGCGTTTGTAATTTAGGCGCACGAGGTTGTATTTTTGGTGCATTAATTTTTTTTATTCCGCGAATATCTGTTAAACTATTCATCACAAAAGAATTAAAAAAGTAGGATCTAATGACAGCTAATATATATCATTTAAAAAAATAAACAAAATCACAGCCCTTGGACTCCGCTCCAAGGGTTGCGATTTGCATCGAGGTAACATAAAAAAGGAAAAAAAAACATACGCCCTAAATTAAGTACCTCTTTTTGACCAATAAAATAAAATAAAACATTTGAATAGAAATATGAACATCTAAATGAAAAGATTAATTATTTTTATAAATATGATGTCACTACTCAAATTACGCACTTTATCATATCGCAAAATTTTACAAGCATATCATAGTTAACTAGGTTGAGATACAATCTTTTAGACGGCATAGTTTTTACAATAAAAACTTTTCAAGAAAAAATAATAGTAAATGTCGGTCAATTTGATTGAATTCACCAAGCAACACGACAATACCATGAAGTCAGCGTAACGACATGCTTAGGCTGTCAGGAAAATTAGACCGAGGTTGAGACACCCAATCAAAGTCATAACAGATTCTTAATAATATAAATTTTAAAACGTAACGTGTGTCCAAAAAGTAAAACCATAAACATAAGCTTGTTCTTTTATCAACTAGACTTTTCCGCGCATCTCTATAGTCCTAACACACTGAAATTGGTTTACGCAATAATCTTCCTTCCCTCTCTTCCTATACCGTTCCTTTCGCCTGCCCTCCTTTTTCCATTAATTTTTCCTCATCTCGCGATAAGAAGAGGGTATAAGGTGAATACTTCGTGAAGCGGACGGTCGGAGTTCCTACGCAACGCATCATATTTTAAAGTCACGCGACGTGAATGGCCAACGCTCCGTTTTAATAGTTTTAAGTTTACCGCGAACCCCAACCGCATCACCGAAGACGCCTGCAGCTGTGCCGCCATCAGACGAGGTATTTATCCTTCCTTTTATCGCATTTCCAATCCGGCTTCACAACCACGTTGTCCGAGCCGGATTACGCACATGGTCCTTCGAACCGCATCCTCGCTTCTGGTCCTTTAATAGGATCTACCATATCGCCGTCACTCGTCGAAGTTGATCCAATCAAATTGGTTGCCAAAACTTGAGTGACCACGCGCCCGCGCAACCACCTATATTGAAATAGTCGTTATGTAGTTTACAGTCAATGAGTTAGTGCATTTAAACACACCTAACCTTTTAGATTTAACAGATATTATATGGAGTGGAACGTAATTAAATGCAACGATATAAAAATAAATGATTTTTTTTCTATAACGTCCGTCAGCCACTTCCGTCTTTACCACTGAATCATCCAGGCCCGAGATGCGAAGATCCGCGCACTTTTCGGGCCTGGATATTTACCACCTCTGGGCCAACCAATTGGCGAGCTTTTCAGCCAATTGGTTGGCCTTCCGCTGGCGACCCCGGAACCTGGAGGATCCGGGCCCCGTTGCCGCATGGCGAAAGCAGAGCCATCGATCCGATATCCTCCAGTTTGCATTTCTTTTGGCATCTTGGAGGATGTCGGCATACGTGACCCCTTTCTCAGCTGCGCCCGGCTGCAGCTAGTCACTACAGCCGACGAGCTAGGGGCCTTAAGTTTCGCACCCTCCTTGCCGGTGTCACTTTTGGACCAGCGCCTGGTTTGGCAGTTTTGCGGCGCGTCACCAGCGTCCACCCATCCGTGGACTGCCCTGGTGCCGCCGTTGCTGCCATTGCGTGACGCTGGTCGAACCTAACCTGGATTGTTCCGGGGCCTTCTTCTTCCCTTTTAGCCTTCTTTTTTGGGGAAGACTTGCAGGAGGCCCATCCTTCAGCGTCTTGGTCCTTTTGCCGCTGCGGTAACCGGCGCTGCGCAGTGGGGCAGCAGGGCGGCAGGGACAGCAGGGCAGCAGCTGGCCTCACCACTGCCGCAAACGTTGGGGCCACCCTTTTATCGGCGGCCAGCGGTGCCGAAGCCGCTTCTCCGGCAGGGCGGTCCGCTATATCATCGCAGTGGGCCTGAGACATTGGGCCCACCATGTCCCAAATCCGTAGAGCAGTCCCTCAACGTGGACATCGTCCTGCGGCGGCCTTCAACTGCCGTTCTCCTTTTTAAGCGGTCTGAGGCGTCGCACTTCCTCTTCGAGGGCCTCCACCCGAGCTACTAGCCCTTTTGTCAGCCAGGTACTTGCGGATCTCGGCCGACTGGGTGGAGCAGCTCATCACGTCCACCAACTGTTTTACGCCGGAGGAGCACTCTTTTAGGGCACGAACGTGAAGTGCCCTTCAGGTTGCCTGATTTTGGCAACCTGGGAGATGATACTCAGATTTCTGAGCGCCATCTCCCTCATCCTCCGCCGTTAAGGCATCCTCCTCCACGGCCTCTCGCTCCCTCCAGGCGGCCTCTACCATTTCTTCAGCGTGCGGTCCTTTTCCGCACGCTCTTCTGACTACAGGCCTTCCTCGTTTTTGCCAGCAGGACCAGATCGGTGTTAGGGTCCTGCTGGCTGCCGCTATTCGACCGCGATCTCGCAGCTGTTGCGGTTGGGCGTTTAAGAAAACGCCCGCGTTCATCTCTCATCAGAGGAGACGCAAGTCGCCCCTCTTCTTCCGCCGCCACCACCTTTTGCGCCGGCTGATCCTACTCGCTGAAAGACTCACTTTGAGTGCCAGCCGTATCCTCTTTAGTGCGCTTTCTATAAATGAATTTGAGGGGAAAACCCCGCGCCTTCATTATCCAAGAGCCAGCCCTCACCTGGTCCGCGCCTCTGCTTTCAACTGATCCTTCCGAAAAGATTTCGGTGTCCGTTTTCTTGCCAATGTCGTCGTTTTTGTCGATCCTGCTTCTTGTTTTTGCGTTTGTTTTTGATTTTTCCATATCAAATCCCACGAATATTAGGTAATGGAAGTCCACCGGGCCAGGGACCATGTAGCACCGGTAACCCTAAATACGCCTGGGGGGCGGGAGGTTCCCAGGGTTGGCCGCTAATGGCCGGTGTATCGTTCAACCGCTCTTGCGAGCACCCGACGCCACGTACCACAACGCCGAGATCAACGGTTTTTAGAGGTTGTCTCCTCGCGGTCCGGCCAATGAAGGCAGGACAAGGACGAGAATCCACCGTCCCTCTCGGAGACTTCCATTCATACATCTCGCTCTTTGCCCTTGCCCCAATCCCCACACACACATTCATACCTTTGCTCTTTCATCATCACGCTCGGCGAGGCTCGCGCACTCGCAGGGGTAGAACAGCTCGCATCCCGTGTTCCTCTTAACAAAGAGGGTCAGGAGCAAGGTCTGACGCCCGCCACAACAGGCTCGCCTCTGGGAGCATCTGCTCCTCGCCACATCTCCACCCTGTAACGGAGCAGAGACGCGGCACCCTGTCAGTTGTGTCCGCGCCGGCCGAAGCCGGTACCTCCCATATCTGGGGCGTGCCCTATCCGCAACCTGGGGACGCGCCGGATGGGAGATCTGACAACTGCACACGGAGGTTGGACCAACTAGCTCGAGAGACGGCGATATGGTAAATCCTATTTAACGACCAGAAGCGAGGATGCGGTTCGAAGGACCATGTGCGTAATCCGGCTAGGACAACGTGGGTATGAAGCCGGATTAGAAATGCGGTAAAAGAAAGGATAAATACCTCGTCTGATGGCGGCTCAGCTGCAGGCGTCTTCGTTGATGCGGTTGGGGTTCGCGGTAAACTTAAAACTATAAGAACGGAGCGTTGGCCATTCGCGTCGCGTGACTTTAAAATATATTCGTTGCGTAGGAACTCCTGAAGGCAATTATCGACTGCGGCAGTGCTGGGCGCCGTCCGCGTCACGAATTATTCAACTTATACTCTCTTGTTATCGCAAGATGAAGAAAAATTAAAGGAAAAAGGAGGGCAGGCGAAAGGAACAGTATTGTAAGAAAGGGAAGAAAAATTATTGCGTAACCAATTTGCGGCTGTGTTAGGCGACATAGAAATGCACGCGAACAAAATGAATACCTTAAAAAATATCAGAGATTTAAAATGCGACAGACATCGCGTCACAATTTCCTACCACGAGCTCGATACTATCTGTAAAATCCTTTCTTCATGCGTTTGTGATGCATTTAAAAATAAAAAAAAATTGTAACTCAAATATGAATGATAATATTTCATTCGAAAATATTTAGTCATTTTAGAACATTATACAGATATTATTACAAATAGTCTAACAATAAACTGTACCTCATACAGTCCTGACTTTTATACAGGGAATAAAATACTAAAGGTCTTTTCTTTTATTAAAACGCTATGCTCGAATAAGTTAAGAATGCGGGTGTATTTGGAGTCAACAACAATAAACTCCGCGGAAACGAACCTTAGCTCTACGTTCAGCACCAATAAAATATAAAGTTCTTAGCACACACATTTATTCTGGAGAAAGTAAGCAAGCTGTTGGGTCAAAAGTTGAATGCATTTTTGGCCAAACGCCTCATATTGTGTTCTGGTAAAATTGAAAACTCGAACTTACGACTAAATTAGAAACTTGAATAAAAATTACCTTCGTAGCCTAGTGGTTTTTAGGTTTGAACTTATAAACCCCTGAACAGAGATGATACCATCATCATGATCATTATCAACCTGCGATAGTCCACTGCTGGACATAGGCCTCCCCTAATTCACCCCTGTCCATTAGGGGGGGTTTCGTACCGTATCCCACCACGCTGGTCTAATGTGGGTTGGTGGGCACAGCCAATGGGTAACCTGATTTCGATGGTTAGTTGTTTTTTAAGCTCTCGAAAACCTTCACGTGGAAATGCCACAATGAATGGCGATGGTGGCATAGCGCTCTTCCTATGTGATTTTATTGAATCACAAAATGGATTTCGAAATTTGTGAATGGTTCCAATTTATGACTTTGTACTTTAATAAACGATAAAAAGTACATTCGACACTATTTTATAGGGTTTTTTAAATTTACTATTGGGTTCATTAAAAAAGTTTAACCCAAATCAATTTGAAAATGAACGCACAAAATTATTACCTGCCTCCGTAGACCAGTGGTAAAGGCGTGTGCTTTAAAAACCGAAGGTCGTGTATTCGAATCCTGCGGGGATTCAAGCAATTTCATTGTTGTTTCTTAGCTAGTTGGTGAGGGCAAAGTCAAATATCTTTATTCAATATGGAAGAATTACACTTTCTTATTGATTGTCAAATAAACTACCACCGGTTCGGAAATGGAAGCCTCTGACCTGAGAAGAACAGGCGTAAGAAACTCGACGGCATTTTTTTTTTCATTAGTTTTTACAAATTTTTTACCCTAAATATAACATTTTAATAGTTTGAAATAGCCTGGAGCAACCAGATCATTACCACGGTGTGTTATCTTTCAAGTATTCATTACAGCAATAATATCCTTTAACACACAAACGTTCCTTTACAAGTTTTTTTAATTTATTTACAGATAATAGCTGGACGTATTCTGGGATTTTGTTGTAGAAAAGTATACATTGTCCAATGAAAGATTTTATTGTTCTTCGGAGCCTAGTTTTTGGAAGAACAAACAAACGTATTAAAATATGAATGGTTTGGATACTCGTGGTAAATTGCGTATTTATTTTATATATAACTTAGTAATATTATCTGATGGTGAATAATAATACTGCCTCTATAGCCTGTGACAAGGGCGTGTGATTTATATCAAAATCTTACCATTATCTTATCAAAATATACTTCCTTGCATTGGAGCAGCAACCGTCGCTTGCTGACACAGCTAAGTGGGAAAGCGTTCCGGTTAAACATAAGAAATTTCAATTTGTATTAGTTTTGGGGCTATTTATACTATAAATTACACTAGAACGTTCTATTATGTTTGTATATTGTATGTTACAAAGATTTATTCTTTAAATTTAATTAATTTTAATAAAACTTAATATTGCCTTCAAAGAAGTCGATGTAATTTCATGGAGTTATCTGTTTGCTTTGAATAGTAATTTTGCTTAAAATATGTTTTATTATTTGTCACTTTGTGGCTAATATAATGAAAACAAAATAATGTCACGTTAATCAGTTTATGCATTTTATTTGCGAAATTAAAATAGAGGTAAAAAATGCACAATACTTCTTAAAGTTAAAGAAGTATGTTGTATGCTGTTTTTTTTTTAACTTTTATGTATACAAGTGGCTCATATACGTAAAAGTAATCTAAATTCATATCAAAAAAGTTATTTCTTTTGCAAAGGAGCACTTATAAGCACTAAACGATACAGTTTTCCAGTTTAGAGACACTTAGATTCTGTAATAACTCTGTAAAGAAGACCTAAAATTCAATGTACTGTGTGGAACGAGACGATTAGATGCGTGTTACGTTGCAATTTCATTAAGTTTGTCTCAGCAAAAGTGGACTAACTACTTATTGCACGAAGTTCAAAGTAGAAGTCTCAAAAATTGTTCTGGGCTGTAAATGAGAAATGAATGTCATTTAAAGAAGAAGAAGAAGAAGTTAATACCAAGCTAATACCATAGCTGAAATGTAGCTTTTATAACGGATATACGTAAAAAACTTATCCAAGATATACAATATTAATATGTATTCCTTGGATGAGTATATTAAAAAAAAGTGTTGCATAAAAGGAAAATGTATGCATAAATGCATAATACATTTTCTAAGGATAAAATAGAGATCAGATAAAATATCTGGGCCGTAACGGGATAAGATACTTATTCTTTTCCAAATAAATAACCTTTGTATTGAATAATAATTGCTAGATTTAAGATCATAATTCTATGAACTTTTTAGCAAATTATGTTGATATTAATTATTTTTAATATCAACACGGATTAGATTAAAATAAAACAGGCTTAGAGATTTTACATGTTTGAAAGATCCATTCTGACGTTGAAGTTATTAATAGTTAAGAGTCATGTCTTGCAGCAAACTTAATTTTATTCGGACGGCAGAACATTATTTATTCTCGAAATCATATATCATTTTATTCTTCTCGTAATTAGATACAGTTTTAGAATTGAATATTTTTGAGAACATCATAAGCACATTAATATAATACAATATTAGAGCTATGTGCATATCGTTAAATTTAATATCAACTAAATTATTTCGAAAAGGAGAATTAATTGCGCGATTACCTACCACTCACGCCAGTAAATCCTAACGAGATAGATAAATTAAATTGATGACGGTTTGTATAACTTGACTGAAAAAGATGAGGCACTTATATTATTTAGTGTTACATCTTTGTTACTAGATCTGAGTAACAATTTAAATACTGCCTAAGATACCTATATATTCATTAATAGTTACGCAGTCAGTAGCGATGAGACAGGTGAGACGCAGGTTGGTGAACCTGCGTCTCGCTATCTCATCGCTTTATAAAAATAAAATCAGAATTTTCAAAGTAAATTCTTAGTAAAATGCTTCAAATATCGTATCAGTATATCAAGTAGTATAGCAATAAATCAATACGTTCAGAATTTAATTAAAGGTTGGCCGTCCGCACCCTTCGACGGTCACGTGCCGAAACAATGTCTGCTGAGTGGGATCTCATATGGATACTTCTATTCATTACTCACATTTGAACTACACTCAAACTTCTCTGGGCTGCTAGATTTTCAAAGTTTAACATTATATTTATTACCCAATTTGAAAACAAAAAACCGAAATTAAGTTTAAAATTTATACTGATATATCTCATATCTCAGCATTAATTTCACAAGGGGCTTGATGATTATCTTATCGTTTCCATTTTTATTTATTCGTATTGAAATCTCTTTCACGAAACAAAAGCGTCATTTTAGATACATAATTAGACATGTAGGTGCAAATAACTTATTTTAAATTTCATAATTTGGCTAAACTTTTATCTTGTGATGGGCCTGGCATGTTATTTATATTTACCCCCTTATATGGGTATATAAGGGCTTCACTATATATACCCAGGTGGGTATATATAGTGAAACTTCACTACTGGACATAGGTCTCCCTAATACACGCCACCTTCCGATCTTCTCATCATGCCCACACCGGCTGCTTTCGAACGTCATCGCTCCATCTTGCCACAGTGCGTTCTTAACTGCCCTCACTAGGTTCTCATTTTATTGGAGTGGTGCGGTTCAGTACCTGTGACCTACTCAGCTGCGGAAAACTAAAGGAACCTAACCTACCTATGACGTAGGCCAACCGTGGATGAGGGCTGATCTAACTGGGCTGAACAAGCCCCTTTGGATTGCCTAGGAGGTGCAGTGGACGAAAATAAAGCGCAGTTGTGCTGCCATCTCTGTCTCTACAGCCAGGAGGGTCGCAGGGAAGAGAGTGTTGGTATTCGTAGATCACTCTCCCTATCCTCCCGACTCGGCAGGGGCTCCACCTCAGATCAGGTGTGGAGGGCTGTGGGTGTGGTGCTGACGGTGGAGCCCAGATCTAGGCTGCCGCTCAAGGCTGAGAGACTTGTCCGGCAGCCTGTCCTTCCCCTAGTGTAGTTGCCCGTAGAAATGGGCCTACTTCGGCGGCAGCGCCAGTGGGGTCCGAAGACCGCCAAAAGGTTTCTTTGCCTCTATCTCGAGGCGCAAAAAAGAACAACGTGGTAGTTTTAGTCGGTGTGAGTCTGACGCAGTCCATCTTTCATCCGCAAGAGGTGGCGTAGGCATATCCCTACGGAAGAATAAAGGCCACACTACGTTTTTAATAATTGTTAAGTAATTAAACACGATGAAATCCGTTTAACAATTATTCATCGTAAGCTGTAGAAGTTATCTTACTCCAGTACCACTTTCTGTTGCTTGCGATGTTTTCAGTAATAATTTAGTAGTCAAAGCTCCAGTAAACAAGAATTTGGTTACTTTAAAACATTTCCTTTGGTTTGTTTACGTATTGATTAAATTAAAAATAATTGTCATTTAATTACATTTCTGTCATTGAAATATTAGGTCAAAAAAAGAAAGCAAAATATATAACTATTCAATTTTAATATTTTATTTAAAACAATAGGATGTGTCGAATCCTTTTTTTTCTGGAAATTTAATAAACTTTTTTTATGACAAACTAAAATCTATTTCAAATTTTGATCACGTACACCACGAGAATTTCTGTATAACTGACCACTGCAGTCTCACTTAAATTTGTTATATTTGTCTAAATGTGATATAATTACTTATTAAATGTTTGTAAATATTTGTTCTTATAGTGCTATTTAAGACACAATTATATATTAATTTTACTTTGTTTATTAATTGATACAGTGTATATGCATAAAATTTTCTTACTAGTAGGAATACTCACAAGAACAACTTTTGAGTTTAACTACAGTAATAAAATGCTATAATATGTATATCTATAAATATGACACCGAACACACAGCTATTATAGAGCTGTGTGTTCAGTATCAAAATCTCTATAAAAGCAACTGCTGATCACTAGGCCTCCGTAGCCCTAGTGGTATGGGCGTGTGCTTTAGAAACTGGAGAGTCGTGGGTTCGAATCCTGCGGGGACTCAACAAATTTTCATTGTTGTTTCCCTAGTTGGTTAGGGGCAATTTGGGCCGATCCCCGATTGCCTGATAAGTAAGATGATCCATGCGTCGGATGGGCATGTAAAAAGTCGGTCAGCCACCAACCCGCATTGGACCAGCGTGGTGGGATACAGGGTCAACCCCTAATGGGGGTTGAACTACGATCAAACTAGGGGTGTATTAGGGGAGGCCTATGTCCAGCAGTGGACTAAAAAAAAAAAAAAAAAGGCTGATGATGATGATCATAGGCCTCTCCCATGAGCCGTCAAGAGGTTGCGCCTCCTGCATCCACCGACTACCTGTACGACTACGTTACAATAATTCATAAAACTTTAATACATATCGACTTTTATAATTTTCTCGTGTGATGATTGTCTCATGTTTTTTAGAGCCAATTTTGACTTTTGACTTTACTTTACGATATATAACCAGAAGATATTTACAGTGATATCTACATATGTCAATATTTAGTACAAACCGTAACCGTTATATATAAATGTCATGTTATGTTATATGTTTGTATTATTAATATATAAAAGTTTAAAATATTTGCTTTAAGCATTAAAGATTAATTATATTGCATAAAATATTTTTATAGATCGTCATTATGTTAAAAATACCAAGTATTAAATTAGTATAATATAGAAAATAAATGATTATTAAAAGAAATCTCTGTAAAAATATTCTACTTTTTAAAATTGAAATTGAAAAGGAAACAGGTGAACTAATTAATTGCAGTATTTGTCATTAAACAGCAATTTTATTACAAATACTGCAGCAGAACCACTAAAAGAAAATTGTATTGTTTACTTGATTAACTGACTGCACGGATAGCAATTTGACACTACAGTTTTCGAAGAGTTTAATTAGTAGTAGCACAATCAGCCTCCTGTTGGGTGACATAATTTATTTTTAGGCTCTTAGAGCCTTAGTTACTTAGCACATCATAAGGAATGAGTAATACATGTATTGGGTTACAGTCTCTCAGCCTAATATACGATTCAAGCTCGATGCTTTATTTCTCTCAACTAAAAATTATAGTTTACTATAATTTTCTATTTTTAAATGAAAATAGTTGGTCATCTTGGTTGGTTAACTTTACGCCAAGCATTGTAAGCAAAGCATCAGGGAATGTGTTGTATTACATAAAAGAGTCAGTGACCGGATCTAGAAGCACGTTTCCCTACAAGGGTGCTTTCGTTGATAATGAGAAGGCTTTCTTTTAAAGGCTTCCTTTACGCGGGCTTCGCCAGGGCCTGTACTTCACAACAGTAGGCAAAAACTTTACAACAAAGTATGTTTGCTTATATCTTCAAAGTGCCTAAATTTTAAATTTAACTGATGATAATAAAGTAATGATGAATTACTATTGCTATAATATTGCGTTAAAAAACTAGGATATGCTATATTTAACCTGAAAATGGTAAAATGGGAAATGAATTTGATGTATAATATATCTAGTACTGATTTAGCGTAAGTAAAAAGAAAGCATAACACCGACATTACTATGCATGAGGCTATGCAGAAACTTTAACATAAATTGTTTTTATTTATAAATGCAAAAAAATTATTCATTTCTTTTGCTTATTATCAGTCTGCCCGTAATCATGGATGCTGGATAGAATTCGAAACGTCGGAAAAAGATATATATAACTAACATAAAAAATCTTCAAATTAGGGGATTTGACAAAACAAACTGCTTCTATAATGTTTTAAAAAAATACAGTTATAAAAGACACCAGCCGAGAATCGAGCTAAAATGCTGATGTAACAACATTTACGTTCACGTAAAAATATCTCTCTCGGGGCTTGTACCGAAGTAATGTTCATTGTAAATAACTTATTACTAACAATCTGTGCTTTAGTTTGCATTTTATTTTATAATTTATAAACTAAATAAATTTATAATTATATGATAAAGAGAAATAAAGCGTCTTAATAGATTTATGAAAAGTAGAACGTACGTAATTCGGAGTTGAGAATCTTTACATTTGTTACGCCACTTAAAATGAAAAGGAATGGATTTGTATAATTATCCTTTATTGATGGGAAGCGTTTATAAAAGGTCCCCATTTTTTCACGTAAGTAGTTTTATAGATATTTGAGTAATTACTCTATAACCAGAACTGTGTATGAATAAATTAATAATGAATTAGTGTTCTACTGTATTGTGCGTACTTATTTAAATAATGTACATTTAAGCAAGAACAATTATAAAAATTACAAAATTATACGAAGTAACGAACAGTACTTGTCACTTATATATTTAAATTAATAATAGTCAGAATACTATTTCTATTGCGGGTACTTAAAGAAAAGGAGTCTTGAAATTGACGTTTTGTCTCCGTGCGATCGTGCATAAAAGTCGGATCTGAAATACTGCGGCTGAGCTCGTGTAAGCCGCGACGCCGAACTCTCCCCGTGTTTGATATGTGTTGTGCATGTGTAAAAGTGTTTGTGTTGGGTGGTTTGATCCATACGAGACATTAGGTGGCTGTTGACGGAGTCACGTGAGTTATTCGAATTTTTAAGTATATTTATATATTATTTTTAGTAGATGTTCAGTTGTCGTCATCGATTTACTGTTTGGAATCCTCTCTAGATTTCTAACTAATTATCTTCTACAAATTTCATTTACTACGTCATAAAATAAAACATTCATTTTTTCATCCGTTAATCATATATACATTATTCTTCTGTAAAAAATTATTATTGCCGGTTAAAACATATATAAACGCATATATGTGAATATTTAAATCTTTGTCTAAATACTGGCTGACAAAGATAAACTTTATTTAATAATGTCACTTTAAGTCGATTTGATACGGCGAAGCCGACCTATATTGGGATCAGCACAGAAGATAAATAGTTCCATATACGTGCAAACAAAAGTGCAGTCCCTAATCCTTTATACTTTTAAAGTTAAGGATGGTATAATCGATGGTAAAGTTGTTTGGTCCCTGCAGGTTAGAAACCTACGACCTGCGTTTACTAAAGACTGAAGTCATAACATACACTAGGCTATGGAGGCAAGTTAAACTTGAAATTTTGAAACTTGACTATAGTTTTCTAGTTTACATAATTTCTAAACGTAACTTTTTATCATCATCACCATCACCTTCATTAGTCCACTGCTGGACATAGGCCTCCCTAATACCTATCCATAAGGGGTTAGACCTGTATCCTCACGCAGGGTCAATGCGGGTTGGTTAGGTTGACACATTTAGTCATGCCCATCCGACGAATAGATCGAATCTTACTTTTCAGACAATTGGGTACATGATTATAAACAGCATAGAATTGTTCTAACCACGAAAACAAGATAAATAAAGCTGTTACCGCGGTTCGAGCACCAACTTTGGTATACAAAGTGAGGGCCAATACTCACTGGGCCACAGGAGGCATGTTAGTGTACGAAATTATTTTTTATTTACTAACATTAAAATAAATAATATCGAATGAATAACAATAATTACCTCGTATTTTATAACTCATTTGACTACACAATATGTTGTATTAGGAAATTTTCAAACAGGTTAAAGTATTTTCACAAAAAAAAAAATAATTGCACCCTCATTAATTTCATGAACATTATTATTGGGGTTCATTAGCGTGTTGAGTATTCATTCCTTTTGTTACTGCACCGTTATAAATCGAGGTGGATAAACTTGAGATATTTTCATTCATCATTTCTTAACTTGAAGAATATGTTCAATATGACATCATCAATAACTACAATAGGTTAGGTATATTTAAAATGTCTCATTAAATATAAAAGCGCAATGTTCTTAAAACATTTGTTCAATCAATTTTATTATTTAAACGGTAATACTTGTCCTGTCTTATTATTTTTTCAAATATATATATGATGGGTAGAATGTGAAGATTTTTTGCTTCTCGCTCTTTTCCAATGTCATCGTGGATCGGCTTTTAATCGATAGATATCGACCGAGGCTGCCAGCTGTCATGTAGAGGAGACTCTATTAAGTACCCGTAAGGTAAAAATGAATCACCTCATTTTTCAGGTCCGGATGACCGATGAAGGGGCTCAGAACTCATCATGGGCTCGATTCTTTCTTCATCCCCTTAATTTTAAACGGTGTGCAACGCAAGAACTAATACAACTGGGCCACTGTGGCAGTTGCAGAAATGTCTTAAAACGTTTCCTAAAATTTTGTTGCCGATAAATTGAAGAGAATGATTTATCTAGACTGTAACAATGACGTTTTAAATTTTTACTGCTTACATGAATTTGCAAAAATAAAGTTAAAAATAAGCCACGGTAATAATGTAAGCATAGTTACAAATATAATGTGTGTGCCCATTATGAGTAGTTAAGCACTACACAGTTGGTCTTTCCACAAAACTGAAATTTAAATGCTAATATTTTATTGATATGAATATATACGAATACATGCTTATATTTTATAGACCTAAACCGTTATAAATAATTAAAATGCCTTCTTAGGCAGACAAGCTAAGAGTGACGTTTCGTGGCTGACATACGTGGCTTTTTATAAAAATATACTTACATTTTTTTAAATGTAAGTATTTTTTATAAGTAGCTTTTAATCTAATTGACACATACAGTTAATTGTTTTTTTTTTTCATGATGAATTAATTTATTACATTATCTAAAGTAAAGAGTTTCGTTTAAAAAAAAACTTTTATCTTCTAATGTGTGTATTGACTTCGCAATTTCATTATATTTTTACTTAGCCATAAAAGTAAACCTTTAAAAAATCTAATTATATCAATTATTTAATCCGCCTCGAAACTACGATTCATGCAAAAGTGCTGAAAAAAGTTAAAAGTTTAAATGAGATTAAAATGTAAATTAACTCGATAAAATCCGTAATAGTCCTTTTATTCAATAATGTGTACAATTTGTGTCAATAACCCTAATTATTTTAAGTTAAGACGTGTCCGTACGGTGTTATATACCAAATATGTACAAAAACATTGTAATAGAAATTATCGAACAATAAAAGATCTGGTCGTAAATGGTAAACGAAAGGAAACAGCTGTATTTAATATCAGATGATGGGGATTAATAACAAGAATAATTTCCGGTTACGCAATTCTGGTCGTTGTTAATAAGGAACTTATCGCTTTGTTCAATTTTTTTATTGCATTATGCAGACAGACGAGCAATCAGGGCACCTGATGGAAAGTGGTCACCGACGCCCATAGACATTGGCAATACAAGATTACCAACGCGCTGCCTACAGTGGGACATAGAATGTTAAGTCTCGTTTACCCAGTAAATACGCTGTCTACGGTGCCCTTTAAACCAGAACACAGTAGTATTTTCACATTACTGCTTTGCGGTAGAAATAGGCACCGTGGTGGTACCCACCCAGACGGTCTTCTGTAAAAAGGGGACCTACCACCGTTAAATGCTCTTACAGTCACCATTCGGCTTTTATTATGATACAAACTTGATTAGAAAAGAGATAACAAACAATAAATGTAGCATTTTGAACAACACTATCAGATTATAGCTTAACGTATTCTCTCTTATTCAACTTGTATTTAAGTGACAGTAATTTCTGAAAGTTAGGAGCCAACGCTCATAATGTTGCATATGAGTTGAATGTGATTAATAAAAAATGCTATGTACTGAATTTCATGATACTATTACATGAAGCCGCGGAAGATCAAGACGAGAAGAAAAATTTTCTAAGCGCCTTATGTAACTCACTAAAGTCACTTAAAATGTTTTGATAAATTAAAATTTTTATAATAACAAATTAACCGTGCCCTGATAACGATATCTCTAAAGCTATAAGGCCGATTGACCTAAAATTCGGTATGAATATTTCTATTGCCAAGAAGAGATCGGATTCAGATCAAAATTCCTGGCACATAGTAAGTATATATACGCAGAATAAGTCTTTCAGCAAAATTAAAATTAAGAAAAATGTCATTGTTTTTAATAAAGGAAGCATTTATCTTATTCTTTGAAGAGAGGCGCGCAAAAGTACTTGAACATCAAAGATTGTAAGACTAAGACACTTTAAGACCAAAGGTTTTTGTTATACAAAAAATAAATTCTTTTGTCTTCAATAACAGGCTTTTAAATATTTTATTATATTAATTACTTTAATATAATAAAATATTGAAAAACTTCAAATTACTGACGACAAATTTATTCATCGAATGTAACTTACCCTTAGCTTGTAAAATTGGAAACAAGTTGATTAGTTCGTAAAAACTGTCATACAGATACACGTAAAATCATTTTAACCCGTGTTTTATAGGGCGATGACAAATCGCTATCTAGTCCTGCCTTTTTCTTTCACCTTTGAAAAAAATAATTCTTTGTACTGGATAATACTAATTGCATTTTCTCCAGGCGGTTCTCTATATAAAAGAGAATAAACATCGTAGAACTGTCAGAATGATATAATTGGAAAAACAAAAAATAAATGAAGAATCGGATTAGTTTGTTTACGTTTATTTAGCAAGGATATATTAAAAACGAGTGTCTAAATAAAACGTGCACTCGTTTTACTACCGAACTTTCACGGGGAAGTTAAGTGACCTATTTTCGACACGAGTCAGTGTACAAATTTGAAATTAAAACTAAAAGCAGTGAATTTGACATGCACTGCTCTTAGTGCTCGTAAACAAAACACTTAGTTGGAAACGGTCCCAAGGCATATTTTGAAACAGGCGTGGCTTTTGGAAAATGTTGGTGGCTTAATAATAAAATATTTTTGAGTTTTTATATTTTTTAATATTACACACGTGATGTATATATGTAAAACTTTTTGCCCCTTTTCAATTTGTAAAGGATCTATAGAACGGACCATTAACATAATTACTAAGCAATTACAATATATGTTTATATGGACTGAGATCCCTTTACACGAAAAGGTAGAATTACTTATCATAAGTATAAAAGAATACATCGTTACTATGTGAATCACTGCCTCCGTAGCCTAGTGATATAGGCGTTTGCTTTTTCACTTTCAATCCTGCAACAAATTTTCATTGTTGTTTCCTAGTTGGTTAGGACAAATTGGGCCGATCACCCAATTGTCTGAAAAGTATGGTGATCCATGCGTCGGATGGGCATGTAAAAAGTCGGTCCGCCCACCATCCCGCACTGGACCAGTGTGGTGGGATACGGTCCAAAACCCCCAAATGGATAGGGGTGTATGGGGAGGCCTATGTCCAGCAGTGGACTATCGAAGGCTGATGATGATGTTGATGATGTGGATCATGTTACTGTTTACCTTACCCGGTGTACAGTTTTTGTACTTGGTCATTTTTGGCTTTATTCATAGATAGTATATTGGAGCCTAAAGATATCGCTCCTTATGTGTTTTAGCTTAGATTTGGTTAATGTTTTAAACATTATCAACTTAGAATCGATAAAGCAATTGATTATTAAAACAATCGAAAATCACTTCAAAAACTGAGATGAACAGATTTATAATCCAATGTTGTAAAAGTAGATCGCAATAAATAGTAACGAGGAAGCGAGCTTAACCACTGTGTTAACAGAACGCAAGGGCAAAAGCGAAAATTATAAAAGACAGATTGCGGTAACTTTCAGTTTTATTTCACATACTGGTAAAAGAATAGCAACGTCTGAGCTGTTTTGAAAATAATTCTTACGTATGAGTCAACATTTACTATAGCAGAATCATTAACATAAAACTGCTTTTGTTTCAAGTCCAATTAGGTACATTTACCACATGTGAAAGTTATAATTAATTTTATTAGAATTAATAAAATAATTACTACCGAAAGGTGAAATGATAAGTATAAATATGTAGTGATTTTTTTTCAAATTATATATAAATATTGACTATATTATTTTAGGATGCTAATTAAAAAAGAATATGTGGGTGGGTCATATCGTATTAATCATAGTTGCTTACCCATATCGAAAAATTATACGTTGTAAATGAGAGCTTCATTCGTTTTTAATTGTCAGAATACGAGTCCTTTAGGAAAAGTTCATTTCATATGAATGTTAAAAAAAATAATTTCTACCTATTCCCGCGATCTAAAATAATGATGCTTTCGAAAGTAGGCCTAAATTTTACCACATTTAAATACTAAAATCCAAGTCTAATACTCATTCAGCCTGAAGGCAAAATAGGGTCGTTATTTATCTACCACTTATTTCACGTTTATTTATCATCTATTCAATACATCTACTAAATTTTAAAAAGTAACTTGTGTTTCCGACTTATTCATTATGTCAGGGTTTTTTGGTTTTCCACTTTTTTAGTATTGTGAATCAACACATTTTCTAATATGTTGAATATTTTTCTGAAACTGCATTCCGGTTTTACGCTGGATTTGTTGAAAACTGGAGTTATGGTTAATAATCAAGTAAACATCCACTTCGACGTTTTTATTTTTGTATTTACGAGATTAAATTCAAAAGTTCATTTGAAATACAAATATATGCAACCAACGTGATAAATCCATAAAGAGGATTCATCCACTTAAATGCACGTCATATATGTATGAAACCTATTTCTTATTGGTGTGATTTGACTACAGCGTTCAAGGACGCTGGTAGTCGTTGAAAAGTCTTGAATCTCATTTTACCTTGGGAGTAATAGATTCAGACTACTGTTAATAATTTTTACTGTTACTAGAGGTGAAGGTGTATTTCCTAAACGAATATCGCAATATATAATCTTTGATATTGCATCTGAATTGGGAATAGCAACAATAATATTATTATTATTTGAATAGTTCAATTACATTTTATTACCAATTGTGACATAGATACTATGATATGTAAGTCATCTGAGGCAGTTTAGAAATGATAATAATGGAATAAATAATTATTTAAATTTAATCAAACGGATGCGAATAGATTTACAGAACATTGTTTTACTAGCTTTTGTGTTCATTGTTTTGATTGCAAAACCATAGTAAGATTTATTATTGGTGATTAATTTATGCTGATGGCAATAAATTGCTAATACTATTGGGAAAACTATTCATTATGCTAATGTCTCCGCTTATTAAGGTTAGGGTGTTGCGCCGAATGTAAATAAATTCACATCACATCATCACATCATCAGCCTTTGTTGGTCCACTGCTGGACATAGGCCTCCCTAATACACCCTATCCATTAGGGGTTTGGACCGTATCCCACCACGCTAGTCCAATGCGGGTTGGTGGGTGGACCGACTTTTACATGCCCATCCGACGCATGGATCATCTTACTTTTCAGACAATTGGGTGATCGGCCCAAATTGCCCTAACCAACTAGGAAACAACAATGAAAATTTGTTGCGTCCCGCAGGATTCGAACCCCGACCTCCAGTTTCTAAAGCACACGCCCATACCACTAGGCTATGGAGGCAGTTGTAAATAAATTATGGAGACATTAATCAAAGTTTTCCATTTGAATGTTTCGTTATATTTTTCAATTTCTTTTATAATTTTAAAACCCTAGATAAGATTAGATTAAGTCCTCTGGTAAACTTCGGAGCTCAGGAGTTTTTCCAGTCAATGCTTCTGTTTGTGTCAGTCAAAAACAAAAAAAATAGTTTTTGTCATTGGAAAAAATCTTTTAGGCTAGAAGACTCTGAATGACTTAGTGACGTAGACCAACAATTAAGCACAATTTAAAGTAAAAGTGGTGCGTCTCGTGAAATTTTATAGTTTTAATTTTTATTAATATTATAATTTTTACCTTTAAATTTTATTGTTTTAAATCTGTCATATTTGAAAGTTATAATAAATAATTTACTACGTATCAAGTTAGTAAGGTATTTTTTACTATATATACAAAGAAGTCCAATTAAAATTTTTAAAAATTAATTCGTTTTAAAGCTTAATGTAAGGAATATTTCTGTGTTATTTTGATTTAATTGCTTGAAATAAATGTGTTTCATGTTTCTTTTTGATCTAGTATAAAAAAATAACAATTTTATATTTTACGAAATAACAGCATAAACCTTTGACAGAGGTACAAATTTTTGTAATTACAGATTCAAAAATCTTTGTTTTTTACGACGTCATTAAATAATAAACAAATTCGGTTTACAAACATTATTTGTAACATTGTTTTAAATACATTTAAAAACGTAAAATCCTTATTTAAGCCTTCAAGCGGTATCTGCAAAAGATGGTTGGTGAACGCTGCAGGATATGTAAATATTTGCACTTAAAGATCTCCTTAAAGCTGTGTCGCTCTTAAGCGGGTGGCATTTGCATCTTTTGTATAACCACGAGTTTTGAGATTATGAATTTATTTTACATAAACGTTCGGGATTTTCAGACATAATAATATTTCCAAATTCCAATAAAAGTGCAGTATTTTTATATGAAAATAAGCCCTCAAAATAGTCACTGTTTCTTCTTATATATTGCGATATTCGTTTAGGAAATACATCTTGGCAAATAGTTAATAAACAGTTTTAGTAATGATAAAATAAGTTCACTTTGCATAGGTACACAATTTTAGGAGTACAGACTAAAATTTGGCAATCCAGCTTCAGCACTGGCAACGAGATGCATGTTATTTCAGTCTGTTCCGTGACGACGCCGCTAAAAATTGTTCGAAATGTCGGGTATTGAAAATGTAAAACAAACGCGTATTTACATAAAATCCGTAAAGAGCATTTTTATTCAATAATATCAGTTTAACCATACCAAACACTAGTATTTTAGTTCAGAAAATTCTCTAAGAGAGTTCAAACTAATCATTCAAAGCAATAAAAAATATTTACAAATAAGAAAATTTTTCTCCGTCATTAATAATAAAATAGTAACCGAATATATTAGCAGCAAAGCTTGACAATTGTAAAATAAAATGTTTACTGCAGAAAAATAAATTGTATTGCTTTTACTAATTTTTACGACGACTTTTACAATTATTGATCGACTTCTCAGAAGGACGTACCCCATTCGAAGCGTATATATCGTTAGAGTTTACATGTTGGTGTATTTAAATATGTATACATTTATATGAATATAGTGTAATAAAGTATTAATTTACATAAAAGGCATTTAACAAATTCTTAATTGTATTTGCATAAAATGTCATTCACTACATTTTTATAAAATGTATACCTATAAAGATATAAGAGATTTAAAATGCGGAGGCAATTTCGTGCGGAGAGCAAGTTGTTGTCTGTTTATATTGCGCAGAAGTTGATTACATTGTTTTCTTATTTATAATACGTTCATTTTAAAATATTTACAGAACACCATTAATACCAGATCGGCCGTTTTGGCGTTCATTGAAAAGGCATACATCTAGCAGTGGATGGATAAAAGCTGCTGATAATGATGATGATGAATTATTCCAGGATATATGTATATATATTTTTATACTATTCACTATTTCATTACTTCGCTCCTGCAGGTGCATTTGTTTATTTTTATGTTTCATTATAATTTTTAAGGAACTTGATCTTAAGTCATAAATAACGCGAAGGGCCGTTAGGCGTATCAAATTCTCTGATGTCTATTTCTGCCATGAATCAGTAGGGCGCAAACACTACCATATTCTGGTTTGAAGAGTACCGTTGCCAGTGTAATTACTGGGTAAACGAGACATTACAAATCACGTCTCAGGACGGCGAGCTAATTTGTGACGTCTTGGCTGCTTTTCTAATGGGCAGAGCAGCTATTACTAGCTACGGATAAAGGTTCCACTCTTTTCATTGCTTTAAACAATAAGAAAAACAGAGAAAACATGCATAGAAATATAGGTGACAAAATCTTATCCACACTTTTGAAGAGAATTCCACACTAATCTGCAATACAACCGTTTAGAGGCTACAATAATAAAATGCTAAGAGCCTTCAGATAATTGCTTGTATTTAAAACAAAATTAACAAAAAGCTTTCCGAAGCAAACTCGACTTCACGAGCTCTATATTTTTAGGGTGAATTGAAAGTTCATCTCGAGTCGATTCAATTTCCTAGTTATGTTAAGCGCCGGTTCATGACTTTATCTGACCACTGCTGAACGTAGGTTTTTTAAATGAACGCCAAGATGGCCAATCCCTTGCTACCTGCCAATTTGACTACTGCTAAATTTAAAACCATATTACACTTTGAGGACGATTGTTATTCTATTACATATATTACATTTAGTTACCTAAATATTTTTTGTCTTTAATACCTAGGTATTTATATTTTAATGTGTAAATATATATATAAATATATTCCTAGGTTTAATCTGATTACTAGTGATGAAAACTTGTTATACAATGTTCTATGCCACATTAAGATATTTTATATAATTGTTTCTAACATTTAGTCAAGAATTGAACGAGTAGGAAACTCGTTTATAATATGAACGAAGTTTTAAAAACGATAGTTACAGTTCGACTTAAGTTAAACCCATAAAACCATTGTAATAGTGTTGCCCAAATGCAAGAACAAGACGACACTTAGCCAGTTTTGGTCTTGGCCTTGCCAATACACCTGGTCTTGTCTTGGTCTTGGTCTTGGTCTTGCAGCAAGAGTCTTGCAAGTCTTGCAATTACCTATTAGACTATTGCTATTTATTAAAGTTTACTTTAGATCTTAGAAAAACAAATTTGAATTGAAACATTGTGAGCTTGAATTAACACTAGCCATAGTAAAACCAATTAGATTACTAGATGTCTGAAGATTTGATAACAAATTTGAAAAATCAAGTGCCTTATCGTTATCAACTGAGCTATATGCCGTTTACCATGGAGTAACTGTTTCTTAAAAACATTTACGCTTATAAGCTACATGTGCTAAAACATGTAAAAAAAAAAAATTAATTACAATAACTTGACTGTATTTTAAAGAACAATATCTGTCTAGAAGAGATTGAACCTTCAACTTATATGAAATTTAATAAAGAGTTTTACGATTTATCATTTATTTCAATAAAAATAAAATACAACTACAAATCAAATAACATAATAGTTCAAAGATTTTTCATTAGGTTCTGTTACTTTATATCAATTCTTTTGACAATATTACAAAGTAACCATCTGGCTGACTGATCACTTTACCTATTTCTATGTTTCTAATTAATAAGATGCTTTAGAATAATCCTCACAGGTACTGAAGTTGCATTATGAGAAAATCACGGCCATCTGCGATAAAGTCGGATACTCAGTCTCATGCGTCCTCCACCAATCTAAAATGTCTTCCGAGCTGGCAGCTCTTGGTTTTCTCGTACTCCTCCCAACTCGTCTATCACTAAGCCTTGCAGACCAGATCCAGATGACGTCGAGAGCATTCATACAGTTATCAAAGTCTATTACGTCTTCATCTTCATCACATACCTTATTTTCTTTTCTTGTAGATTCAGAGATTTGTTCAATGAGTGTAAACTTTATATTCTTCATAAAGTTCATTGAACTTGCAGGCTTTTTGTTAGTTACTTCCCCATATTGTCAGGTCAAAAGTCTGAGCCTTATGCCTGGTCTAAAATTAAAGGTACTATAAAATTTATTCTAAATGACATTTAGTCTCGAGCTGCTTGGAAAGCAGAATGAGCCTTAATCTACTTCAGATCGATTAGGTTTCTCATCAACTGTTTTACCATGGATTCAATTTTATCGAGCAAGAGATTGAATGATCAATACTAGCTTGTGTGATGTAACATATTTTTTCTCCACCAAGTTTTGTACTGAAAAGTTTAAAGTTTATTAAAACTTATGTATTTTTGGAGTATTGCCATTCACTAGCTGTGATTGAAATTATTCAATTCAGTGACGAACACAATATGTTATGCCCGCTCACTTTTAAACCAAATTTAATCATATCAGTGTGGAATTCCATCAGTGTTGGACAGTCAAGAACGGGATTCAGATTTGATGGCAGCCAGCTCTTCCAACAGACTGAAACTTCTTCTCACTATCTCGATTCTTTTATTTTACTGCAAATACTGCATAATTTTGTTACAGATGTATGAGTCAGCAATATTGGGTGCTATTCTTCATCTTCCTCAGTTTCGTCTCATATCTTCATACTGCTGATCTTGCGACGTTGCGTCAGTCTCACAGTGTAATGATAATGTCTTTAATAAATCTTTACACAAGGTTTAAAATGTGAGCAAAGCACCGGAAATGTTGATTGTCTGAATCAAAGTGTGGTGGCAGCTGTTTGCCCAGTTCATACATAAATTTGGTATTTGCTTTTGCGTTTCGACCGTGATACCTTGTATTTTATCAATTATGTCATATTCCAATAAACATTCGTGGAAAATCGTTGCAATATCTTCCAGTATGTCGACCGCGTGATGGTATAAAATCAAGAACTACAGATCGATACTTCCATTCATTGTCATAATGTGTAACCTTCAGTAACTCCTACCAGCAATTGACGTCCGCCCATCAATGGAAACGACATTTAGATGATAATTGTTGAATCGTTCATGAGATTCAATTGGACCTCTTCAAATCACTCTTTGACTTCTCCACTTAATTTTGGTTTAACAGGAAGAATATTTGTGATTCCTTTTTGTGAAGATATTAGATGTTTCTTAAGCCTAAAGTGTTTGTTTTTCATTTTATTTCAACCTTTTATGTTGGACATTTTACACAAAGGCAGTTTGGGATGCATAGACATTTCGAAAACTCCTCAAATTTGCATTTAGGTCTTTTGATCTATGACTCAAACTCTCATTACTCGACTAGAACAATTTGAATCTTCGACACTCATATTAAATTGTACACGTGATAAGTTTTCCGAAAACAACAAATTAGTAAAATCAATTATTACTCAAGCACAGCTCAATTGGAAATGTCTGGAATTAAAATAATTCCTTTATTATAGTACATTTCCTTGTTTCCACCGCGCCGCCTCGACGTGCCGGCTCTATTAAAAGGATGCCGCCGAGTCAAACGATGCCGCATGCGGCGTACAAACACAGATTAATACCTACTTGTACAGACGCGAGACATTGCATTCTTTACTCAAGTGAATGTTTTGTCGTCCATCTATACAGTAATAGCTGAAGAGTTTGTTTGTATGTTTGATGACAGAAGTTTTAAAATAAATAAAAAAATCCTGAACGTCACTATCCTCCAAAGTTACTATTCTTGTGGACAGTCCGGGCCTGCTAGTAAATCTTACTCTCATCACCTTTCTCAGAGATATTCGCTCGTACTACAAAAATCTTATCGCAGGCTTTTTATTTTATAGTAGATGGATACGCTTTTATATTATTTTATTAGTTTTGTAGAATTTTTTCACACGTTTCAATTTTCATATTCTTTGATACAGTTTTTTGCGTCTCATAGAATTCCTAAGCGTACCTATACACCGAACTGTTATACCTAACTACTCCGTGAAATAGCGCTAAGTTCTAGCTGCAAGACGCAAGAGTCTTGCCGGATTAGTCTTGTTCTTGCTCAAGTCTTGCACGGTCAGTCTTGGTCTTGGTCTTGCTAAAAATACGGGGTCTTGTTCTTGGTCTTGGTCTTGCAAAAATGCAAGAACAAGACCAAGACTGCAAGACCAAGACTGAATTTGGGCAACACTAATTGTAAAACTTCACAATAATAAACAAAAGTATATTTGCAATAGTAGAATATTTAATACATTCGTCTGCTTATTGTGAATGTTTTGAAAGTTCATTTAAATGCATTTCTTGCATTATATAATCAATCAACTCAATAAGTATAAAAATAATAAAATAGGAAAACATAATATTATTTAAAACAAAATACTGGACCCAGAAGAAGAACTTGCAAAACCTGTTGCTTTGAATTAAGTACATCTTTCTTTAAGAAAATCTATCAAAAGATACAATTACGATTTTATTTTGATCAACGGGTCATTGTCCATCTATCAAAATTTACCTTCGTATATTTATGAACTAATTTTCATCAATCTTCAGAGGTCAAAATCATCATAGAGAAGAAGAAACATAATCATCAATTTTGACAAAATAGTTAATAATGTGTTAAATATTTTACTCCAACACGTTATTCAATAGAAGCTGTAATGCACACCTTTTTCACGAAATGAGTAATGGACGAAGCTCAAAAGTAACACGTTCCATATATTGCGAAGAATATGAAAAGTTTCTTTGAGGCTTTATTCGCCGCATCGAGCTTACAGCGAAGAGAAGCTTATTCAAGTAGAAATTTAGTAGAAAAGCTGAATGTGCAAAATATACCTTATGCTAGTATATATACATATATATATATACATATATATACACACATTTATATACATTTAACAGCATATATCTAACTGTTAGACTACTATTTATCCTAAAATAAATGACTTCGAAAATAAACGATAACTGTTTTTATAAAATTCATAAATTATTTATAGTAGTAGAAAAAATATAATTATTCATGTATATATTAATTGACGACTACAGGTATTCTCGATTTAGACTATGTCTTACCACTATTCTTTGAGCATATGTCAATTGTTTCCTTTTAAGCTTGTTTCATGCCTATCGAAAAGGCAAAATAGAACGGGCAAAATGAAACTCGTAGTCTTTTACCTTCAATGCATTTATTTGTGATAATACTTATAAATTTGATATTTAAGTAGTAGGCCAAGACTGTCGGTCCAAATTTCTTTTTTAAGTTAAAACACAAATAAAATCAGACCGACAAAGGTTGGCGTGAGGAGGTCATGAAAAATACCATTAAAAAAGTAACTTCGCAAAATGGGTTAACAAAAACGGCTGCCACATTTAAATTATAGTGACTGTATTTATTAGGATAGGAGGACTAATGATTCAACCGGAAGAAGTGCCTCCAATTGACGAACTTGTTTTTTCAGTACCTAATGATCACGCAGTTATTTAAATAAATATGACACCACCTCTCGTCAGTGACGAGAGGTGGTGTCATCAAAGATATCATGCCTGGTAAGAACAAAACGGACTAGATATAATTTTTTTACTGGAAAGAATAGGAAAGGATAGACAACCAAGGAATAGACAAAAAGTAAATTTACAATAACACAAAAAAAGAACTCATCTAGCGAATATAAAAGAAGAACATACGATGTTTTTATAGCTCTCATTTCTTTATAAATCAGCTTGAGGCTGGGCCCAGTGTGGAGATTTTAGTTTGTTATTATGTCCATAGGTCCATTTGCCTTCATGCCTGGTTACGTGTAGGAAAATGGACCAAAACAAGGTTTTGAAACCATCTAATATCTTTTGTATCTGTTATTTGATTTAAGCGTTCATTAACAATAAGTTAAATTAATAAATGCTCAATCATATAATAAGAAAAAAAAAAATAAAGTATTATTTCTGTTTGACATCGATTTTTCCTTAAAGTGGTCCATTCCTCTCTTCCCCTACCTGTATTCATATTTATATTATTCTTGTTATATGCAAAAAACTGCTAAACATTAATTTCAAATTAAATAGCATTTATCAAGACTAGACTAGTCAATTTAAATATAACAAATGGGTTTTTTCAAATGCATTGTCATAAATTGCATTTGCATAAAGAAACGTTTTACTCATGCTAAGTCGTTGAATTAAAGCTTACACGATAATAACATGAAAAAGCTTTGAGCAGGAATCTGTAATAAATTTTAGTAAAACTTTTAAATCCTTTATCCAATAGAAAATTACAAAGCAGGTCCAATAAAATATCCGGTTAAACGCTCTGGGTGCGGGCTCAGCTGTCCACTTCAGTTTATTCTTTGTGTTGCAGCAACAAACAATAGAAGATTCAATTTTGTTTTGGTTTCTCTTCTGTCCTATATTTCTATTGCTTTTTTGAAAAATACCTTCCTTGTACTATTCGATGGAATAATTCTACAATAGATGTCGAAGAAATGTCCTGTCAATAAGTTTATTAAAATTAAAAATTAAAATACAACTGAAAGTACATCAGATAGAAATTCAAACCTTTAAAACTTAATATTTTTGCGCCCTTGCCGAATACCGAAAACCTGGTACAGTGGCTTCAAGATCATTGTAAGAATCCTAATTCAGTTGTGCATGATCAACAAGAGGCACAACTTGATTGTAATTACCGATTTATATAACAATAACGCGAGTCTCGTATTTGAGATCTCTATGGTCTCTGGAACAAATTTATGGCCGTATAAATTAGACCAACGTTATTTAAACATTCAGTGTGTCTCAGGCAAAGGTAAAATAAAGGCAATAACAATTTACGTTTTATAATAATTTCATAACAACAGTGCCTAAGAAATAGCTTAAATGATATATATTACCATCATCAATTAGATAACTTTGTTAAAATATTATAGATAAGAGATAATTAATACGGCTAATAACTTTAGCTCAAATAATTTATTAATTGAACATAAAACTAAGCAATTACTAAATGTTCAATAAGTCATTATTTTCATCAACATCCAGCCTTTAAAGTCTTCTGCAGCAGGCCTCCCTAATTCACCCCATCCATTAGGGGTTTTTGGACTATCCCACACTGGTCCAATGCGGGTTGGTGTGGGTGATCGCCCAATTGTCCCTAACCAACTAGGAAACCACAATGAAAATTTGTTGAGTCTCGCAATTTCGAACCCGACTTCGGTTTCTAAAGCAAACCCTATTCATTCCATTATTTAATGTTTATAAATTACATTATGCTACACATAATTTATTTTGTCACGTTCAAATAAGTTAAGTAAACTTATTTTCTGTCATAAAACTTCTAACTTATATTGTTTTGGATTTTAATAAGTAATTTTGATTGTCTTATAAATAGCTGGCCATTGCCGCTTTGGCAAATAAATCGAAGCGCATATATACCACCGCGTAATTTCCATGCTAGTATACTGTCGGAATAAGTCTCTTATCTTCTTCATCATCAATGGTTAATCCACTGTTAATGTAAGGCCTTCCCTAATCGCCATCTCTATTTAGGGCTTTTCCTCTGGTCTTATCTGATGTATTGTTTTCATATAAAATTGTTGTGTCTCCGTAGCTTTATTATATAGGCTCATGTTTTAATAATCAAATGTCGAGTGTTTAATCCTGCTGAGAATCATTCTTGTTCCCTGGTAAGAGGCAATGCAGGCCAGCTACTCTATTGGCTGTAAGTAAGATGATTCGATTCGTCACGGGACAGGATAAAATAGCTTTACTAATAGACGTTATAATATGAAACTATAGTTATAACTATGCTCTAGTACTCCGGAACTGTACTCAATAAAAACTTATAAATAAACCGGGTTCCTTTAGAAATTCTACTAAAACCTTCCATTAGCATGATTTGACGGTTCAGTTGGGAATTAATCATAGTATGACTAAATAACGCTGGATGTTTATACATGCCGTTGCTTGTCAATCGTTTAACGTGACACAGTTGATTGATATGCAAACTAGGTCACTGAAATAGACCGACAAACTTTTGTTTAATCGATTAGGGCTAAAATTACTCTTCGTGGTGAAAAAATTAATATTTGATAAAGAAAATAAGAAAGAAATCTAGCTAGTAATAAATAATTTAACGAATCATAAGAATGAGAAGTTGCACGGCTCTGCCATGCTATTTTAAGCTTATCAAATGGATTTTTCTTGAGACCAATTGAGCCTACGTTATGCATCATATATTTCAAAATCGGTTCAGTGGTTTTAGAGCCTATTTGAAATTAACAAACAACCAAACAAATCTTCTTCTTAAAAATATTGTTTTGTTTCAAATATCTTTATTCAACATAAGAGTGATACACTCACTTATTGATTGTCAATACGTTAACACCGGTTTGAAAAAGGACGCCTCTGATTTAAGAAGAACCGGCGAAATAAACTCAGCGGGTAGTATTATTATAGTAATAGTGAATATTTTTTTAATTTTTGTGAAGTCAATTTGTAAGTAACGGTATATTCTTTTTCTTCTGTTATTCGAAAACTGCTTTTTATTTTTAGATTATAAACTTTGAAATATTTAACCTTACCCAAATAACTTAAATGTTCAAAGGGATTGTAATTGTGGAAACTTCGAGCACAAAAATTCCGCTAAACCCCCTAAAATGTTAATACTTTCGAAGTTTTGATGAATTTTAGAAACCCGTTATTACCTAGTATAATGTTAATAAGGTAACAAACTTTATGTTTTAGATTCATAACCTGAGCATAGATATAATACTTTTAAAAACAAAAAAGTACACAGTTTATTGGGTATGTAGCGTTAACTTTACCTCTTAGTTTTATTATTTTTTATCTAAAAATCTATATTAGCATCACGTTACTTAATTTTTTTTTAAAGTAACAGTTTTTACAGTATATTTTGAAAATATTTACTCAACTAGTAAGTAGCTCTAAAATAATGTTAAAACCAATACTCATAATTTAAGTTGTTATACTATATTAGCCAATAAGCAGATTTTCAATCCGAGATCGTTTAGGGTCTCTTAAAAGCTATGTCATCAGTATATTAATGTAATGGATAAAGCTCAGTACAGATCATACATATAGCCTCTAGATACCTTGAGGTTCACCCAATAAAATATTAAATCGACAAAGGCCAAGGACGATTCAAGTAATTGCTTAGAATAATTTGGTGTTTAAACTATTAATTTATATTAAAGCTCTTGTTTTTGCGATTCAAAACATTGTAAAATACATTAACATGATTAAACAACGTGGAGTATGAAAATTTTGTTCGTAACGTGATTGTAATCTTTTATTTTGACATTGTTTTGGGATATTGTTTAATTATTAATAGAAAATTACTTATAAATGATATCGGCAACAATATTGACTCATTTTTTTATTCAAATAATTTCTTGTATTTGATAATTATTTAACTTTTGTGCACGTTTCTGTCGTAAAGCCATAGCGAGCACCTAGCCAGCGTATTTACATATTATGCAATTTTGAAACAAGACCTGGAGCGAGCATTAAAGTACTTCAAAGTCGTTTGATCACATGATGACCGCATTCAAAATCCGACTAATATTTGAATAGAACAACTAATAACCTAGTCTACCCCCTTACCACGGCCGCTGGAAAGTGTTCGAAACGTCGGGAATTTAAATCCGTAAAAAGTCATTATGCAATAATGTATAGTATTCGCGTAAACAAAAGAAATAATTATAACTAATAAGTCGATTTATCATTCATTAATCTTTCACCACGCATCGTTTTCGAGAGAATGCTCGATGCTATAATGTTTACCTCTTACACTTTTAGTATTGTAGCAAATGGTAAGTACCAAGTAGATACTTATAATTAAGTTAAATGAAAAAGAAAATATTCTCATAACAAATTATTATCATATTTTAAATTTTCAAACTTTTCATGTTAAAACTTAAATGTGAATTTCAACGATAAAATCGTCGCTAGTAATTTGGGTTTATTTCTGTGATATATGGAATCCGCTCAGCGATGGAATTTTGTCAGTACTTAATCGCCTTAGTGTCAGTTACTCTACATATTACGAAATTTACAGTAGTTTTCATTCATTGAAAATAACTAAAATTAAAATAACCAGTCTAATTTTAAACAGTAATACTCCCAGTATGATTTTCAAATGTCTTAATTTTTTCTTTTTTCTTCGGTTACTAACGTCCCTAGTAACTATGATCATAAATATATTTTTTTTAGCCACTGATTTTTTATTTTCATAATTTTAACTTGCTCTTTGTAAGGCTTTGTCTATATAGGGTAGTTCTACGATAAGAGGTTTCGAGCCCATAGAAGATGCAGCCAGGGAGAAAAGTTGGATTTTTTTCATGAAAATGTTAAATTATGCTAATTAACCGATTGATTACTTTGTTCACCCAATGGCAGGTTACTTTACACATATTTTATTACTGTTAAGAAGGCCAGGGTAGAGACGTCAAGATCAGGATAGATATTTATTAGACCAGACAACAAATTCAGGCATTGAAATAATGAATTCAATTAATAAAATCAAACACCCTCACCCTGAAGCGTTTAATTAATAATAAAACAAAAATAAATTTACATCTCTTATACATTTAACAAAAAATTAAACATCTTCTAATAATATTAATTAAATAAGTAGCTAGATAACACCATTTAACAGTAATCAGACTTATGATAGTTACGATAATATTCATCGTTAAAAACGGTATAAAATTAAAGAAATAAAGGCACTTCCTTGCCTATACAAACAAAAAAATAAGCTTTTTCAAAGACATTCACTGCATAGGCAAGTTTCACGTTTATCACAGTTCGGTTGTAATATCCAAAATGGTTTTAGACGGCAGAATAGTGAATATGAGATCGTTGTATTTCACTGCGTCATGAAAGATCTGTAGAGATTTTTCAGAGTATCTAGGAGAACTCTTCTTTGTCTGCGATCTCCTTTCTCACATAATCTCTTTTACCGGCACATAATCTGGAATTAGAATCCTCTTCAAGAAAGTCTATAATTTTCTTCTTTATTACTTCATGACCTTTCCTTTTATTATCAATTAGTTGCACTTTTCCAAGTTTTTTGAACTGGTTTTATATTTTTCTCGTTCTCTAGTATCCCATATTTTTTTTACCAACTTCCCGCTTATCATTCTTCTTAAAATCCTTTTTTCTTTTTCGTTTGGAAGAGCTGAATAATTATCTTTTAGTTGCTGATAGAGCACATCTGCAAACAACAATTTTTTCGTTACTGTGTCTCTTGCAATTAGGAAATTCAACTCTTTTTCCACTTTGCTGTTAGGTGTAAGTTTTTCCCGCTTTCTTAATCTTTGTAACCTTTTTTTGTAACATGCCAGTTTAGTTTTTAATCTATTTATGGTTTCATCTTTTTTTATTAACAAAATATCGTTGCCTTTTCGCTCGGTCTGATTTAAGTATAGCAACCAAAGTTCTGGACTAAAAATTTCTTTTTGGTACTTGATCATCAACTGGAACATTATCTAGATTTGCTACATATTGCTTTCTTCTTCTTTCCATATTTTTCGGGCTTTACGTTGCTCTCTACGAATCATTTGATCGACAGTTTTTATTAGCCCTTTTTTTGTTTTTCAAATATTTTCCTTTTTCTATCAGTTTTTGCAATTTATACTTTTCTGGGTCATTTTTAATCCTTTCATATCTTAACCTTTCTGCTTCACGTTTCTTTGTAGTTTTTCTTCATGTGTTAACTTTTTTTGCAGTGGCATATCCTGTAATAATGTAAAAAATTAGAGATCGCTTTTTAATCATAACAATACTTCAATATTCCGTTTAAATCTTACTTCAGTACAATCTAACTAAATTTTAATTACTTTGTGACTACATTTTATGATATGTTTTATCTCCCCTGGCTAGTAAGTCTCTCCCCTGGCATTTATCTTGGCAGGGAAATACACTCAGGAAAGACGTTCATGATAAATTTAAATATTGAAATCGACGTATTACATTTTTAGCTTAATTAAATATCCACTTGAATTAGTACAGTATTATTGAATAAATCTCATATTACACAAATTAATCAAATCATTAATATAACTTTTATGACTTACCAGTGGAGAGACGCAATGACTTTGTGAGACCACTATACCGCACGGATGCGTCGCGAAAACTAGCAAAATGTTGGCCTCTAACGGCTCGCTTGTTATTGTGGCTAACTGCACGTTGTTAGATATCCTTGAGAGGAATTTGCAATATTTCCATTTTATTTTTATGTCGGTAGTAGTGAAACAAAATTTTCCAGGGTAAAGACACAAAAAATACAGGACAAAATTTAAGTTCAGAAAATATCACAAAAACATACTTTGTTGAATTGTTTCTTGAAATTATTATAATATATTTATTCAAATTCAACTTACCATGCTTTAGTTTAGAAAGCGAAACAAACAAATTAGGTACGGCCGTATACTTTAACTGAAATCGCAAAAGGACTGGCCAGGGTAGATACTTTTTGAACTTATGTGCAATTTCAGAAAAAATATAATATTACAGCATTCAATCGTGTCTCTATTAATTGAAATACATTAAAATAGTGTAATTGATTGCAAAATTGGACAATATGGAATAAAAACCTATTTAATATTGATTGCCGTTCAAGTTTCCTCTTATTGTAGAATCACCCATAAATATATAAATTGGAATATCTGTTTGAACTATTAATATAAACATTTTTAAACGAGTAAATTGTGATATATATAAACAGTACATGTGACAAAACATTTTCGAAAATTTTTAATTGTCTATCTTCTGTTTGTTCTAGCTTATCTTTGGAGACGGTGTTCTATTGTTTAATGTTAATTAGTTTTGATATTAGGAAATTTTAAACATTCTAAAAATCAAACTTGTAGGAACGTACTTATGACTGGAAATATTTTTGTCGTTTAATTCTGACTTTGATAAAAGATTTTTGTATATTATGAATTATTACAAAATTGAAATAAATAAAAGCTAAAATATTTTCTATAAAATTGTTAAGACTATTTAATTAAAATTTGTTACAAATAACAAATAGCATATATTGAAACGTTTACTTTGTTTTTTGAACTTATAGGAATGGTATATACTCATAAGTATTTTTTTCTGATGATATTATAATATTGCAAAGAAAACCGCTCAATATTACAAATCATTATTAGATGATGGTACGAGGCTGCTTATAACTTATCCGTTCAATTCTTTACGTGCGCTCCGTCACTGAATTATGTAATAAGCGGAATGACAAAAGAAGAGCTAAAAAGCTTATATTAAAAGAAAATACATATATGATTATTTTTCAACACAGACTCTTTGACACTTTTCTTTGTCATATTTTTTCACAAATGTATTTAGTTGATAGTATTCATATGGGGTTTTTGAAATATTATACGATAAATATTTATAATTATGTCATATGACCGCACTGAATATGATCCGATTGACTTTTTGTGTTCTTTTCATTTGAAATCTTTCAATTAACAAAAGCTTTAAATAAATAAATTTTTGATTTTGACAATTCGCACTACCTTTTTGACAGACTCCGATAAGAACCAGGTACGCAATTCGGAGGGTATGCTTTTTTTATTTTTAAATATGTCACCTCGTTACTCTGCTGTTAGTGCTTCGATTTTATTCATTCTTTTTTAAATGATATATTGTCTTCCCATTGGTCCCATTTTTTTTTATAATTTTGGGATAATATAAATCCTTTAATGGATATTCGAGAAATAAAAAAATACGGCACTATATACACTGTATAACTGTACTACTTAAATTGGTCTGCAATAAAGTGCGCCTTAGCATATATCTATGTTTTAAAAATAACGTACAATAAGAATGTTAATAAAAACAATTTTTAAAAATTACAATCAGAGACATTCAAAGCTTATTTAAGATTAATACATTTAAAGTTCACATAAAAGTTATTGCAGTAAAATATCCGTTCTATGGTCATAAGACGTGTCACATTTAATGAAAAGAAAATCTTAAAAGTTATCACAGATTTAAAATGCGGCAGTGAACGCGCACTTAATCTACATCGGAAAATCGAAGCACAAATTTCTTTTCCACTTTGGACAAATCGTAATTATAAAAATACAATTTTTAAAAATAGTATGTGCATTATCTTATTTTTTAATGACACGTAAGCGATCATAACTATAATTTTGAAATAACAAAACAATACTTACTGTAACTAACAGTCCTGAGCTTCAGGAATACGCAACCTTACTTGTAGAATAACATTCTTTAACAATATAAATTAATAGGATTACTAAAAAAATGTATGACCAGGATCTAAACTACTATATGCCGCTGCTTATTGTGTAACGAGATACTGTTTAAGAATATCATGTTTCCTAACAAGTAAACTCTGTACTCTATTTGATCTATATCTACACGCACAAGAGTACTGGCACTTACTAATACACCTGATAAGATTCAAGTAAAAGTCAAGTAAAATATCTTTATTCAATATGGAAGCGTTACACTTACTTATTGATTGTGAAATAAATTACCACCGGTTCGGAAATTGAAGCCTGACGTGAGATGAAGCGGTGTAAGAGACTCAGCGGGATTTTTTTTCCCTGTTTCAATAAATTAAAAAAAATTACATTGTAAATCGTATTTTAACAGTTTGAAATAGCGTGGAGTGATCAGTTCATTAATTTTAATTTCATTGCTTATGCAGTTGAAATTTCATATGTTTATTATATAAAAGTATTTATGGTGTTCAAGACAAAACTCGGAAATAATTTAAAAAAATGTTATTTACCCTCTATCTTACACAGAAAACAGTAAAAAATTTAAAAAAATCCCAACCAAGACTTATTTCAAATAGAACACAAACTTAAAATAAATTACAAACATATAAAAACAGTACTAAATGTATACACGGTATTACAAAATGTTTTTAATCAAATTCTCGTTACCCGCTCTCATAAATGTACACACTTTTTAGTATATTGTAATCAGTTCGCAAATAACTTTTAGCAGTGCTTGGGGAGTATAAAGTTTTTCACGTGCGATACCATTCAGAAGTCTCGTGCGAATGTACAAATGCACTCAGTTGCAAAACATTCGAGGTTCCGAAAACAACCACGATGTTACAAAAACAAACACGATCAACAATAGCAGCCGCTGTATGAGGAATAAGTTTTTCTAGCATAAACTTTTAGCTTTCGAATTGACGCTCCATTCAATGTTAACGCCGTAGATCCTTAGAAAATAAATTTAGAGCATGGTATGGAATGACACTTTCGCATTGTAATCAACAATAATATTTTTAAAGCTAGTTTTTTTGTTTAGTATATTTTCCCAACTTGAAATATTGTAAACTGGAAAAATAATTACCATATCAATGCGTAGTCTCAATTTTAATCAGTCTTCTTTAATTATTAACGTAACGTAGATATGTTTTAAAATAATACTTTTCTAGAAGTTATTAAGTACTTTCGTAGGCGGGTTGAATGATGCTATATTGTTTAATCCTATTTAAAAATATAACTAAAAAAGCCATATAGGGGTTTCATAGATTTTACGAAATTGAACTATTCGTGCTGCTTTTACTAGGTTAATTTTCAATTAACCGACAACTTTGAGCACAGCATTTTTTAAATACCGAAACACTGGGAAGAAATACTTATTGTAGGTTCCATTTATACCTTAATGCTATGAAACTTAACTGAAACTAGCACTTTGAGAGCTTGATTCAAATTATCTTATTTTAAAATTGCAATTATACGTAACTTAAACGTATCACTAGGTCATTGAAAATACTTAAACTTTTTTAGCGTAAGAATCATGCTATTTTATTCACAACAGTCTGAGTTTATTTTTTATTGTCTTACATTATTTTCTGTACCGCCAGCTGAAGCTTAGCAACATTAGTCGATTTTATTGTATTTACCATGCCATTAGTTTTCTAGTTTCGTGATTAAAAGGTCTCACTTTTTAATCAAACAATTTTAAAACTTAATCGTATCAAGAACGAAGCCATTCATACATTCATTTTTGTATTTAAAGTAAATGTATTTTATCCTTAACATTGTAAGCAAAGGTTTATTTCGTAAAAGCTATATTTTTTTATTATATTAAATTTTTTATTCTAAAGAATAATAAATTATGGTTCCTCAATAGATTTTCTTAAAAGTATGTGAAGAACTTCAAACTTAGAACGTAACAACGTACTAACTGAACGTAACCAGGACAATGATAATCAATTAACGTTGAGCACAATTACATCAACCACACCGCAACCTGATGACAATTGTACCGTTAGCTTTAACGTTCACGATCGACTCGCTTCACGGTTCAAGAGTGAGATCGTCTTGTGAGCAGTTTAATCTATATATAATATAAAAGAAAGTTGTGTTAGTTACACCATTATAACTCAAGAACGGCAGAACAGATTTGGCTGAAAATTGTCAGGGGTAGCTTAGAGCCAGGAGACGGACATAGGATATTTTTTATCCTGTTCGACAGCGTTCCCGTGTGACTTGACATGAAACGTCAGTCACTATAAAACGTGGTATAACAAAAAGAATCAAAATTGAAAGAACAAAACGCAAATGACAGCTATGTATGGATGACAATTTCATATTTGTAAGAAATCAATATTAAAACTATTTCTATTAAATAAATAATAACAAGTGGATTGAAGTGAAGTGAAGTTTAATTAATAATGCCGCGACCAAGACGATCGAATCTTTCCCGACAAAGCCTAGTGCAAGAAGAATACAAAATACTGCAAATGAAAGGACTGAAGAAGAAGAAGAATTGCACCTGAACAGCGCCGCGATAGTATGGCTCGACTTCGTGCTTCTAATGACGAGAGCATAGTGAAGCAGCCCGTGAAACAGCACGGTTGGCAATGCAGAATCGTCGAGCGAACAACAGGAGTCAACAAAAGATAATTTGCGACGCAGAACAAGATATTTAGCTGATTTGAATCGAGCAGCGTTTCGATACGATTGCAGCAACGATACAGCTTGCATCCTGCGTTTGCATTGGGCAAATGGACGTTGTTTGCGAGTATTTGGTGCACTAAGTTACTGGAACTATTGCTGCGTTTCGTGATTGTTTCAGCAGTATTGCGATGACATGTATGTAAAAATAGAACGAACGTTTAACATTTATGGTTGAACCAAGCCAAACTGCGTTATGAGGAGTACATCCATTTACGTGATGCCGTTAGTACTGAAGAAATGCAGCTATATTGGTCGATTAACTATTCTGCCGGCGACGTACATTGGTAGCCCACGTCATGGCATGAATATGCACAGATGCAATGACATATGTTCGTCATACGGCCGGCCAGATCTCTTATTACTTTTACCGAATCCAAAATGGATAGAAATTACTCAATTGCTGCTTCCCAGACAAACATCAAATGATAGACACGACATCACAGCACGTATATTCAAGCAAAAATTGTTCCTGATAAACTTTATAGTTAAACAACGCGTCTTTGGAGATACTCGATGCTGGATGTATTCAATCGAATGGCAAAAGCGAGGCCTGCCGCACGCACATTCTTATTTGGTTAGTCGAAAGAATTCAGCCTGACCAAATAGATGATATCATATGTGCCGAGATTCCTGATCATGAAGTCGATCCAGACCTACATGATGTTCTTACTACTAATATGATTCATGGACCGTGGTGCCATTAATCCCAATCACCTTGCATGGTCGATGAAAGTGCTCTAAACGATATCCACGGAAATTAACGGGAGACTGTCACTGGCAACGATGAGTATACGCTGTATCGGCGTCGATCACCAGATGACAACGGTCGAACTGTCACAACGAAAGTGAAAAGAATGGATTTCGATGTCGACAACAAGTTGGATTGTTCCATATTCGCCACTTATTTCTAACATGTTCAAGACACATTGAATACTGCAACAGTGAAGTCCATAAATATATTTCAAATATGTCGCAAAAGGCAGTGATATGGCGGTTTTTGGATTGCAATCCTCGAATACCAACGATGAAATTTCACGCTATCAAGTTGGTCGTTATGTGAACTGTAATGAAGCGATTTGGCGTATATTCGCATTTCCATTCACGAACGGCATCCTACTGTTATACATTTGCGGTGCATCTGGAGAATGGTCAACGAGATATTTCACGGCTTCGAATGCTACGCAACGTGTAAACACCTCCAGCAACTACATTGACCAGTTTTTTGCAATCTGCCAAAGCGATCCAGTTTGCACGAACTTTGCTTACTCGGAGATGCCACGTTATTATACTGAATGCTTCATCCAGAATTTTCAAAGACGGAAGCAAGGTGATGCGGTTCCTGGGTATCCAGATGTGCGTTCTAATGATGCTCTTGGTCGTATGTATACAGTTCATCCAAAGAATGATGAATGTTTCTATTTGCGGTTGTTGCTGGTAAGTGTGCGTGGCCAACTTCATTTGAGACACTACGAACGGTTAATGGTGTAATATTCCCAACATATCGTGCTGCATATGAAGAATTGAACTTATTAGAAAACGATACCCATTGGGATACGACAATTGCTGAAGCCATTGTCTCTGCATCTCAAGTAAGATACGCACATTATTCGCTATCATAATTTCGACATGTTTCCATCAAACCCATGTAACCTGTGGCACAAATACAAGGATAGTATGTCAGAAGATATTTACATCAAAGTCGTTCAGTTCCAAAATCACGATGAATGAGGATATAATCGTGCTTTACTATTGATCGATGATATGTGTTACCTCATGTGCAGTAATTTATTAATCAGATTTGGAATGCCAGCGTTAAATCGTAAATGAATGACGTATTTAATAGAGAATTGGAACGGAACGTTAATATGATCACCGGAATTAGATTTAGTAGTTCAAAGGAATGTACCCTGTTGAATTACACAGAAGGAAGTTTATGATACTTTAATGAAGGCAATCGCTGATGAAAATGGTGGTTAAATTTCCTAGATGCCCCTGGTGGAACTGGCAAGACATTCCTTATGTCATTGTTTTAGCACCTGTTCGGGCGAGATCCAACATAGCGTTGCAGTTGCTTCTTCTGGAATAGCAGCCACATTGTTAGAAGGATGCCGTACGGCTTATTCAGCATTCAAATTACCGTTAAATCTTCAAACTATTGAAGAACCAAGTGTAATATTGCAAAACACCAGCAATGGCCAAAAGTTTAAGGGCATCAAAATCATCATCTGGGACGAATGCATAATGGCGCAAAATGGCCATTAGAAAGCGCCTTTGAACATTAAAAGATTTACCGCAATGATCGAGATGATTTGGAGGGAGCCAAGATTTTACTGTCTGGCGATTCCCAAAAACTGCCAGTAATTCCAAAGATCTAGGGTGGACGAAATAAACGCTTGCCTCAAATCGTCAAATCTATGGCGCTATGTGAAGAAACTGGCTGAAAACAAACATAGAGTTACATTGTTAATGATACATCTGGCTGAAGATTTCCAGCAACCTAATTATCGATAATGGTCAAGTACCTGTCATTGAATGGAGCGGTTAAATCATTTCCAAAAATTTTGAATTTTGTCTCATCAAAAGAGAACTTATCAACAATGTATTTTAAAATTTTTTCTTAATACCAAAATTGTGGTTAGTGAGGAGCAATTTTAGCGGAAAGAATTAAAGGAGTAGATGACCCAACTACATAATTCAAAAAATAAGATCATTGGAACAAATGCATTATTCAAATCCTAATTGACTGGCCGTTACAAAGAAATAAACCACCAACTATCTAATTGAATTTTTTAACCTTTGGACTTGCCTGGCTTACCACCACAATTTACGCCCAAAGGTTGGCTCCAAGTAATCATGCTTCGAAACATAAACCAAAAAAACCGGCAACGGGTACACGTTTGGGGTTAAAATTGAAGGACGTAATTTACCCGATTATGATAGGAAAATTTTAAAAGTGGGAGGAATTTTTTTTCATTCCGAGGATCCGATGATCCCAAACAAATGCCGTTTGAATTCAAAAACTTCAATTTCCGATACGTCTTGCATTTGCCTTAAACCAAACCTAAAGGCCCAATCCCCTTAAAAGTTTGTGGTTTAAATCTAGAACATTAAGTTTTCCCATGGTAATTATACGTGGCATTTCACCGGGCCGGAAGACCATCTGCGTTGTTTGTTTTGCCTGAAAAAAAAAAATTGGTATCCAAATTAAGTGAAGGAAAACCTAATCAAAATAAAAATAAGAATATTAATGTAAGAAATTTTTTTATTTTACCAAAAAAAAAACACAACCTCTTATTTATTCCATTTTAAGGGGAAAGGTTCGTTCAACAGGCTTATCAATATATATATATAATGATAAATGTAAAAGTCAAATTGAAAATGTACGGTCGATAGGAGGGACGTGCTCTGTGATAAGAGGAACGAGAGATAATAAATTGCCTCTTTGAAAGCAATAGCAAATCTTTGAACGTATTAACGAGATTAATTATATTATTAATATTATGTAAAATATAAAATATGAAGAAATTGCTATATTTGTGACTTATTTTTATATTAATGCTATCATTTTAGTTCTTATGTTTTTGTACTATAGCAATACTACGATGAGTCACAAGAAATTCCTTTAACGATTAAATGACAAGGTACTTAAATGAAGAGCAACTATGTACTAAAATACAGAAATATTTATGAATGATTGATGTAGAAATTTAATTTTTTGTATTTTTCCAATAAAAACCTTTTTATTTAGTGACATTAAGGCGAAACAAAGTTCGCCGGGTCAGCTAGTTACTAAATAATTCATATCGAAGTTAAATAAAAATATCTTAATTTAATACAAAATTATTTCTGGCTCAAAACAAAACCTTAGGTTTTACTAGAACCGATGTAAGAAATTTATGATTAAATAGATAAAACTTAAAGTTTTATCAATAATCAACCGTGATATTTTTATAAATCAATCGCTTTTAGAATAAAAACGCTAACCATGTTTTAAATGAATGTTTTATGTTACATTGCATACCTAAAATCACACGTAATGAGGTAAACATGGCATGAATAAGGTTTTTTTTTTAATGGCATACGCAGGCAGACGAGCAGTCGGCCCACCTGATGGAAAGTGGTAACCGCCGCCCATAGACATTGGCAATACCAGCGGTATCGCCAACGCGCTGCCTACCGTGAGACATAGGGTGTTAAGTCTCGTTTACCCAGTAAATACGCTGGCTATGGTGCCCTCCAAACCGGAATACAGCAGTGTTTTCACACAACTGTCTCGCGGCAGAACTAGGCACCGTGATGGTACCCACCCAGACGGTCTGTTGTAAAAAGGAGACCTACCACCGGTAAACAGTGTTTCATCGGATAGTCTTGAACGCTAAAGCTAGTTTAGAAAGCACCTGCATTGCAACGTTTCTAAAGAAATATAGCTTTTACAAAATAATTTCTGGTGCATGTGTGAAAATTTAAGCCAAACAGTTCCTTACAGTACAACAAAACTAAAAAATATTTATATAATTCAAGCTGATAAATTATAAATCATTTAGTGATGGGAGCTTTGAATTCTGTGAAGGACGTATCATCGTCATCATCTTGTATTAGTCCACTGTTGGACATAGGCTTCCCCCTAATGTACATCTTCTCCACAAGGAGGTTTTTGGACCGTATCCCACCACGCGGGTCCAATGTGGGTTGGTTGGTGGACAGACTTTTTACATGCCCATGCGACGGATGAATCATCTTACTTTTCAGAATTGGCCCAAATTGCCCAAACGAACTAGGAAACAACAATGAAAATTTGTCGATTCCCCGCAGGATTCAAACCCATGACCTCTGGTTTCTAAAGCACACGCCCTTACCACTAGGCTACGGAGGCAGTTACTATGCTACGGACGCAGTGATCAGGATGGCTTAATAAGGCTTTGAGGTTGACGTCTCTTACACACAAGTGGCACAACACGTTGCCTTGTCACTGAGTATGTTATTACTTGTATATTAGACCACATTAACATGTATAGTAGGTAGTGAAAAGCCAGTGTATATACTTTAAAGGCAAGTCTTATCTTTTGCTATGTTCAAGTTGAGTAACTGAAGCAAAAATCTTGTATTGTGCTTTATAACTCATCATAAATCAATAATACACTGATTGTTAAATCTATATAGTACGTATTACCTTTATCAAGAAGTTAATTGTAACAGATGATTAGAGTCCATATAGCAACTGTTCGCTTCCAATATTTTACAACGTTAATGCATTGTGTGCTACATTTAAATGTGTTCTCTCCGATAACAATTATTTCTATACAAAATATTTGTTAATACTATATACAAGGTTGTGAAAGGTATGTGAAAGGTGTCTTCTTGTTTGTGTGACTTGGTACTATTATTTTTCAAATTTAATAGCTACTACTACAAGTAGCCTAGTAGTTCCTATACTTAAACACCTACTTTCTTGTTTACAAACTGGTAGTGGGCCCCCTTTTTACAGGGGACCATCTGGGTTAGTACCACCGTGGTGCCTATTTCTGCCGCAAAGCAGTAGTGTGAAAACACTACTGTGTTCCGGTTTGAATGGCACCGTAGACAGTGTATTTACCGAATAAACGAGACTTAAAACACTATGTCTCACCGAAGGCAGCGCGTTGGTGATACAACTAATACTGGCGATGTCTATGGGTGTCGGTAACCACTTTCCATCAGGAGGCCCGACTGCTCGTCTGGTTGCGCAACCAATAAAAAATAAAGACGTACATGCAAGAACCATCATATGATAGTAACTAAAGCTATGTAAACTAATTTACGCATGAAAAAATAGTATAACAATTTTTATTACTCAAAACAACCACCTGATTTTACGACACACTTTTATGTGTTAATTGGCTGAAACATTTAGTTTCTTATCATGCAACATCTTAAAATAATTATTTGCATTGAGGTTTTAATAAATACCGCCAAATATTGTTTACTTTTTTCGAAAGCTATTTTCGCTTACTTGTATTTTAATCGTATTTTCAATGAAAAATAAAACATTTATTTTAAAAGCCGTCACTGCAAAAAAGGCTGACCGACGCAAAAAGAAAGTAAACGAGTTCCGCACGATGATCCGATAAGAAATTTCTAAAGATTATTCTTTAAAACTTCTGAAAGGAAAACTGAAGTTGTTCGAATAAAGATTGTCACTTGCTCTTTCAGAAATAAGTTAATTGTAAATTTTAAATTCATATTCTAATGCGTTTTCTTTGAATAACGTAAAATTTTAAGGATATTAAAAACATTTTATCGTACTTACATATCTTTATTTAAAAATGATCGCATAATGCGTCTTTTATTTGCAAAAGCCTCAGATATGCCAACATTCAAATGCAATTTCAAGTATCTTGAGTTCTCAAAAGAGTATTGCAGTTATTGATTGTCAATGCTACCACCCTTTAGGAAAAGGACGCCTCTGACCTAAGAAGAATCGTCAAACGAAAATTTTTATTCATATTTCGTCTTTCTATTAAATAAGTTTAAGAGTTCAATTCCAAATTTACTAAAAACAACGTTTTGTGTATATTGCACAGGTAGTTTATTATCGTACTTTTGTTGTATTACAGTGATTTTCGATTATAGGTTTAGACTGTTATTTTTTAACAATTGATTATTGTCACTCGATTTTTTTATAATTGATGCTAAGTTTTGCTAATTACTTATTTTTATAAAAGCATAGATCTCAAAAGTTGGCCTTAAAATTTATGCATTTGAATTTCTTAGGCCTTGATATTAAAAGACTGCCCGAAGCTAATGACTTAATCCAACGAAAATTTTCTATGTAAAAATATTCATTATACTACAATAACACATTTTTTTGCCTTAATATTTATAACCGTTTTATAAACGAGACATAATATCACTGCATACCTTGCCTCATGTATCTTTTGCTGGTCTTCTCACACTATTAAAACACAAGTTCAACGAAATACCATTCATACCTTTACACTTTTGTTTTATTATAATGATGAGAAAAGCAGGACTCACAAATGACAACACGCGCTGGCCATTAGAAAAACAGCGCCGCTAAAGCACTTGCCACCCTGAGACATGTAACGGTACGTTTCTTTTCTCCAATAAGCACGCAGGCTCCGGTGCCCTTCAAACAAGAAGTAAGCATTTCTTCTGATTAGTGACAGGAACAGGTATCGCGGTAGTACTTGTCCCTGTAAACTTATTTCAGTAATAATTTAGAGGTCTGTCATTTTTAGCTATAAACGGACCTTCAAAGGTACCGGTATTAACTTTAAAAAACCTGTATCTATTATAAGTCACTTGTGATTATAAATTTGTAACCGAGTTTAAATAATTTATGTGAAATTTACCAACTTGCTGAGCTTAACTGAGAGTCCTTGCTGAGTCGGAACAGTTGTTTGTAATAAAAGCCGCTCCCTAGCGCCTTATTTACTGCAGTTGCTTAGTTGGCGACCGACATTTAAGTAGTTTATCCACAAGAGTTTCTCAACCGAATTAATTCTGTACAAGTTATAACAAAGTAACGATCTTACTTATAGAATTCAAATTGTTTTTATATGGGCGTAACAGGCATAATAGGTTGTGACACCCAAGCAGTAGTCAAACACACCTAAAACTTAAAAGTGTAGGACAACACACACAATCTTGACATCGGCCCTTTTGATGAGGTCGAATTAACACACTCTTTGCTAATTACACTGTAGCTTAACACTTTATTAAATAGAAGCGTTGCTGGAGTTTCTTACGCCACTCCTTCTTCTAGCGTCAACGCTTTAAAAAGTGGTAGTAAAATTTAGATACAGCTCTTCTAGCTATTAAATTATCCCAAAGAAAGCGTCTGAATCGAGCCGAGTCCTCGGCTCACCTGGGCAGCCCTCGATTCAGCATGCTAACGGGAACCAGAAAGTGACGGCCCAAGCCGAGTCTTTCCATCTAGGGGCCCTTGGTGCAGTTAAGTCACTCTGTGAGGAGACGCGCCAGTGGCAACGGGCCCCCACACATCCGGTATGTTCTAATAGGTTTACTCCACCGCGCATGATATCCAGTCAACAAAAGAATACAATTATTGTTTCATAATTATAATTAAAATGGAATTTATACTTAAAAATAAAAACTTATAAACTAACTGTAATTTTAGTTACGGATACTGAGTCAGGGTCAAAAGCCTTACAGGGAGGTTTTGAGTCGACACTTTTTAGCTTTAGTTTAGTGATTACAAGCTTTGTTTTACGTCAAATTTTATGAACATTTAAACAATTACAAATTTTATTTACCTGTTTTATTTTTTCATTGTATTTACTATTCTTAGTAAGTAGTACTATCACATGATAACAAATTTTGATTTCATGTATTAAAATGTACAATCGATTTGTCCGATCGATTTCCTTACGCTCGGGTACAAACTATTTGATGCAGAGAATCTGTGTAATATAAGATAAATCAAAAAGTGCTGCAAATTCATTAAAAAAAAAGTAACCGATTACGTTTAACACAGTATTTTTTTATAGAATGGATTTTTCATGTCATTGCTAAGCTTTTGGCTTTTTTATTTGTTACTAGATGCATTATTAAAACTTATTGTACATTCTTCTATCACAAATTCCTATAAAAATAGATAAGTAAACGTCAAATAACAGCGACTATAGGAAAATATATTTAGCACAAAGCGATAAATTAGCGGAACTGGATGTATTCCGAATAATGGCTCAAACAAAACTTTTAGAAGCCCATTTCACTTAGATGTTAACGACTGCCTACGACGGCTGTTTTGTTCAATGGCTTGAATATCTTTGCATGTCGTTCTATACATCTTTTCCTTTCTTTTGTGTAAACACCCAATTAGATTGTGAAACATTCATACTATGTAATAATTTGTTACATGATCACTGTTCACTCTGATTTGAAGCTATACTTAACAAATGTATATTTATACGTTGTATTTTTTTTTTTTAATCTTGAAGCTTAAAGCCTTGTTCTTTAGACGATACAGGATAAGTTGAGATTGTATAAACGTATTAACTAAGCTCATCCTATTTAATGATACTTAAAGAAGTAAATTAAATCTGGATGGCTGCAGACAAAAATTTTAGGTCATTCTGGTTAAGTTTAAACATATTAGAATGTTGTTTTAATAGGGCTAGAAAACATAATGTTAATAAAATCTTAGGTTTGAAAATAAGATGTTTTCAACGTAGAAATTAAGTTATATATAAGTTGACGAATAAAACGACCAGTTAGTTATTTCTAAAATACCAAGAGGTGTCATGGCCAACTTAGCTTACTTACTACTTATTTTTTAGCAAGTACACTTTAAGACGGAAAATGAACATTAAAATCGCATAAATATAAAAGCAAAGGTCAGTTCAATTGAGATTTTGAAGTCCTAGTAACTATTTTTGCTTATTATAAAACTTAAATATTTCTTTCCGCCATGGTCACGAGATTTTAATTTTTTAACAAATAAAGTTTATCGTGGGTATTTTAATAATACCTTTAAGTATTATTTCGTTGAACGTTATAAGGACGAGCAGTTCAGATGTAAAGACTAAACCAACGTGGGTTTACACTTTCCCGCAACCCACCCGTAAAATAAGCTTATGTTCATTCCAGTAGAATGACTCCCTATGGATCAAGGGAAATTTTTTTGCATTTTAACGTAAAGACTGATATTCTAGTTTCCTGGCTTTTAAAAAGATGGACACTAGATTGGAAGGATAACCGCTTATTCAATAGGAATAATTTACATTTAAATTTTATTTATATTGCAAAGGTGACAAAAAAAAGAACGGTACCGCTTGATCTTTGCCGTTTTTCCGACAGAGGTGTCCATAGTTCGGCATTTCTTGTCGCCAACCAACCAAATTGGTTCCAATAATCATCCTTCCTCTTTATTATAATCCCTTTCACCTGCCCTCCTTTTTCCTTTTAATTTTTTCCTCATCTCACCCGATAAGAAGAGGATATTGAATACCCCATGAACAATTGCCTTCGGGAGTTCCAACCCCATATTTAAAAGTCAGCGACGTAATGGCCAACCTCTGTTTTAATAGTTTTGGTTTTCCGAACCCCAACCGATCACGAAGACGCCTGCAGCTGTGGCCATCAACGAGGTATTTTCTTTTATCGCTTTCCAATCCGGCTTCACAACCCTATCCGAGCCAGACTACGCACGGTCCTCGAACCCTCCTCGCCCTGGTCCTTTTGGATCACCATGTCCCGTCATGAGCTAGTTTCCAATCTAATTTGCTAAACTTGAGGACCAGCGCCCCCCCATATTGAAATAGCTTTGAGTGTTTTAAACACAATATGCTTTAATAAACAGATTTATATGGAGGGAACGAATTTGAAAATATAAAAAATAAAATGAATTTTTTGAAGAACTTTTTTAGGCGCAGAAAAATGAGAGTGAAATTTTAAGATGCGCGACCTGTGACACAAACTTAACATTTATAATGAAAATGAAATGGACCTTTTTCAAGTGATAAGGTTGATTTTTTGTAGTGATAATGGAGTTGTGTTTTTTATTTGCGATGTTGTTATAATGTGCCTAGAGTTGGATTAAGGTTCGTTTTTGGTTGCTTTTTTTAGTTATACTTTAACAAATAAATAAAATTAAAGTGAAATTTTAAGATGGGCGCACCTGTGACCAAAAATTAACAGTATGAATTCTTAATATATATATATATTATTATTAATATTATATTATTATATTATTTAAATTTATAGTAAATATATTATTATATAAATATATTAATTTTTTAATGATGCCAAAGAAGTATAATTCTCACGCGCGTACATAAGACACGCACCCGTTTTTTATCTATTACGCAATTAAAAAGCGCAAAGAGCCTTTGAATTGCGATGTAGTCTGATCCATTAGGTCCAACAAAACTAAAATTGGAACGCAAGTAATTAAAATACAAAAATATTATTAAAATATTCATGAAGCACTGAGAACCATTTCCGGATAGTCGAAATTTCTATTTTGCGTGAGCAGTAAAGAGCATAGAAGTTTAAATTATTTGAGTTTTTGATATCTTTACAATTCACTGAAAAATCTCACATCAAATTTATTGAGCATGTACTTCATGCTTTGCATTGTTGTATCACTTAGCCCCTAAATCATTTATTTGCCTAAATTCTTGCATAATTTTAAATGATAGTAAGATATAGCCATACACCGTATTGTCATATCTTAATATCGTACTTAAGTGTTGTTTCCTGTTTTCTTTTAAACTTTTCAAATATTTTAAAAACTTCGCCATTAAGAAATTTAAACATTTTAAGGGAATAGTAATAACACAAATGTTTAGTTCCTTAAAGCCTGGGAAAACTTATGTTATGATTCTTATCGTTCTATCTGGACCTTTTCTCTACTCATCTTGCAAATTTTTACCCATTTCTAAAAAGCGTCGATTTTTTCTTTCATTTTTCCTTATTAGCCAGGATTCCGCATCATATAAAATATCGAGACTCCTACAGCCCTAACCAGTCTACCTCGTTTTGAAAGAATATGCTTCTGTTTTTTTTACTATATAAATATATAAATTAGACAATTCTTTTAAAATCCGTTACAATTTTAAACACGTCCAATTTTAACAAACTGTTATGATCATTTTGACTTAGAAATAAACATACAGTTCTCGATTACGTTAAGTGTGTTTTATGCGACCACTGCAATTCATTATTATGCGATAATAGCAGCTAGAGACTGGCCCCTTTTCGGAGAATTGGAATCATTAATCAACGCTGTACTGGTCAATAGTGGACATGGCCAGCAACTCGCTTTATGACTTGCGGTCGGCAATAGGGCTTTAAAACCATTAGGATACATGGCATGTAATTTGCATCTAATCTGCGAATACTAACTGCACCTAATGCCTTTATATTTCTAGTTCTAGTATTTGTTCCATGTCATTAATACCGTTTGCAAGTGCACAATGTATGTGTTTAATCATTTGATATTAGTTTCCAAATTTTTGTGTAAAATATCTAAAACTAAATATTTTCAATGCATTCATGCCGTAAAAGTTGTAATTTATACCAGACACTGATGTTTATATTGCTATCAGGGTGAATAAATTAACATGGTTCATAAGAATTAATTACAAATATATTAGAGCAAAATTAAATTTTTCTTTAAACTTATTTTACAAAATTTTTACTTTGTTTGTCGCTGTTTATTGTAAATACATATCTTATTTATAGAAATATTATCTTTTATATTTATTTTCGTCAAATAAAATTCTATCTTGACTTTTGCTAAAATCACCTAAACGCCTTTGAAAACACGGATAGGGGACAGACGTAAAGGACCCTTTTATGTCCCTAAAGTACAGAATTCCAAAAATACACGCGGTACAAATTATACGGTAGAATACGGTAGTGTGAAAACACTACCGTATTCCGGTTTGAAGGCAACCATAGTCAGCGTATTTACTGCGTAAACGTGACATAACAGCCCATGTGATACGGCGTTAATGATACCCTAGTATTATAGATTAATTGTAATAATGTTAATATAAATATTTAAAAGTTTGTATAGACTTGTACATATTTACTTAAGTCAAGTAAGCCTTAGTTAGTAAAAAAATAAACTTAAGTTCTTTATTACTTACGTGTCTACTGTACCAGATTCAACAGTCTTAACTAAGCTTTTATGCTTTATGAATATCGATTTCTTTTAAATTTGCCTCTTTTCAAAACATCGGTTAAGAAAAGACAATTAATTGTGGTTTAATTATAGGACAAATTCATAATTAATAATTCCTTTGTGCGCCTTCATTAGATAACTTATTAAGACAGAAGCATTTTCCTAAATCCCCTAAATGTACGCGACAACCGTCCTGTAGGTGCAACATTATGCTATTTGTCATCTTACGGAGAATTAACATGTCACGCAGGAGACGAACAAAGGGTTTCTGTCATCTTGCTAAATTATTACTACACATGTGGTAATTAGGATACACATTACAGAATAACCACAAAATTTTGAAGTCGATTGAAGAATCAATTCAGTAATAACTTAATAAAACCAATGGTTAATTGTTATTTATGATACATTTTATTATTGTTTAAATTTTGTACATCATTTAGCAAGGAGTACTTAAATTATTATCATTTTCTAACTAAATGATAGTTTTTAGAAATATTTAACAATATTGCTAATTCTATAATTGTTTTATGGGCCCAGTGTAAAAGAATACGATTATTATCCAATCAATTTAAATACACTGCTTTGCTCCAATTCAAAGAACATCGATTTATATAATTTTATATAAAAAACATTAAATTTGTTTCAAAATAGCACCCCAAAATAAAATAAACGTTTAGTTCGTTTTGAAAGTGAATACGAAAATATATTTTAAAGTACTTCTTAACGATAATGATGTCCTTAGAAATTTTCTGGAAAAAGCGGTACTTTATATAACTATTCATTCGATTCTTAGTTTCCATTGCAACAGAGCTTCGAAACAGATATTCAGTGATACAGACAAATAATCAATATAATTTTAAATAACGCAATATCGTTAAAGAATTAGTTTCCTTTGAAAACTGTCATTGGAACAGCGCTCCAAATGCAAAAGCTTCAGCGCAAGTACTACTTTTCACGCCCCAATATCTCGCAATAACACTCGATAATACACGTTGTAATGACGTAGAAGCTTCTTCGAACACCTCTCTATCTGGTTTTAGTACAATGAAGTGAGCATAATAGAATTTGACATCTCTTCCCGTACGCTTTTTATTCATTGCATGCTACTAAAAAATCTAAAAATAATTTTAGGGTTATTGAAAACAAATGGGTTACATATTTTTTAAACTAAGTATATCTGGCTTTTTGTAAGGAATATTTATCTTAATAGCATAATAATCTTCCAAAAATTGCAGTGAATCATTAAGTATTATTATATCAATGAAGTTTAAATATCAATTGTTTGTGAATAACAATTAAATAGTTACCTTATACAATATAGCACTAGTGACATACTTAGATAATTTAATTAAAAAAAAATTATCGTGTCTAAAAATGTTCATACTGAACAAGAGAAATTTTGACAAAAATATATGACCACGACGCAATATAAGCAGGCAACAACGTGCTCTCCGTACGAAATTGCGTCGCATTTTCTGCACCGCATTTTAAATCTTTAATATCTTTTCAGGTACTCTTGTAACTAGAATATCCTCTATAACACGTTTTATGTGCATAGAATGATTTTTTTCAATGCTGTATTTATGTAATATATATTTACTTTTATGTGAACTTAAACTGTGATATTTCAAATAGGCTATCAATATTCTTTATTGTAATTTAAAATAATCAAAATGTTTATTTCTATACCGTTTCAGTAATTCTTGTAAAGGTTTAAACGAACAAGAGATTAAAGCGTCTTGTTCTTAAAATTCTCTGTCTGAAAGTTTTCATCACCGAAATTCTTTAACGTATAAAAATACTTTTTGTCTTATTCAATTAAGTGTGTAAGTCGAAAAAAAAAGATAAACATAAATATAAACAAAATCATGAGGTCCCATTTCGTAATCAACTTGCAATAAAAATAATTACCTATTTAATAAATCATTTTGTTTTATTTCGACGTCCAGCTTAGTGCAATGGTTAGGACCTGACTTTGCGCCTAAAGGGTGGAGTTCGATTCACCTGGGGAAATATTAGTATGATGAACATAGTGTTTTTCTGTGTCTAGGGTAGTTTATCTATATAATATGTATTTATTTACGAAAGAAAAGTAAGTTTATGCATTTTTCAGTTATCTAGTTCCCATAGTACAAGCTTTGCTTAGTTTGGGACTGGATGATGTTGTGTTATTCGTCCAGAAATATTATTATAAATGTTATTACCAAGACCTCTAACACTGTTTAATATTTTTGTAAATAAAGTGTACGCCATGTACTGTTACAGGAGGATGTTAAACATATACCATAAAAAATGTCGTAACTTAAGAATCTCAAAAGGTTTCCGTTATGATTCCGGTCCGAGTCGTTCGAAGTGGGTTGTACTGAAGACATAATGCGTATACGCGGAGCAGTAAAACGTTTTTGTTTATTGCGTTGCGAGAGAGACTTTTTTCTTACATTCAAGTTATGTTATATTACATGTATTATAAATTTAGATATAACCATTTTAGCATATACTTGGATGAGTATTACTTGGGAAAGGATATTTCTATAATCTTCTAAATTACATTGCCTCGCAGCCTAGTGGGTAATGGGCGTGCTTTTGAAACCGGAGATCGTAGGGTTCTAATCCTGCGGGACTCAACAATTTTTTATTGTGTTTAGTTGGTTAGGGCAACTGGGCTGATCACCCAATTGTTTGAAAGTAAGATGACCTTGGGTTGGATGGGCAGTAAAATCGATCTCTGGACTTACTCTCTCCGGTCCTGGCTGTTATCCGTCCCATCGGGCTTTGAGAGTGTAAAGGAACAGGGAGTGTGCCTGTGTTTGCGCGTACTTACGTATACTTGTGCACTATAATATCTCCGCGTAGTTGGCTGATCTCTAATATAGATCGGCCGCCATAGTCGTAATCGACTGGAGAACATTATTATTATATTTTTATTTCTAACGATCTTAGTCTTTCTATCAATATTCCACAATTTTGAATGAATTGCAGAAACATGCCGTTCTTCTACGTTAAGAAGTCATCCCTATTTCTTTTAACTTTATAAGAAAACGTTTTTGATGCAAACTGAAGATGACCTCTATCTCAACTGCGGCGCTCGGCTATTTTTAGAGTTCGGCATCTTAGCAAGGTCTATTAAAGTCCACATGTGTACATCGTCTTATACAATCTCATAGCCTAAAGGGGCGAAATGCCAATCTAAAAGAGATATCGCACAGGAATAAAGGTTTATTTATACATGATACATGCTACTTTTCAGACAATGATATATTCGGTTTACATTACCCTAACCAAAAAGGAAACAACCACATAAAGTTGTTACTCCGTGTAAAATTCGAATTGACAACATCCGATTTTTAAAGCAAAAGTTCTTTACAGTGTTGTTTATTTTTACGCTCTTTTAAATCGTATTTCATTTAATTTAAAAGGCGCTATTAGTTAAAGAAGTAATTAGCTGTTAATACCGAATTAAACCATCTTATACATTATTTATGGGCAATATAGAGCTTTTATCAATTGTATTTCTGACGCTACTATTTATGAAAATATCAAATTGAATTTGTTAAAATATATATAGACAAAAACGAACGTTAACAGTTTAAACATTTGCCTTTTCCTTCACTAGCAGTATTCACGTCGATAAGATAAAAGCGATTTGAAAACTCGTCGATAAAATAAAATACAAATGGCGCATGATGGAAAATAGATTCCGTTAAATTTTTTATTGTTCGTTGGCAAAGGGTTATTTTATACGTGAAAGCTTTGAGCCGCAGTGCGTCACGTTGTCGCTACGCGGCTTATTGCATATTGAAACAGTCAACGATGATCTGTGCTGCGACATTACGCTGCGTGTAAAACATTCTTGGAGACATATTACGTTAATTAAAAAGTATCTATTCGACCAATTTTAGATAAAACAAGTTTGCAACGGAATTTACGTGAACACAGGTCAAATTTGCACACAATTGGCACCAAAAAGTCGGACACATTTTCGCGTGTGAAATAAAAATGGCTGCGGTTTGCCAATAACAACACGTTTGTCCAGCACGACTCGGTCGGATAAAGGTCCACAAATGAGAATTTTTAAAAGTTGCTTATAGTTTAATTTAGAATAATATTTGGTATAATAAGTTGATTAAAACTGTCCACAGTTATTAAAGTGTTAAAATTGTTATATAAATTATAAAAAAGTTACAGTTATATTTCAACCTCAGCTGTTAGCTTTAAAATAAAGAATAAAGAACACAAATAAGTTATTATTTTTATGACCAGTATAAGGAGAAAAGATGCTTTGTAGAATAAACGGTAAAAGTAGTACTTACCTGGTATATTTCTACGGCGTTTTAATAAATATAACAAAGTACATAAGAACGATAATATTCATTGTGTAAGAGTCGTTATACGGCTTCCGTTTCGATCGAACCGTCAATTTCCTGTCAAGTACACATTTCTTTAATTCGTAGTTTCAGCCTCTTTGAAAACGTTATTTTTAAACCCATAGCAAATTCTGGTTTGTTTTCAACATAATGTGGGTACTAACATTCATTAACATTAGCCTGTGTTGTCCACTGCTGGACATATGACTACCTTAATGTAAGCCTTCTCAATTATCCCTTGTTTGAGAAGGCTTTTATTTTTCGTTTTTTTTTTTTTGATTTGAACCCACGTCGTCCGGTTTATAAAGCACAAGCGAATACCGCTTAAATATTCCAACAGGGAAAATATTGCGCAAATACCGAAATGGAGTCTCCGAATTAAAATAAAGTCTAATCCATTAGGCCCACCAAATTCAAAAATCGGATCGCGAGGGGAATGATTAAAATACAAAATGATTATTTTCTCTCTCATTTGAATATTCATGGAGCGCGCTGACAAGCGTTTTGGTCAAGGCCCATGATTGGTCGAGTTTTGTATGCAAGTAGGGACAAGCCGGTAAAATGTACGAATTAATTTTCTGTTTCGATATTTTAAACCACAAGTCATATTATTAAATATTTTTGTTCACAGTTTAGCGTTAAAACAAACATACGATGCGTTGTTTAAGCTTTGTTGTTTAAGTGTTGTTTTCAGATTTTTGGTACGAAATTTCTGGGGTAAAAGCAGCCTATGTTACCATCGATGAACGTAGCTTTCTAATGCTCAACGAATTATTTGAATGAAAGCAGTAGTTTATTCGAAGATTAAGGTTATTATGGAAATTTAATTAAGGATATATTTAATATTTCGTGGCAAACTTTATACATCCCTTAATGTTTTTTCCTAAGGTAACACTGAAGCTTATCAAGTAAATACATTAGAATTTTATGTTAATTTTCGTCTTCAAGTAATATTTGATCATATTAATACAGGCTAGAGTTTACTCAAAAATTTATTGCATTTCTACGAATATCGGAAACATCAGAAAATTGTAAATTGTATTTAAATACCTCAAAGCTTTATTTGCCCTTAGTTACTAAAGTTACAAAATTAGCTGACTTCGTTTTCCTTAGTATTCGTAAATATATATAATCCAAAAAATCACTTATTGTCTTATAGCACATGAGAAAGACACCTAAGAGACGTGCTGGTGCTTGTATGCAGTAGATTGAACATCCAGCAGCTAAGAAACATAGCCTTCCCTATTTTAACTTTTTAAATTCAAAAGTTCTGTATGCAATTTAGGTTAGGTCTGTCGAGCTCTTATGGCTGTCAATCTACCACCAGTTCGGAAGTTTTACCTGCCCAGAGACGAACCAGCAAGAAACTATGCGGTAGTCATTATTTTTATTTATTTACGTTTAATCATAACATGCAATCATTTAAATTACACATTGTAAATGAATCATTACCACACATTTCTTTCGGTTCTCATAATAATTTACTTCACACGATCCCAAACAAACATTTTAACAAACTATTATGACTATTTTGTTTCAGAAATAATATGCAATTTTCAATTACGTTAATTGTGTTTTATACGACCACTGCAATTTATTATTATGCGATAATGGCAGCTAGAAAGTTACCCCTTTTCGGAGAATCAGAATCATTAGTCAACGCTGTACTGGTCAATAGTGGACGTGGCCGGCAACTCGCTTTATGACGTGCGGTCGGCAATAAGGCTTTGTAACCATTAGCATACATGGTATGTAATTTTGTCTAATCTGCGAATACTAACTGTACTCAATGCCTTCATAGTTGTAGTTTTTGTTCCATGTCATCTATACCGTTTGAAATTGCACAATGTACGTGTTTAGCCATTTAAATTTTGATGTAAAACTAAACATTTTTGATTGAAGGCCTTACCTTGTTATAATTTATACCATGCACTGATGTAAAAGTTGCTATCAGATGAATAAAAACAAGTTTCTAAGTAGTCCATTACATATAGATTAAAGCAAAAAAAATTAGTAAAACTTCTTAACTAAAATTTTACTTAAATTGTCGTTTTTTATTTTAACACATTCTTATTTCAGAAAATATTCTTAACCTTCGTACATTTATTTTCGTCATATTAAAATTAACCATATCCTTGTTGACTATACCTCGATTTATTGAAGCCTAAACGGGAACGTTAACATCGGTATTTAAAATGAATTTAATCTTGCTAAGATCACCTAATCCCTACGAAAGCAAGGAGACGAGGACAGACATGTATAGGTCCCTTTTTATGTCCTAAAGCACTGAATCCTTAGAAAAACCACGCACTTAAAATTGAGTACTACGTTTTTAGCTGCTCCTGTGCTTCAGACGTCATTTTATAAAGACGATTTTTCTCAGTTGGTAGGTCTCTTTTTACAAGGGACTTCTTCTAGTTGGTTAGGGCAATTTGGGCCAATCACCCAATTGTCTGAAAAGTAAGATGATCCATGCGTCGGATGGGCATGTACCAGCGTGGTGGGATACGGTCCAAAAACCCCCTAATGTGTAGCGGTGTAATAGGGGAGGCCTATGTCTAGCAGTGGACTATCACAGGCTGATGATGATGATGATGATAATGATGATGATGATGATGACAACATTTTTTCACCCACCCCTTTAAAACTGTTTAATTTTTTTGTAATTACGGTACGTACCATGTACTGTTACAGGTAGATGTTAAACATATTCCATGAAAAATTTCGTAAATTAAGAATCTTTCATGCAAAGGTTTCCGTTATGATGATTCCGTGAGGAGTCGTTCGAAGTGGGTTGTACAGTAGACATAATGTACATACCCGGAGCGGTAAAACCTTTTTATTTATTGGCGCTGCGAGAGACTTTTTCCTTACATTCATGTTAGGTTATATTACATGTTTTATAAATTTCAATAAACAGAAATATAACCATTCTAACATATACTTGGATAAGTATTACTTGGGAAAGGATATTTCTTTAATATTCTAATATAAATTGCCTCCGTAGCCTAGTGGAAAGGGCGTGTGGTTTAGAAACCGGAGGTCGTGTGTTTAAGTCTTGCGGGGACTCAACAAATTGTCATTGTTGTTTTCTAGTTGGTTAGAGCAATTTGGGCTGATCACCCAATTGTCTGAAAAGAAAGATGATTCTTCCGTCGGATGGGCATGTAAAAAGTCGGTCCTGCGCCTTACTCTCTCCGGTCGTGGTTGTTATCCGTCCCATCGGGCTTTGAGAGTATGAAGGAACAGGGAGTGTGCCTGTGTTTGAGCGTACACTTGTGCACCATGATATCTCAGCGTAGTTGGCTGATCTCTAATACAGATCAGCCGCCATAGTCGTAATCGGATGAAGAACGTTATTATTATTTTTTTTTTATGGCATACGCAGGCAGACGAGCAGTCGGGCCACCTGATGGGAAGTAGTCACCGACACCCATAGACGTTGACAATACCACTGGTATCGCCGACGCGCTGCCTACCGTGAGACATAGGATGTTAAGTCTTGTTTACCCAGTAAATACGCTGGCTACGGTGCCCTTCAAACTGGAACGCAGCAGTGTTTTCACACTACTGCTTCGCGGCAGAAATAGGCACCGCGGTGGTACCCACCCAGACGATCTCCTGTAAACAGGGGACCTACCACCGGTATTATTATATTTTTATGTCTATCGATCTTAGCCTTTCTGTCAATATTTCACAATTTTAAATGAATTGCAGAAACATGACATTTGTCCACATTAAGAAGTCATCTTTTGGCATCTAAGCAAGGGCTATTAAAGTGCACTGGTGTACACCCTTTTATACAATCTCATAGCCTAATGGGATAAATTGCTGAAGCAATCTAGGAGAGATGTCGCACATGAACAAAGGTTTATTTTGAACAAAGCTTGAAACACGTGCGGATTTAAATAAATTTAAAAAACGCTATTAGTTAAAGAAGTAATAAGTTCTTAATACTGAATAAAACCATTTTATACATTATTTAAGGGCAAAATAAAGCTTTTGTTAATTATATTAATGACGCTTCCAATTATAAAAATCTTTAATCGAATTTATTAATATATATATAGAAAAAACGAACGTTAACAATTTAAACATTTGCTTTTTCCGTCACTTTTCACGTCGATTAGAGCGAAGGGATTTAAAAACTCCGCGATACAATAAAATACAAATGACGCATGATGGAAAATAGATTCCTCTAAAATTTTTATTGTTTGCTGGCAAAGGGTTATTTTATACGTGAAAGCTTTGAGCCGCAGTGCGTCACGTTGTCACTATGCGGCTTATTGCATATTGAAACTTACAACGATGATCTGTGCGCATTACGTCGCATGTAAAATACCGATGTCAAATGTTTGTTGGAAGCACGGTCACAAACACATTATAGATTTTTCGTAACAAAAAGAGTATTTGTAAGGCCTATTTTAGATAAGACAACTTAGTTAAGGAATTTACGTGGACAATGGTTAATTTCAAACTCAATTGGCGCCTAAAAGTCGTATCCTTATATAGGTTAAACATTGCAAAGGGATTTAAAATGGCCAAGGTATACCAATAACAACGCGTTTTCTTTAGCCGGACATTTATTTCGAGTCGAAATAGACTAAATTACTTATCACGCGACTAAAGAATATGTCGAGATTTCCATAAATCAGTGTCTCTTTTTAACAGATGACCTTCGGAAAAGTGCCATCACGGTGCCATTTTCTGCTGCAATCAGTAGAGTAAATATTACTGAATTCCGCTTTAAAGAGCCAGCGTAATAACCGCGATATGTCCTAAATCGAGCAGGTTTATGAAAACCTACATCGCTTTTCTTAAGAGCAGTTTGTATATATTCTAATCTAACTATCAGGAGAGCTTTCTGCACGACTCTCGTTTAAATTAAATAAATCAAGAAAATATTTTCAGATAAGTTGTAACTTTTTAAATTTGCTCACACTATTATAATACATAAAGATATTTGACACCGCACCTTACAGATTACGCCATTGACTTTATTAGCAGTAGCACCTCAAAGATGTACGAGAGAAATTTTCCGCTGGTTTACACTCCATAACGTGTTTACGTTATACACGCCGCATGCTAAATTTTAAATACATGAAAATATAATAGCCTGCCATTTCAACAAAATTTCAACAAGTGTGACAAGAAAGATATATAAGATAATATTTGCATAGTACAGTACTTATCTCTTTCAAACCCTATAATGTTTGGTTTAGTGAATCATTTTTACTCACTTGTACTAGTAGTAAATCATATTCTCACTGAAAGAGTTCTTATTGTTTTTCATTAAGTGTTATCATTGGACCGCTATGGAATAATTCAATTTAGTACACTGTTAGATAATATACTCCATTATTTTTGTTCATAACTTACAACTGCAGTAGAATTTTGCGCTCATAAAGAAAATCGGTATTTGAAATTACAACATTATATTTGGTAATTTAGTAATTATTCAAATGGTCAAAAGTATTAATAAAATTAAAGTAGTTGACATTAATTAAAATTAAAAAGTTCATAATTGTTAACTTCAAAACAAATAATAATGAACGCTATGAAGTATTTCATCGTCATCAGCCTGTTTAATCCACTGCTGGACATAGGCCTCCCCCAATGCATCTCTACCCATTAGGGGTTTTTTTTGTTTTTTGCCTAAATTCCTTTATTTGTTTGAGCCTAAATTCCTTATGTTTAAGGAGTACTTACCTGATATATTTGTACAGCTTTTTAAAAGAACATTGTACATGAGGACGATAATAGGTAAATATGAGTTTCATTTCTATTAAACCGTCATTATTTGAGTGTAATTTTAACTACAGTTTGTAATTGTAAAATTAAACTTCTTATATTCGATTTAATGAAAATCTTGTTATTTTATTGTTTTAATACTTTCAATATTAATAAAGTATTAAAGTACTAGCGACCCGCCCCGGCTCCGCACGGGTGCAATTCCGATATCTTTAACGTATTATGTATGCATTTTACATATATACCTTCCTCTTTAGTCACTCTATCTATTAAAAGAAACCCATCAAAATCCTCTGCGTATTATTAAAGATTTAAGTATACATATGTTATAGGAACAGAGAAAGCTAATTTGTTGTGTACTATGTAGTGATATATAATAAATAAGTAAATAAGAACTGCCTCCGTAGTCTAGTGGCTTGCGCTTTAGAAACCGGAGGTTGTGGAATCGAATCCGGGGGACACAACCTTTTGATTTTTGTTTCCTAGTTGGTTAGGGCAATATGGGCTGATGACCCGATTGTCTATAAAGTAAGATGATTCACGCGTCGGATGGGCATGTAAAAAGTCCGGCGCCCTAGCTATTTCTGGTCGTGTCGGTTATCCGTCCCATTGGGCTTTGAGAGAATAGGGAGTGCGCCTGTGTTTGTGCGTACATTTGTGCACTGTATCTCCTGCACAGTTGGCTGATCTGTAATATAGATCGGCCGCCTTAGGCGTTATCGATTTGAGGACATATTTTTATTATTATCTATATTCTTAAGTGTCTTTCACATATGTATAACTTAACTATTTTCTTTCAAATTAAAAGTAACATTCAAATGTTACTTTTAATTTCATTCAACTTCTCTTTTTAATCAGTCAACTGATTAAAGAGAGAAGTTAAAAAATTGCGGTGAGTAACTGTTGATCGTAACCCTGTACTTTTATTGCGTTTGGTATCAAAACATCACGTTGCGGTTTATCTGCTTTAGTTTACTTACTAGTTCCCAATGCTACACTCAGTTCTATATTTCTCCGCGTGTGTTTTAATCAAACTACGAAATATAGCTATACAAATGTAATTATAATGACTAAAAGGACACATTATTTTATAAGTTACTCCCTTATCAGGTATAAATATATTTTAAACTCGCGCTACTTACCCGATTTCTTAAGTGTACTTTGGATAAATATTGCATAATATTTATATAAACAAAATTGTTATGCCAAACTCTGTAGTTTTATTGATATGCAAATTGCTAATCTCAGATATTTTTGAATCAACAACGATATCAAAATATTTATAACTAATTATTTACAACAAGGTTATAAAAAATATCGTTATATGTGTTAGTTGATAAATAAGGTTTATTATATCAAGTCTCGATGTGGCGAAAACATTAAAGAGATCTTGGGCTGCATTCATTTGGGCATACGGGAATCGTGTTTATCTTGTGTTTTTAGTTCTTAAAATAACATATGTTTAATTTTTCTAAGGAATTTTATGTATCACGAGAACACGAGGTCATTCAAAATATCAATTTAAATAATACGTATGCTATTTAAATATTCTGAACTCTTGGAAAATATTGTAATCACGAAATGGATTCTCCGAATTAAAATAAAGTCTAATCCATTAGGTCCACTGAATTCACAAATCGGAACCGAGGGAATTGATTAAATACAAAAGATTATTTGCTCTCTGTTTCAATATTCATGGAGCGCTGAAAAGTAAGTTTGGTCGAGCTTAAGCTTGCTTGCTTGCTTTAAGTATATATTACATTTGTTGTTTTATATTTTTGTTTGAAATTCCAGGCCAAAAGTAGCTAGGTATCTTTAGATGAACAAAGCTTTAATATATATTTCTACTAAGGAGTATTATCAACAGTGAGGCTGAAGGGGTAAGAGCAACTCTAATATATCCTAAATATTGATGACCGTTCCATAGAAGCTGACGAAGATGTTACTTATTTCGAAAAATTCTTCACGGACATTCCGGTTTCTACTACTAAGTCACTTTATCTTCCAACATGCGAGTCACTATTAAAAGATAATACCAATGAATGTACAGAGAATTTTAATTTACGGGACGTAACATACCTGGAGATATTGTAAGTAATTTAAACTTTAGATATAAAAAACTACAGACCCATGGGGATCTCTTTAAGGTGATGTCTCTATTATCGATGTAATATCACCTCACCTAGCAGCAATATTCAATGTAAGTACTGAAGGGCGAGTTTCCTGACCTGATGAAGCATAGCAAATTATACCGATATTTAAATCGGATGTAATACGGACCCTAATAACTTCAGACCAATATCTATACTGCCTACTCTTAGTAAATTATTTGAAAAACTCTTACTAAATCAATTAGTTAAACATTTAACGTAATTGCCTTTAAATAACAAGCAGTATGGATTAACTAGGGTCGCTCAACAACCGATGCAGTGATCAGGTAATGAAGATTTTGATTGGGAAGCATCACAGGATGCTTTAGGCATTTTCTGTGATCTCAAAAGGCTTTTGATTGTGTACACCATGAGACCCTTGGTCAGAAATTACGTCACTATGGTATAAGAATACTGCACTCAACCTTCTGTCTTCGTACTTGAGCCATCGAATTCAGAGGGTTGACGTGAATGGTAAAGATCTCCCTGGGCCCCTGGTAAATATGGGGTCCACAAGGATCCATTCTGGCCTTCCTCTTCCTCATTTATATAAACGACTTACCAGTGTGATAAATAATAGCGAAGAGATAGTATTATTTGCAGATGATACTCCTGATTTTTAAAATTAAACGACATACGTCAATAAATGACGATGTAAATAATACTTCTCTAGAGTAGCGAATTGGTTTAGTGTTAATAACTTGCTATTAAACCAAAAGGAAAACAAAATGTATTAGATTCATGACTCCTAATGTGAAACATGGTAAATTTGAAGTGGTTATAAATGGGGAGGCGTTAGACGAAGTTGAATCAACTGTATTTCTAGGAATAACTGTAGATACGAAACTACAATGGGGCCTCCATTAATAGGCTAGCAAGTAAACTAGCTTTCCAGCTTACGCTGTGAAAAGAATTAGATTATTAACCGATGGAGACAGCTCGTTTAGTATATTTGTAGCTATTTTCATAGTATTATGTCTTATGGATTCTACTGTGGGGAAATGCGGCAGATACTAATACGATCTTTGTCCTCCAAAAACGCGCATTCGTGCAGTCTATAACCCTGGCCCCAAAAGAATCATTAAGAAAGTTGTTCACTGAAATAAAAAATAATGACCGTTAGTTCTCAATACATATTTGAAAATTTAATGTATGTGCAAAAAAATAGAGATGATTTCCAAGACATTGTGATGCACATAACATAGATACAAGGAACAAAATAATCTAATTCTTCCAGCAACTAGACTGCAGAAGAATATAAGTCTTTATGGACAATGTATACGTTTTTACAACAAAATCCCAGTAAACGTTCAGAATTTAACTATTAATAAATTTAAAAAGGTAGTCAAGGAACGTTTATGTTAAAGGTTATTACGATATTAATGAATTTTTAAATGATAACACAGCCTGGTAATGGAATGCCTGCCCAGGTCCTGTTTCAAAATTGCATAATATGTAATGTCCAATTATCAAAATGTTTGTTATTTTTAAAAGATGACATAAAAATAGCCTGCTGAGTTTTTCGCCGGTTCTTCCTGGTCTGTGGCGTCCTTTCCGAACCGGTGGTAGTGTGTTTGACAATCAATAGCAAGTGTAAACTTCTATATTGAATAAAGATATTTGAATTTGAATTTGAAAAATTGAATTGAATAATGGTAAGAGTATTGTTTCAATTATCGCAGTAGTTTATTCGAAGATTAAGATTAATAACTCTAATATTTTGAGCCAAACTTTGTATATCCTAAAGGTGTTTTTCTAAGATAACTGGTGGGCTAGGTCAAATACGCTTTTCGAATATATAAGCATCATACTTTTAAGTAAGTGTCAATTAATCTACCACCGGTTTGGAAATAAAAGTTTCCGACTCGAGAAAAACCAGTGTAAGAAACTGAACAGGACTTATCACTTTTTTCATTATTTCTTTAAATTATTTGCAAAATTTGGAGAAAACAACAAATATATTTATTACTGTATATTGTTATCAATTTAAAATCGCCAATATAGAACAGTTTATTACCAGATCGTGATCTCATTTAAGTTGTTATTAACGAAATATTGTCGCTTTACTCAAATTTTTACAAGTTTTTTGAATATATCGTCGTATCTGACTAAACCGGATCATAATCTGATATTCTGTTTGGAAAAGAGTATACTTTGTACTGTAAAACATTTCGTTGCTCTTCACAGTTTTGTTGATTGAGGAACAAGTTTATGTTTATTCCTAGAATTTGTTTTTGTATCGCAGTGTTTAATGAATTCAGCATTACATTTATGGACATATGTATATGTTGTGTGAAATATATGTTGTGAAGAATCTGTCATGACTTTGATTGGCTCTCTCAACATAACTAAGCTTGTCGTTACATTAACTTCGTGGTATTGATGTGTTTGCCTCGTGAATTTAATCAAATTGGCTGACATTTATTATTGACTTTTTCTTGAAAAGTTGTATTGTAAAAACTATGCCTTTATCGGATTCTGACTTAACCATGTCAAGAGATATTGCTATCTGTCTGTATAGTTTGGAACTAAATATTTATCGAGACTATCAAAGACTATCAAATAAACGACAAATACTTTACAATAAAATAATATTGTGACTATATATTGGTAATAAGACTGTCCTCTATATCTCCCAAGTAAGATAAAAAGTACATGCGGTTAATATCGGTAAACATCATAATTTACCACCAAGGTATCGAAAACTTAAGTGTCAAAATAGAAGCAGTTCAAAAAAAAAAATATTTGAGCCTATCAAGTTCTACTGTTTAATGAATGTATTCGTGTTCAAACTGCTACTTGAATGTAAATTTATAAAAAAAACTAAGTCTTCATACAAATCTTTTTTTCTTATACATTACAACGTTGTTTTAAATCAATGTGAGCTGCTTTTACGACACTATTAATTTTTTAAGTTTGCTAGTTATGTAAGCATAATAGTTTGTAATGTAAGCATGAAGGTTTGTACTGGGAACATTCTGCGGTGCTAACACCACGGTGCCAATTTTTGCCTTAAAACTAGCGTATGTCAATTTGTAGGGCACCATACCCATTTACTAGGTAAATGAGACGTAACTATCTATGTCTCACAGTAGGCATCGCGCTGGTGATACCCATTGACATCGGCAATACCAGGGGTATTTTGCATAAATCGTAAATCTTGGCACGTCTCACGTATCATTACTTTTAATAAACTGTTAAAATAATTAGCTATTAAAATTAATTGGACACGTACACGGCGTACATATATTTATAATTTTGATTTGAGGTGATTGGTGATTAAGTCATGTTATATTATTTTTATTTGATATAGATATAATGAAATATCGTAGTAAGAACGTGTAACATACTTTTAAATTAGAAAAACTGATCTCATAAATCATATATAATTCTTTCATTCATCATATAATTCATCGTAATTAATTAAAACTTCAGATATGTATTTGATCGTTAATGGGTCTATGATAAAGTTTGTGATGAATTGATGACGGCTGGAAAAAGCGTGGTAAATCTTTTTATTTTATTTGGTTTTCTAAATATTTAAAATTACATTCATTTGTTTTCTAATGTGCGTAAGATAAGTGTGTTTTTAGAAGTCTTCCTTATGGCAGAATAGACAATAATGCACATTTAGTACATATATTTTTATATACATAACATATTTTAGATACGGTAAATAAATTTTATGTCACTAGCAAAAAGTTAGAAAACATAAACTTTCTTCAATCAACAATTTTATTGAAGAACAAGTATTTTAAGAACAATATTTTAATGACAGAAGCTTTTAGACATTACTACTAGCAAATCATACAGAATGGGTAGGTGTTATCAAACAACTATTATATAGTAAGATTTTTTTGTGAATATATGTACAAAATATTAAAAAACAATTAACGAGGTTTTCACATATATTTATTGACGTACAATATTTTAATGTTAAATCCTTGTAAGTTCACCACTGTAATTCACCGGTGGTAGGTCCCCTTTACACGAGACCGACTGGGTGGGTACCACCGTGGTGCCTATTTCTGCTCCGACGCAGTAGTGGGAAACACTGCTGTGTTCCGTTATTTACGGGGTAAACGGACTTAACACCCCATGTCTCACGGTAGGCAGAGCGTTGGTATTGCCACGCTTATGGGCATCGATGACTACTCCATCAGGTGGCCCGACTGCTCGTCTGCCTTTGTATGCCATAAAAAGTACCGAGATTGAAACTGAAATACAAATTGTATATTTACCTGTTAATAGACGTAGTCAGAGAAATTAAGTAACACTAAGCTTTCACCGTAATCTATTATCCGTATTATCCGTCCGTATCTATTAGCATACGCAAAATGAAGCATTTATTGAGGTTTCACGAGCGGACATTCAAGTACTACTTTGGTTGTGATACTCATAGAAGATACTGACTATCGTGTCAAGATTTTTATGGATATTCTGAAGAACCTTCAATTGCAGTTCGTTGTGAGATTTAATTGTAGGTATTTATTAAGACTTAATATTTCTGTAGTGAATTTACCATTGAATTGTTACTTTTAAATATCTAGGTTTAAATTAAAATATTTCGTTGACCTGAGGTATACAATTGATAACTGATTTTATGACAAAAAAAATTATTATCAGTCTGTAATTAAATATTCAACCACGTATTCTAGGCACAATTGGCAGTTATTAGAATAGTTTTGATTAAGTTGTAACTGTATCTTATTTAGGTTTCCTTTTCAGTTTTATTTGCAACCAAAGAAAGATTCAAAATATACTGAGTGTAATAAATATAGGAAATTAAATATCATCACCAGTTTGTTATTTTTTCATATAATAATATATAATATATATGCATCATGCATGCATCATCAGCCTGTGATAGTTTACTGCTGGACATAGGCCTCCCCTAATGCAACCCTTACCATTTGGGGGTTTGGACCGTATCCCACGCTGGTCCAATGCAGATGGTGGGTGGACCGACTTTATATATGCCCATCCGACGCACGGATCATCTTACTTTTCAGACACCTGGGTTATCGGCCCAAATTGCCCTAACCAAATAAGAAACAATAAAATTTTGAGACCTCGCAGGATTCGCATCTACGACCTCCGGTTTCTAAAGCACACGCCCATACCATTAGGCTACGAGGCAGTATAATATATAATAATTAATAATATAATAATTATAACGTAATTTTAGGTGACGGGAGACCTAAATCCTATTATTGGACATCACGTTTTAATGTGGCAGCACATAAAGATCACATAAATTGGGTCGCCCTTTCTCATTCGTCCTTATTAAAAAAGTAGTAGTAGCGAATTAAAGCCATAATTAACATTGCATTTGTATTAGGAGATAAAACTATTTGAACTTATGGCAAACATTACTTTTTTTTATTTTTTGATGTAAACATTTTTTTTATAACTTCTAATAACATTATAATTAAAAAGGGGCCTACGACAGACACAAAATTTTAACAAAAGAAAGAGATACCACAAAATTTTAACAAAGGACAACGGCGTATCATATTTAAATAAAACGTACTAACTAAGTGGAGCATATCCTTATTTATGTAAATCGTTAAAAAAATACCGTTACTTGCTTTTCTATGGATTAAGCTGGTTTGTTGTTTTCTGATGTCTATGCATTTTTTTTACCGTGCGGAAATGCCTACGCATACCCGGCCTTACGGGGGCAAAGACGGGTTATGTCAGACTCGCACCGACTAAAACCACGTTGTTCCTTCTTGGCGCCTCAGAGATGGGGTCACAGGAACTCTTTCGCAGTCTTCTGCGACCCCACCAGTGCTGGCCGCCGAAGCAACCCAATCTCGGCCCTACGGCCATCTGCCTCCCGCTGGGTGCGTCGGAATTAACGGGTCCTTCGTCTCAGCCCCTGTAGTTAGGTAACAGACTCCCCCATGTATGTTAATCAGGGGCCATGGGAGCCAGGAGTTCCCAGCCCCAGTTGCGGCTCCGATGTTAAGCTTCGCCGCTAGCTCCATTTCGGCTGCAGAAGTAGGAGAGATCGATGACACTATGCCGAATGTCCCCTCCTCCCACGGCCCCTTAACACCGCATCAGCGGAGCTCTCCCTATCCTCGCCGAGTTGCGGAGGATAAGGAGAATGGACTACAGAATACCAACACTTCTCTTTCCCCGCGACTTCAAGTTAGTTGCGAAGGACAGATAGGACACGATCTCCTGCAACTCGTCCTTCGCAATCTCCTAGGCGCAATCAAAGCGGGCTTATTCTGCTCGCTTGGAGTAGCCTCTTCCACGGCTGACCTTGCAACACAGGCCGGCCAGGTTCCTCTAAGCTTCCCCGTGGCTGGGCAGGCCGCAGGTCCGCCATCGTTACGACAAAGCGAGAACCTGTTTGGGGGGTTAATGAGTATGCCTACAACAATGTGTATTAAGGCAATCGTTCCTCCTCCGATCCCCAGGTTAATGCATGCTACTTGTTCATTAGCAAATAATAACAATTTCACCAAAATTCCTGTGAAGGTATGGGACATAAATCACTGTCAAACTTAGTTTAAAATTAATTTTGCATAACATGGATCACGGGGGGCAGTTGCGGTCGAATAATCGAATCAATTATTTTGCTCTAATGGATTAGCTTTCCATTAAGTCTATAGAATGTAATTTTCATAAATGTTTGTATAAAAACAATAAATCCCATATTAACTAATCAAGAAAGTAATAAAAATATTTAAGCCCTCAAACATTTACAAATATCAAATCTTCAACTTGTTTATAAATTTGCCAGAGAAACTATGCGATATTCTTATTTTTTAGCTTTGTTAAAAATTGCATCAGAATATTCTTATTACAAACAAGTTTGAGTGAATAAACACCCTCATTTTACTAAATACAAAATACATCCTATTTTCGATAAAAATCAAAGGAAATGGTAAACACTGTCTAAGCTTCATCATCATTACCCTGTGATAGTTTACTGCAAGACATAGGCCTCCCCTTATGCACCCTTTTTAATTAGGGGGTTTTGGACCGTATCCCACCACGCTATTCCTATGGGGGTTGGAGGTTGGACTGACTTTTTATATTTATAATAGAACTACATACCCATGGATGCATGCCGTGGTTTGCTAGTAGAGACATAGACGTAAGCAAGTTTGATACTGAAAATAGGCAGTTGACGTAGGAATTATTATGATGTTCTATTTTGAAGTTAGTTATATATAAGTCACAATTTTACTTGTTACGTTAATAGCAATAAGAAGTGTTATAGATAAATTTAATAGTACAAAACCGCTGCTATTAGATTAAAATATTCACTTTGATCAAATCACTCGGAATGATAACTTCATGAGTACGATATCATACGGATGATTTATTCCTTTAAGATATACTTTTATGGGTTACGTAGTTCATTACTTAGCGTCCATAAAATAAAACAACAAAGCAATGTACCTCTCAGATACGTGTGACCTTATAACTATCCTATTAAGGTAAAACTTTTTATTATACTATGGGTTCTTTGTGCATTATGGGGGCAGCTAAATTTTCAGTTAGCTCTAAAGTTCTCTTTAGAGAGTTACTAAATGAAAGGAGGTGTATATAAATATATATTTACCTGGCGTGTTTTGCGGTGGGTAATATGAATATGATAACGAAATGAATTGTTGTTAACATCACTGAGTAATTCATTAAAGAATAAAGCGAGCATGAGGAAAATATAAAAATTTATTAATATCTAATTAATTTCACTCTATCACTGCTAAGGTAATTAAGTAATACATTTATTTTTATGACTGTTTTAAATCCGATAGAAAAACGTGAAACATAAAAAGAAACTTGCGTCAAAATAGATGAAACTTCACGCCACGTATATTTTAAAGCGAATGATTTTTAGTAGTGTTCAAAATAACTGTCATAAGGTAAAATTTATTTAATAAAGGACTTTTTACAGATTTGATCCTGAGGTAGACTCTACTCGTGACCACAGGCGCTGGAAAGTTTTCGAAACGAAAAAAGTCCTCTTATTCAATAATGTGTAGTATTCGGGTAAACGAAAGATTTAATGAGAAGAAAAAAATCTTTCACGTCTCTGTAAAAATATTGTTGGACTTCATGTAAACAATAACTAAATTTACTTATGATAAGTGCTTCGCAAAAACATAGATTGCATGCCAGAAGTTATAAGCTTGTTAAAAATTCATGATAATTTACGACTGCTGCAACAAACGTCAGTCTCCGAAACACCCGCGTAATAGCTTTCTTCCGTGAGGTCCACCTCAGAAGACTTTAGAAAGATTGAATGAGCTCCACGAAGCTTTAAGCTAGTGTGTTTATGACCTGAAACTTTGAAATCTTGAAAATCTGAGCCAAGCTTCGTGCTATTTAATAAATGCAACTCTCTTTTAAATACTATTTAAGCCACAAAGTAATTTTAAATTCTTTTGATACTGTTATTTGTAGTGACCTTATTTTGACTGACTTCTCAAAAGTATGAGGTACTCAATTCAGGGGCGTATTTTTTATATATTTGACTTCTAATAAGTTAAACACAGTGGTTCGTTTCATAGACTAATTTATTGACCACAGAGTAACTAAATGGCGCTAGTAGTAACAGATACTTTTATACTATTTTGTTACAATATTAACACCTCCGCTAACAAAATCATGTATACATTACATATTATTAACAGGCAATACACCAAGCATTCTAGTGAAATATTTATGCTTCACAGAACCCAAGCTCTTAGTAAAAATATCAGCTGGCATATTGTTTGTTTCAAGTAATCTACTTTTATAAACATGTTTGCCACTGCCTCCTAACAAAATGATATCTTATATCTATGTGTTTAGACCTCCTATGATACACTGGATTCAAAATTAACTTTTGTGCACTTTGGTTATCGTTATACAAAGTAATAATTTCTGAATCGCCTAAAATTTCAAACAAAAATTCTTTAAGTAAATGGCTTTTACTAGCTTCTGACATGGCAATGTATTCTGCCTCTGTTGAGGACAATGCAACACTTCTTTGCTTCCGACATTCAAAAGATATAACAGAACCTGATAATTTAAAACAAAATCCTGAAAAGATTTTCTATCACTTACATCTGAACCCTAATCTGCATCAACAAACCCTTCAATACAAGATTCATCTTTAGAAAATACAAGTTAACAAAGTTTCTACATATTGTTCCTGATCAACTGTTATTAAACCTTTAGACAAGTTTACTTCTAAACCTAAGCATTGCTTTATCTGACCCAAATCTTTTATTTTAAATTTACAACTCAAATCCTGAACTAATAGGTTGTTGCAGTATTACAGTTGGAAAAATAAAAAATCATCGACGAAAAGAGCAATTATTACTTTAACATTTCCATCAAATTTTGTAAATAAACAGGGTTCATATTTAGACTTTGTATACCCTAAAGTCATCAAATAATCGTTTACCCTTTGATACCAAGCTCTCGATGATTGTTTGAGTCCATAAATGGCACGTTTAGCTTTAACACTTTATTCATATTATTACTATCTTTATAATTTATAGGTTTTTCCATATACACATTCATTCAAGTAACCATTGAGAAAAGCTGTAGTTACATCGAGATGACGTATATCTAAATCTAATTTTACTGACAGTGAAAACAACAATCTTAAAGTAGTATAACGTAGCACTGGGGAAAAAGTCTCATGGTAGTGCTCCTCCTCATGCTCTCTCTCCATTGTTTGCTTTCAGGTCCATTTAAGGCTTCCTCGAGTGTAATATCCGTTCTGTAATCTTCTGGCTCTGTAATACACAAATGGTTATAGCCAAATCTATCAGGTATTTTTCTCACTCGTTTTTCTGTAACTTCTTGATTCATATTTATGACTGACTCATCTAATTCTGATGTTGTACTATGATTATCACAGCTATCATATGTGTCACTTACCGAAGAAGCATCTGGTACATATGTGATATCCTTCTCATCATCAATATCTGTGTCATTAAAACTACTTTCCTCTTTTTCCTCATGTTCCTGATCCTCCGCTGAATCTTTGCATTCAATGGGGATATCCACTGTATTCTCAGCTTTCCATAATTATGAGATCTCTGCTTGTTGTGACAGAGTTATTTTCTGGGTCATAAACCCTATAGCCCTTCACATTCTCTGCATATCCAACCAAAATGAGTTCCTTGGCCTTCTCATCCCATTTCAACCTCTTCTCTTTGGGAATATGCATCATAGCTTTACTTCCGAAAATACGAACATGACTTAAGTTAGGCTTGTTCCCTGTCCAAACTTCATATGGAGTCATATCATTCAATCCGGTAACAACTGACCGATTTCTTAAATAAACAGAGGTATGCACGGCTTCTGCCCAAAACTTTTTGTGTAAACCCGCATCAATAATTAGACATCTTGCCTTTTCCACCAAAGATCTATTCATTCTCTCGCATACACCGTTTTGTTCTGGTGTGTAAGGGTTAGTTCTTTGATGAATTGTGCCTTGCTGCTTCAGATATCTATCAAAGTCTTTGTTGCAGTACTCACCGCCGTTATCTGTCCGAAAAACTTTAATTTTCCTATTTTTCTGGTTCTCAACCATGGACTGAAAATCTTTAAAATGTTTAAATACCTCAGACTTTGCCTTCATGAAATAAATGAAAGCCATTTTGCTATAGTCGTCCACAAACAATACATAATACCTGGATCCTCCAATGGATGCATTCTCCATAGGACCACACACGTCTGAGTGTACCAAATCTAGTGCATTTTCTGTGTTGGATGAGCTAGGCTGAAAAGAATGCCTTGTCTGCTTCCCTACAACACACTGTACACTTATATTTGTCTATATTTGCTATATCTGTGTATGAGATACCTTCAGTAGCTCCATTTTTCATTTTATTCAAACTGGTACTGTTGATGTGCCCCAAACGTCGATGCCAGGTTTCACTGGATGTTTTGGCTGTCGCTGCCAATATCTGTACCACTTCCTTAGTGTATAATCTGTACACACCATCAACTTGTTCTGCCTTTCCAACTAGAGTGCCCTGTTGATTGTAAATGTAGCAACATTTCTCTTTGAACACTACATTATTTCCGTTCTCAATCAATCTACTCACGGAAAGTAAGTTTGTCGTTAAACTGGGTATGCACAATACATCGGAAACTGTGATGTCGTATTCTACATCCTTCACAACTGTAATTATGTTCACATCACCCGAACACAGCACCGGGACACACGTTTTATTCGCAACTATGATCTCTTTGGTTTTATGTTCATAAGATGGATTGACAATATATTCTTTTCTCGCTGTCATGTGTTTACTAGCCCCGCTGTCGATGTACCAATTATCGCAATTGAACTTTCCACTCAAAAAAATAGCACTAAAAGCATTAGATTGTTTTCTTTTGCTTGTTTCGGAATTTGTCGGACACTGATTTTTGTAGTGGCCCGTTTGTTTACACCGATAACATTTTATGACTTTGACAGGTTTTGACGTTTCTGTCACTCTCTGGTCATTTTTATGGCTACTATTATTCTTAAATTTCTGACGATTATTCGCGGCAAAAGCAGTCTCGGAACTGGAAACGGAAACAGATCCAATTTCACTACACATGTCCATCAGCTTCGTTTTTATGACATCTGCACTTATTTCTATGCCTGAATGTTCTATGGCCATAAGCATAGGACCATATTTTTCAGGTAATCCTGCTAACATTAATGCACCAATCCACTCATCTGATATTTTGAAACCTGTACCTTGTAATCGCTGGCTGTTTCAACTATCTGAGTTACATACTGGGTCATCGAGTCACAGTTTTCAAGTCGAATGTTGATGAGTTTAGCAGCAAAACCAATTTTTCTTGTATAGCCGGTGTCATCGAACAAATTCTTCAACTTTTCCCATAAATCGTAGGTTGTTGCGGCGTGTTTTATGTGCACATACAATGATGGATCAATAGTAAGCACTAGTTTCGCTTTAGCTTTCGCATCGTCACTGATTTGGGCTTCGGTAGATGAAGCCGCTAACCTCTGCGTAATGGCGGACGCCATGTTTTCAAGCACCAACACATTTTGTACCGCAAAACACCATTCTTCATAGTTCTCGCGCCCTTTCAATTTCGGAATGTTAGCTAAGTAGTTCGACGTCATTTTTACATAAAACCACACAGTACTGAAAAACTTTTATCTATAATAACGATTTTATTTCACGTAAGCCCATAACCTAATAAGTTAAACACAGTGGTTCGTTTCATAGACTAATTTATTGACCACAGAGTAACTAAATGGCGCTAGTAGTAACAGATACTTTTATACTATTTTGTTACAATATTAACAACTTCGTTGCTCCGTTTTTAGTGCTCACATTTTATTCTTTTTAAAGATAGATATTAGGTTCTTGTATAGTTCAATAGATATAACTGCCAAAATCGCAAAACATAGACATAAATGTATGTATGTTCTACTTAATTTTACTTCTTGCTTAAAGAATAACCAACAAAAATACATTATATTAGCATAACACATATCATACACGATATTTTTATGAAATTAATATCTTAAAAAATATGAGAGATTAAAATTGCGAGAACTGATGCAGCCCTCTAAGAGCTGTTATGGTATTTAAATCAGGCAGTATTACAGTCACCTATAACTTTGTCCCTATTTCTGCACTACTTGCAAATAGTAGTTATTTTTATAATAGTTCTTTAATTAAGAGTCCCAGTGTGTAGCTATTATCTGTTGATAAATTCAAAAACTTGTAAAGAAATATTTTCTACGTCTTCTTACTCTACTAGCAACTTTAATAGCACAAAATTTTATTGTTACAATTTATTCGTGTTAATTAATAACAAAATTTACTATTTTAAAATTATTCGGGGTTTTGGGTTTTGTAAATTTACAAAGGTGGTATAGGTTTTTACATTAAAAAAACTCAAAAAGCAAAAAAGCTTTTATGGTATTGTTTAAACCCAATTAACTTCCTTTTAAGAAAGAAATTAAAATTTTGTTTTTTCCAACACTTTCCGTTTTTTTAAATTATTTTCTTAAAATTTTAAAATAATTTCCCAAAATAAAAGTTTTTTAATTTTATTTAAATACAGGCACAAAAAAATTTTTTTTTCCATTTTTTAAAAGTAAGTTTTTAAAATTGTTTTTATTAAAGCATTTTTAACAAAATCTTTTGAAATTTTTTAAAAAAATTTAAATTTTTTATAAAAATAAACTAAATTAAATTTATTAAACTTTTTAAAATTTTAATTACATCAAAAAAGGTGTTATGTTGTAAAAAATTTAAACTATGAAGAAAGTTTGATAATTTTGAAAATATTAAATAAAAACGGAAAAGTTTAAACGTATGTTTAAAAGAAAATTTTTTAAAAAAATTTTTGGTCCTTTAAAAAGGTTTTTAAAATTTGTTATAATTAATAAATTTTAAAAAGAAAATTTAAAAAAAATTTTTTAGTGGATCGGTGGCTTAAAACCGGGTTGGGTTCCAATTTTTAAAAAAATTTTTTTTTGGTTTTAAAATTTGGGCCCTCAAACAAAAATAAAGAATTTTTCATAAATTAAAAAATTTTTAAAAAACCATTTTTTGGTGGTTAAAAAAACCCTTAATGGGGGGATTAAAAAGGCCTATTTGGAATAATTTGGGCATGGAGATGTATATTAAAGGAATCGTGAATTTTTAATTCCCTTAAAAAATTTGCGGTTTTAAAAGTTTTTTTAAATTTAAAATTAAAACCAAAACTTCCTTGCCTAAATTTTTAAAGAAACAAAAATGGTATAGCAAATGCAAAATGCCCCTAAAGCCTTTTTGTAAACGGTCAAAAAAGCGTGAAGGAAATTTAAATTTATTTTTTAATTGCAAAGGGGCGTAAACAATTTTTAAAATTAAATTTTTTAAAATAAAATTAAGTTTTGTTAAACAACGGTGAAACAAAATTTGGAAATACCCGGGTTTCAAAATATGTTTTTTAAAAAAAACCCTTTTTTCGGTGATTTTAAAAGAAAGGAATCCTTAAGCATTTCCCTAACCTTTAAAAAGTTTTTTTTTAAACTTAAAAGGGGAAAAAAAAGAAAATTTTTTATTTTCTTATTTTTTACGAAAAGGGGGTTAATGCCTTGAAATTCCCAATTATAAAATTGGAAAACGTGAAAAAAAAAATTTTATTAAATTTTTATTCTTTAAGGGGAAAAATTAAATAATTTAAATAAAAACCCCAAAACAATACCAATATGTTATTTCAACGGGCCAAATAAACACGAATCTCTTTCTTGAAATAAATTTGCTGGTGTTTTAAAGAAATTGGGGCCCCCGCGCCAGCATTCATTTATTTTATCTTTTTTAAAAGTTAAAATTTTTATTTACCAAATGGTGTTAAACAAGGCCCTTTAAACCTTTAATACTCTTTTAACTTTAAATTTTAGTTAAGGTTGATTTTTAAAACTTTTTAAAAATGGTTTTTTTAAAAAATAATAATATATGACAAGAAAAACGGTTTTAAATAAATTTAAAAAATTTAATTTTAAAATTTTTTTTAATGTTCTCTTTAAAAATTACCCCTTTTTTTTAAAAATTTTCCCGGGGTGGGTTAAAATTTTTACAAAAGTTAACAAGGTAATTGTCTTTCATTTTTTTTGGTTTGTAGGCAAATAGAGTTTTTTTCCAATTCAAAAATCTGGGAAATTAATAAAGTTTAAAATTAAAGATATTTAAAAAAAATGTTTTTTTTAATTCACTTAAAAAATTTCTATTCTAAAAAATTAAAAGTTAGTAAACATTTTTTTAACAGAATATTTTTGTTTATATTTTTAAAAATAAAAATTAAGGGAACTTTTAAAAAAAATTCAGGTTCATCTTTTTTTTATTCTAAAGGTAAAATTTGAAAAATTTGGAAATTTTAATTAAGTTAAATAGTTTTATAAATGATGATGGTTAAAACAGAGCCCCCTTTCCAACCCAGAAAAAATTTTTAAAAAAAAAATTTTAAAAAATTACCCCTCAATAACAAAATTCAAAAAATATTTTAAATTAAATATATTAAATTTCTTGGATGATTTTTTAAATTTCCGGGTTATTTTTTAAAAAAAACGTATAAAGAAGGGGTTTCCCTTCAATCTCCCAACCTGTTTTGATTAAAATTTTTGAAAATGTCCTATAAACCAAAAAAGGGGGAATATTCGTTCCTCCAATACTAATATAGTTTTCAAAAATTTAAACAAAGGGTCCAATGTAAACCAAATCCGCGTTTTTAAACAAAAAACGGTCCGGTAAAAATTTCCCTCCAATGGGTTTCGTTAAGGGCAAAGAAAAATAAAACCGAATATAAATTTTTAAAAGTAAATATTTTTTAAATTTCCCCTTGTGCTTAAAATTTCGTCAATGCTTGATTAAAAAATTTGGAAACTTTATTAAGAACTTCACCTTAAAATTTAATTTTTTTAAAAGATTTAGTTCTGTTAAACGCAAAAAAAATATTTTCCCAAAATAGGTATTCAATTATAGTCCGAATAAGTTTCAATAGCCCTTAAGGTTTCAAAACAGTCACCAAAACAATTTTAAACTTGAGGTCTAAGAACCCAAAGCCGGAATGAAAGTGTCCGGAAATATAATTTTTAAACTCTTTCTGTTGCTAAAAATAACGTTCGTGAACGTCCAATTAAAAATTTTATTTTTTTATTGTTTCTTTTTTGGAAAAATTTAATCCCCAAAGGGGAATAATTCGATTTTTAAAAAAATTTTGAAGGAAAAATTCAAATTGGGTTGCGAACAAAATAAAAAATTTTTTAACCTTGTCAAAAATGGGAAACTTTATACAAAAACCCATTATTTCATAAATTGTGCAAAAAAACAGTAAAGGGAACCATGTTTCGAACACTTTTAACGATTAACAATAAAAGTTGGGAATTTTTCTTTTGTTTAAAGAAATTTTTTTTTCGCCCAAAATAAAATTATTTAAAATGCAAAATTTAGCGGTTTTAAATTTGAAATTTTTTAAAGTAACGTTTATTAAATTTTAACTCCATTTTTTTAAAAATTAAAACTTGCTTTGCCCATACTAAAAAAAAACAGTAATAAAGGGTTTTTTTTAAGGACCCCAATCCTTATATTGGAATAAAGATGGTCCCGGGGGCCTACGGAATTTGGGCTTGCGGGGGAATATTTAAGGAGGTTAGGTTGACGTTGTTCAAAAATTTAATTAAAAAATAAATTGGAAATATAAAAAGAATAACTTTTTGGTATTCCAATCTCAAACTTTTGCAAATTTTTCTAAATAAAAAAAAAATTCCCGGTTATTTTTTTAATTTTAAAGCCCCAACGCCAAAATATTAAAAAAATTTGGACTAAAGGGGGCCCAATTTAAATTTCAAGATTAAGGTGGGAAAATAAGTTCCCAAATATTAAGGGAAAAAAAAAATTTTTGGGGGTTTGGGTTTCCACAAAAACATTAAAAAGGTTAAAAATTTCCTAAATGAATAAACTTATTGCAGGTTTTTTACTTAGTTAAAACAAAAAACCATTTATTTCAAAGTGCATTTCAAGGGCGGCCTTACATTTGTTTTTTTAAGCGGGCGGTGTTCTTACAAAAAAGCGTAAAATTAAGGATAATTTTCAAAATAGAAAAAAACTTTTTACATTGGCCAAAATGATTAAATTTTTTATTAAAAAGTCTTAAAGCCCCTTTTTAATTTTAACCAAATTTTCCATTTTATTGGTTTACGGTTTACTTTACTTTGCGTGAATTAAAGGTACTTTAGGGAAAATTTTGAAAGGGATTGGAAATATGGGTAAATCTTGGATGAAGGAAAGGAGGTTAGGATTAAAACCTACAAGTTAATTATATATCAATGCTAAATTATAATTTTTATGGTTACCAAGGCGAGGTTTTTAATTTTAAATTTTTTTAACGGCCTACAAATTAAATTTATTAATGGAAATAAAAATTTTAGTGGGAAAATTGGGTAAATTATTAATATTTTAAAAAATAAACCCAAAAATTGGGTTTAAAAAACAAACAAAGGGTTTTTAAAAACCCGTGGTATTTTTATATTAACTAGCCGCGTTAAAATTTTAAAATTTTATTACCTTTGTTTTTCAAATTAGATATTTTAATGGACTAACAATAAAATGTTGCCGGCCTTGGCCAAAATTTTATCTTTGGGGGTACCCAAAATTTTAAAATTTTTGAACCAATCTCGGGGCGGGTATTAAACCATTTTTAAAACCCGGGGGGTTAAACCAAATTTAATCCCCAAATTTTTAAACGATAAAAAGGATAAAATGTCTGAGGGCCGCTGAGGCCTTTTATGCGGTTGGGGGCGGTAAACAAATTAAAACCCCTTGGCCACGCCCGGACAAAATAGATCGGCAAACCCCGAAGGGGATGGGCAGGGGCCAAAATCCCGGAAAGAAAACCTTTAACCCCTTTCTTATCCAATGAGAAAAATTTAGGAAAAAGGGGGCGGGGAAAGGAAGGTATTAAAAAAAAAAGGGATTGGGAAAATTTGGGGTTTTCGGCGGGAAAAAGAAGGGAAAAGAAATTAATTGGAAAACTTATTTTATGGTTTTTTTTTAAACAGAAAATTTATATTATTAAAACCGCTTTGTTGGGTTTTTTCCCCCTTCTTTAAAAATTTTTAAAAATCTTTTTATGGTTTTCTTTTTTAATTTAAAAGGCCCCTTTTACTTTATTTTTTTCTTGGTTTTTTAAAAAATTTGCCTTAATTTGTTTCCCTGTTTTTGTATTTTAAAAAGGCGTTAAAAGTGCTAATTTAGTTACATATATTTTAAAAATAATAAATTTTTTTTTGATTTTCTTTTTTAAATTTTTATTTTTTTATTGGCAAAAAAACTAATTTCTTGTTTTTTTTTTTTATTTTCAAAAAATCCCCCTGGGGGTCCTTTTTTTTTTTAAATGAAATTTTTGGTCTTGCCTCTTTTTAATTTTTTGATAAATATTTAACTTTTTTAAAAAAAAATTTAAAAAATAACCCTCGTGAAATTAAAATTAAAAAAAAAGTTGCCCAAAAAATTTTAAAAAAACTTGAATTAGCACAAAAATTTATTAATTATAACTTTAATATTTTTAAAAAATCAAAAAAATTAAAAAACTTTAAATTTTTTAAATTTTAAAAAATTTTAAATAAAAAATTTTTTTTAAAATTTAAAAAAAACTTGGGAAAAAGGAAGGGAAAATCGCGAATTTTTGGGGTTATTATTCCTTAAATTACGTAAAAATTTTGAATCTAAATTTTTTTAACATTTCACTTTTATAATAGTAACATAACGCAAAATTTTTCTATTTTCATTGTAAAGAAAGAGGCAAATGAAAAAAATAAATGTAACGATAAATTTGACTGATGTTCTTTAACTAAGCCCTTAGCTTTTTTGAATATAAATGACTAATATTACAAATTTATGACTTCGATGAACTAACAGACATCGAACAAAGGGTCATACAATAAACCAATTATTTCCCTGTGGGTTTTTCATATCGGAACATTTCTCGTTTTGAAGCTAAAACATTCATTTCATTAAATTTTGTTAAACCAATATATCCGTCTTTTTATTTTATGGAATAAGAGGAACAATGGGGATTAAAGAAAAAATATATTTATTGAAAACCTGTGAAAGATTTTTAATTCTGGAACCAACAAAATTTGTTCGTTTTTCTTTTTCTAAATATCTTATTAAAGCCCGAATCTCAAAATTTTTTGTTATTTTCTTATTAATGTTATAATTAATTGCTTATAGGCGTAATATTAAAAGAGCATGTCTACCTTTTCTTATCTTTAATAAAGACTGAAACAACATTTATTTTATGAATTTGGGTTTGCTTTAAATAAATCATTAATGATAACCTCTTCAAATCAAAATTTTCATCGTTTGCGGGGAAGTAAATGTTCCGAATACAACTATGTAGAATAGAGTTTTCTAAGATTAATACAAAAGGCTTAATTTTTTTAAAAGCGATGATTCCTTCACTGAAGCATTTATAATTTTTTTTTTTCAAGATTCATTTTTGTTATGGCGGTAAATTTTGGAGAAACAAATTAAAGAAACTTCATCATTTGGTTGAAAGCCAAGTCACCGACATAATGCAAGGGATTAGCTGTTGAAGGGCAATGGGGCTGGTCACGTTAGAAGAACCGATGGTCGATGAGCCAAAAGGCTGGGGGAGGCCGCGTTCGGAAGACGGGCGTTGGGATATATGCCCCAAAGTTGGCAACAAGTGCTAGGGATCGGCCGTCTTGGTTCATTGAAGGCCATGTCCGGTGGACGGGGGACGTATTGATGATATTAATGATGATTGATTGTTTTATTTTTTAGTTTTGTAAAAAGTGGAATTTCAAACTTAAAATAAACCGTCGTCCTGGGCGACAGCCTATCCCCCCCGCCGGGTGTGAGACAAGGGGCTCATCTCCGTTTTTCTCCGCCGCGCGGGGAATGTTCAGGACGCTCAACTGGGAAGGAACGGCATAAATTGAACGGCAGTACATCTCACATCTGCGATTTGGGACGATATCGTCATCATGGCTGGAACCGCAAAGGATCCGAAAATGGTGCAAACCCGAATCTTCGTCGGTCTCCGGGAACGGGGTAAAAAAAGTTTTTAACACACGTTGATCCGGGACCGATCAACGGGTTTCCCCTTGGTTTGGGCGTTTTACCGGGCAAACGCTCCAACTAGGAGCAACTTTGAGGGGAGGCCAACGAAGGATTCGACTGGGCTGGGCGTTTCATAACTTGCAGTTTCGTCACCCATCCCACAAACTCAAATCAAAGTCTTCGATCGTGGGTCCTACCCGTTTTACCGGTGCAACGGCATTACGGTTCGCTGGTACAAATTTAAAGTCGCCAGCGACTATGGAAGGGCTTTGGGGTATTCTGAAGGACCGCATCAGAAATGCGTGATCCGTCAGAGAACCAAAATCACTGACAAGCCCACCGGTTATGGGGGGCAGTGGGCCGTCAATAAGCCGCGAACGCGCCGCTGGAGCGAAAAGTTCTGGAGTGGAGACCGAGGTCGGAAACTATGAGGACGCCCTGCGGCGATGGGTGACGACATTCGCAAAAATGGCCGGGTGGGCTGGATGAGAAAGCCGAGAAGGAAACGGTGGCGGGCATTAGGGAGGCCTATGTCTGATGGACCGCGCAGGCTGATGATGATGATGATGATATTGATGATGAAAATAAAACCATTATTGTGTTAAAACAAGATATTAAATATAACTTTCCGTTTGTTTTTAAAATGATGTTTTTAAAAGTTATAGGACGCCTCTTAAAAACGACTCAACACCTATCAAATACACTTTAGATGAAATTTTTGGAAAAGAAAAATATAAAAAGTAGATTGTTACCCAGTCTAGGTTTCATTTTAGTTTTCGATCAAAACCAAAGGCGATGAATAAAGTTGCCCATTTCCAATAAAACTTTATTTTATGAATTTCATCAGCTCCGTACACTTGGAAAATTTTCTACTGACCGCTCATTTTGTTATTTTTTTTAAAGGCCAATAAAAAGAAACATTTGAACAACAAAGAATACAGTTCATTATATTATATTTAACTAAATCAATTTTGTTTTAGATATTTCCTTTTTTAAAGCTAGATCTCAATTTCGTATTTGTACCCAAAACAATTCCGACGACGGCTAATCTATAATGAGATGAGCCATCTGGCAGGACAGGTACTTTATACATGTATTGCCTTATCAACTTAAAACAACTTATAAAAATGTTGAGCCCCCCAAGTTTCGAACCGTCTGGTTCCCCAAAGGTAAGCCCATTCCACAGGATTTTGGAGGGAAAATAAATTTTAAATCTTTAATTAAAAAATTTATAAAATTGTCCCCAAATTAAATTAATTTTAATTAAAGGCAATTGAGATATGTCAGATTTTAACCACAGGACACTCTATTTTACAAAACCTTTACAACTGGATAAAGTGACAAACTCACTTAATTAAGTCTTGTTTTACTGTAATTGTATTTACATTTTCCAAAGAATGTATCTTTTTGAAAACCCAAATGAAATTCGAAATATATTACAAAAGTAATTAAAAATTAGACAACGGTCGTGATTTTTTAAATCAATTAATTTATTACTTCGACCTTAACGTAAACAAAGTTAAGGTTGTCCATTTTAATATTTATAGTAAACTTTCTTTTGCCCTGATATTTATTTTTATCAAGCTGCGAAAAATTTCTGTCTTTTTATTTCTAAGATAATGAACCTTAATTAATTAGCATTAAACAAATTGTTGATGAAGATTTGTATTTTTTTACGGTTTATAAACCATCAGAAACGTTTGGGAAACCAAAAACATTACCGCAGTCCTTAAAAACTAAGGATATGGGAAAGATTTATTTATAAATTAAAACTTTTAAACCCAAAGTTGAGCGTCAATTTTTTAAATACCGATACTTGGTTTTGACAAAAAAACCTATCCTGAGGCAAATAAAACTATTCTTGAAATATATTTTTAAAATGAGATGAAATCAATTTAAAATTTGGGTTTATAATTTTTCTTGACTAGAAAATTTATGTGGTATCATCAACGCTCCACGTCCCTTAAACCCAAAATATATTGTTTTTTACTTCCTTTGTGGGTAATCGGTACGGGTGTTACCACCTCGACGGCCTACTGTAAAAAGGACCTGCCACAGAGAATAAAATATGTACACACACACACACAACCCACACACACACACACACACACAAAAAAAATATATATATATATATATATATATATATATATACAATATATATATATATATATATATATATATAAATATTTAAAGCAGTTCTGCAATTGTTGCCGTAGCTTAGACTCAAGGGCACCTTAAAATTCGTGTAAACAAAATCAATTATTTTTTATTATCCAACAATAATTCAAACTTAAAATGCAGAACATTTCAGGCCCTACACCTTTAAATTTTATTTCGTTAATGGTTTAAACATTTTTATCAACTCGACCACGGTTTCCCGATGTTATGGAGTTTACTTGAAACATAATTGCGAACTATTTAATTAAAATTTATAAAATTAACATTCAGTTATACCACTTACTTGAATAGATAATTTCAAAATATAACCCTAAAAATTATAAGCATTTAAATTAAAAGATTTTAAAAAAAAAAAAAAGAGATCGACTTTTTTTTTTTTTAAACATCAACAACATTTTATAATAAAAAATGGTTACGACAAAGTAAGAAAACCAAAGAAATAATGAAAGTAGAAGGTCTTCTCAAAAACCTTCCTACTAATCAAAAAGGCCACTGACGAGGTTTGACTTTGGGTCACCTATAATTAGTTTTCAAAGAACACGTTCCCCATAACATACGTATGGCTTAAAAAAGTTGTGGAGGACCCGAAGTGAGGGGAAATTAAAATATGCATAAATTTTGTAGCATATTTAATAAACCCTTACAAGGTTTTACTTGTGATTAAATTACAAATTTTATTTTAAACAAAGGTTTTTACTAAGATATCATGGGTCCCTTTTAATCCATACAGATTTACTTGAATAATTTTTTACACATATTTGACCCTGATTTCCAACCCACAGAAATAACTTATTCGATTGATAATTATTTTCCAAAGCATGTATAAGGTTAAGATGTTCCTAACATCGATAAATGTTTAATGCTATCTGATGATGGATATTTTCTTTGACAATTTGTGTCGGCCCCCTTTTAACGTTGCGAAAAAATAGTAATATAGAGTTGTTTTCCCCGGAATCAAACCCACGACCTAAGGTTTCGGAGAAAAGAAAGGTCAAATACAAGTATATCATGGAAATAGTTGGCCGATAGTTTAAATATTTTATGTTAATAAAATAAAAGGTCCTGTCTAACTTTAAAATTGAAATGCAAAAAAAAAAAGGTGCCAAACTATTAATTGTCTCAGGTAAAATAATGTGGGTTATTTTTAAACAAATATAAAAACACGTTTGTTGCTATACGACAAAAACTTAATTTAAAAATACGGTCAATTAGCAATGGAGGGTGATGGACACTGCATTTTTAAAATAGTTTTTCAAGTAAAATATAACTTGCAAATGGAGCTGAACAATTATCTACGGTTTCTCGTTCAAAGTGGACGCTACTTCTTATAAGATGCGGCTCCCTCGTCTTCATTTAATTCTTATTGTTCCTGCACAAAATTTTTTTTTATGTTTGGGGATCCAAAATCTTTTCAAGTGAATATTTGAAAATATTTCTCTCGATTTTAAAACTTCTAAAGTCCCAAATAAGGTTAATAACATTTACAGATGAAATATATTTAAAAAGTTAATTATATAAATATTACACTTTCTCAATTTTCTAACTAAAAACTACTATATAAAAAAATATACGCAAAATACAAAATTTTTTCTTTTTTATTATTACTTATTTGAGAAGTTTAAGTAAATATTTTTTTTCGTAAATCTGTAATTCGGAATTTGTAGTCTTATTGTCGGGTCTTAAAAGAGATAAAAATAATTGAAAAATAATTAAAAAGTTAAAAAACATGATAAAATTCATTGAAAGCGGTAAATTTGTTCTTTTTTAACCATCCCTTCATATTAAGGAACCGCGCCGCGGGCGTTTTTTACAGGTCGTTGACTATTCATTACTCAAATTACTGATTCTTACCTCCTTGTTTTTGTTTTATTTGAATATTATGAAATACTTCAGGATATAATTTGTTGTTACAATTTTACATTAAGTGGAAATGAGTATATTTATAAAAGAGAATTGGTGACTGATATAGATTAAATTAAAAAAATCCGTTAGTCAACAAAAATTTAAAGTTTTTCGTCCCAAGTTTTGAAAAATATTTTCTATATATACACGAACATTACAAATGATCAATTTATTTACATATTAATATTATTATATTTTACGGTGACCACGTCCGCTTAAAAGTGAAACGTAGACTGTTAAAATATAATTTTAGTAATTTGTTTATATAAACGAACAAACTACTTTTCAAATACAGGATATGCTATTAAAAAAACAAAAAATTTATTTTATAAACGCTAAATTAAAATTAATCCAATCCGTGATATTTAAAGTTCACTCGCATCGTTCTTATCACAGTGAACGTGACATGAAACGGGAGAGTAATCCCAGAGTGGAGATAAGACAAGTCCGCAATTTCGCTGTCTTTTTGGGAATCGGGCTTTGGAAAATAAATGGTTTTATTACTTTAGGCAAAATTTGCTTTTAAATTAATGTTTTGTATACCTATTGAGTTATGTTATCAATTGAAAATTTTAAATAATATCAATGTTTTAAGTCTATTACTTTTTAAAGCACCATATTGGAAATAACGAAGAAAAAATTACTGACTCGTAAAATCGTCTCAACAGTAAAGCCTAAAATAAATCTTATAATTTTTAAAATTCATTTTAATCTAAGAAAAAAGTAATGGTTTTAAATTTTAATATTATTTAATTAGTTTTGTAAATGAATCTTTTTATACCATATTTAATAGTATTTATAATAATCTTAATATTAATTAACACTGTTCAGTGAACAAAAAACAAAATTTTGAAAAATAATAAAATTAATTTTTTTCAAGTTCAAGATATTTTAAAATTTTTATTTTACTGAAGTTCTGAATTTAAATTTAAATTTCGCTAAAAAAGAACTTTAACCTTCAAAGAATTAAAACTTTTGCTATCAAAAAATTTTTTTTATTTAATAAATATAAAAGATTTGTTTTTTAAATTTTATTTGTTTTTAAAACTCACAATATTGTTTTTATTCTCCCCTTCAAAGCATGAATTCCTTTAAAGGTAATCGGTTTGTATTCATCCTTTATAATAATAGGATATAACAAAACTGGTCCGAATTTGAACCACACCGAACTTGAGCCAACCATAGGCTCGGGGTGTTTTGTTATATATACAATATTGGAGATAAAAATAAAGGGCACATCAAATGAAACAATAGATTTATTGTCTCCGATTAATCGAATACATTTCGAAGCCCAATCGGTGTTTTATTCTTCAAAGAGCTAAATAGAGACACAACAACTATTTTTTTTTAATTTTCCTGCAGCTTCTATTATAATGACTTTTGAAACGTTCTTATTTTGATTTCAACTAAAAATATTTTTGGGATAAGTTTAAAAAAAAAATTATGCCGAGTTATATAAATAAAAAAAAATTTTATAGAGGTTTCATAGATTTGACGCTTCGTTCTATGTATAAACAATGCCTGTACGTTAGCTTAGTTAAGCATTATATACATCATCATCATCATCATCAGCTCTATCTATCCGTCCAATGCTGGATGAATGCCTTCTTCAATGAACCATAGACTGCCGATCCTAGCTATTAACTGCATTATATTAAATACTATAGACAATAAATATTTTAAGCGAGAATTATTTTAAATATAGTTATTCGTAAATTATAGAACTTCTGTAGACATGCCTCATCAACTAATTTACCATTAGTCTTGAGTTACTATAGGGTATCATTTATTAAGTAATATTTATAATATTAAACTATGTCATGAATTGCCAAAATGACTACTGAAGTTTATATGCCGAAATCTTCCCTTTAAACTCTCTCTCTAAATTTGTTGGAAATTAAGTTTTATACTTTAACGACAGTATTACATTTTTTTTGTTTTTGTCTGTACTCAACAGATCTTTAAAAGGTAAAAATTAAGAAAAAGTACATTTTATGTACTTTTATTAATTTTAAGCTTTTAACTCTAGAAAAATAGTTATCAATACTTGGGACCTAACACAGTTTTATTGTCATCTGTGTGACATCATGATCATCATCAGCTTGTGTTGGTCCACTGCTGGACGATGGCCTTCCCTCATGCTCAAATCCTCAAACCAACTAGAAACAACAGACGAAAATTTGTTGAGTCCCTGCAGAATTCCAATCCACGACCTCCGGTTTCTAAAGCACACGCCCTTACCACTGGGCTTTGGAGGCAGTTCTTCTAGGCTACGAGAGAAAATTGATATATACCTACTTTATATATAATAAAAGACTTGACGCAAATAGTAGACATAACAAAGATTTCACTATTGCATTTATATAATATAACATACAGTATATATAATAATACAAGCAAACTGAAAAGCTGCCGCACAGGACTTGTTTAAATCCAAGTGAATAAGGTTGTCCTGTAGGACTTGGCATCTCTGCATTTCTATGAAAGCTTGGCGATAACTGGATATTCCTTTTTTTGGTTTATCAAATGAATAAAACGTTTTTTATTGAGACAACTAGGATTTTAATATATTTGCTATAATGCTAGCAGATATTTTTGTCTAAATGTGTATGTCAGTATTTAAAAGGAAGTTTTCATATGACTACAATCACACCAAGTAGTAAGTCGTTCCTTTATCCGTATTACGTTGCAACGATGTCTTCTATACGATTTTTTATGTAAGAGCAGCAGGCGAATAAGGCTATAACCCTAAGAAAGTGATACGCCCTGTCTATAAAAACGCAGTATAACAAACCAAAAATTCGCCCTGTGACGACAAAGTGCTCCGTCTTATTTACTCATTAACAATTGTGGCTTCGAGTACTTTAAATACTAAAGCATTATTTAACTTTAATTTATTTAGCAGTCTTTACTGTTTCGCGGGCGCATTAAACATGCATATGGCACAACGACGGATGGACCATCCGTCGTTGTACCTTATGAAAAATTTAGTTTTAAATTTGCATTTCTATTTTCGTTCCCTATTGTTTGGAAGCCTTCTATCAAATATAAAGCCCATTTTGTAAATTTAAAAAAATGTGGTAAAAAAAAATTGGCTTTCGTTTGATACAAACCAAAATATTTCGTTTATCTTAATCCAAGGCAACCATTCACAACATTAAAATTTTATATTTGAAACATGTCCCTTTTAAAGTTGCTCTCAAACATCTTTCTCTGGTCCGGTATCCTGTAGATTTAATTATATTTTATTTACTTACATTTTTAATTGGGTAAAATATTCGACTACCGTAAGATGTCAAAAAAAGTATGATTTTAAAATGACTTTAAATTTTATCCTTTTTTCATTTTTAAATCCCGACCTTTCGAACACTTTCATGGTCCGGGTAGACTGAATTATGCGTCTTGTTCCAGTGCTGGGCGGGTTTAGTCTTAATTTTAATTCCTTTTATTAATATTTTATTTTGCAATCCTGTCCCTTGCATTCTGCATAAGAAATTAACACAATTTTAAGTGATTTTTTTTAATACAAAAACTTTTCTTTTTAAAAAATCATTTCAAATAAGTTTCCACTTTATGATAAAATAATAAAGTTATCACAAAAGCAGATTAGTCCATTTTTAAAACATCTTATTTTTTAGGGGCCAATTACTAAGAAAGTTTGTTAAAGATTAAAGTGCCTTCCGTTTACTCCAAACCCAAAATTATAAATGGAATAATCATAAACTCTCATTTTGGGGACTAGGGAGTCTGATATCTAGGTTAATTCAAAACGTCAGACCCTAAATTTGAAAGTAAGGTGAAAAAGGTATTAAAACATCTTTCCAATTTTATAACATTTTAGTAAATTCATTTGAGCCATAATGTTTTTTAAAAATTTGGAAAACAGTTGGGATGAAAATGGTCACCGACCCTAGACATTAGCAATACCGTGGTTGAAACCCCCTATCTGGGCATGGGTGGCAAGTCTCGTACCCGTAAAACCTGGCTACGTTTTTAAACCGGCTAGCTGTTTTACCTGCTTCCCGGACGAAAAAACCGCAGTGGCCCACCCGATGTCTCCTTAAAGGGATCTACAGGGAATAACAATGATTTTTTTCTGCCATATTTTAAAATTTTAGGTTAAACGGATCCTCCCTATCTCGGTTTGGCAAAAACCTTCAACTTCGGATGAATATGAACAGACAATTTCCCAGTTAAAAAATAAGGCGTGGCGAAATTGACAAAAATTTATATTTAATAAAAAATGAAAAATTTTCATTCTTTTATTTTTATTAAAACTTGCAATTTTTTTTTCTATTTTTTTTAAATGTTATTGGATGTTCATTTTATATATCCTCGGCGACTTTAAACTCGTTTTAGTAATAATAAAAATTTTTAAAAACCCCATTACACAATAATTTTAAAATAAAGGCGGACGAAGGAGGACGAGATAAAACATCCTAAAAAAACTTTGTTTGAATAAAATTTCATTTTGGGTCTCTAACATAGTTTTTTTCTAATTTTGGATGGTAGACAAATAATTTCTCCCCTTATCCCTTTTTTAATTAAAAATAATACTTAAATAAAACAGTTCATCAAATAAATCTTTGGGATTCAACTGTAATCAAACACTAAACATAAAATTTCAAAACTTTTATCGAATAATTTGTTAAAAAATTAAAGGACGATCCAATAGGATTGTTCCTTAAGATTGTGTCTCCTAATATTTTGGTTTGGGCAAACACAATGGATAGCCCTTTAAAGTCTGAACGGCTTTTCCATTAAACAACCCCGACAAAGCTCATGGAACAAAACATTTCCTTAATTAAAATCTTTTCATTAACATCAAATCTGTTTTGTCACATTTCAATTAAAGTTTAGGGTTTTGTTTTAAAATCAAACCTTATTTGTTTAAAAAAATCTTTTAAATATGATATTTAAAATTCAAACCTGTATTTTTTCATTTGTGCTTTTATATATTAATGAACTTAATCCCATATGACATATTTACATGTAAGTTTATTTTTTCCCAAAGAAATCAAATCAACATCCATATCAACAATTAATCAGAAACAAAATGCCATCATTAATGCGCATGTAATAACTAATTAATTTAAAATATTTTTTTTTACAAAAAGTTTTTGTTTAAAATAATCTGTAACAAATTCAATTTGTTTATCCTATAAGCGTAAATAACTCTATTAAAAGGAAAAATTTATACTATTAAATTTTATCCATATTTATTCTTGTTTATATTGTCTTACACTTTCCGGTGGGGTCTTGAAACCAAGTGTACTTATAGTGAATCATCAAAGTTACAATCACATAATATAGTTGAACGATCAACCTTTCCATCGTCTTTTTCTTGGATATTAAACGGAGATAAAAAACATACAACGAACGGTTTATAACTTTTTTCTTTTTTTTTTTTCTTTGTATATATCTTGGTTTAATTATCCATAAACTTGATTTTAATTATTTCAAAAATCAATATATTATTCAATATAAAATTTTTAGTTATAATAAGTTTTCACCCGAAATGGTTATATTAATTCCTCCTCCAACTTTTAACTAATTTATTTAAAATAATGTAAATTTTAATATCGATTGATAATATGTTTGAATGTTATTAGTTCCTCCCTTTTAGTAAATTAAACCCATGATTTAAATACAATTTGATATCGGTTTGCGTAAATGGAATTAACCTGTTACATTAACACGAAGAGGTTTAATTGTTGACTGAGCGACTGGCATGTGATCTTTACAAATCAAAGAGGAAACTGCATTCTATGGAAAAATTAACACAGAACATTAACCACTAGATTATCCTACTTTTCAAATAATAGGGTGTCCCCAAAAATCATATGAAAATTACGAAACAAAAGTTGTTTCCCCGAATTCTCCCTAAAACCGGGGCAGCAAAGATAAAATTGTTCTAAACGTAATTGCATAAAAAAAAAAGTATGTACCGTTGATTTAATTTTTTTAACCCATGGTTTTAGGGATGGTCTTATTTCAAGCTCTACTACTGCATTTGTTTAAACATTAATGGTTGGTTTATTGATTCCTAACCCTTTCTCACAGCTCATTTGTTTGCCCACGTCAACATTTTGGGTTATCTTCAAACACCCTCATTTTAACTTCTTCCTTCCTCTAAAGAGGTGGCTTTTAATATCATTCTTTGTCGCATCGTAAGAATTAAAGGTTATTTTCAAATTAGGTTTCTCTTAGCTTTTTCCTCGACTAAAAGCCACGAAAAAGAAAAAACCATGCAAGGATTACTTTGTCTAACAATGGGTTTTAATAAAGATGGCTGTTTTTAAAAAAAATGAAATTTGTTAAACCTTTCTCAGCCCGTTGTTCATGTTTAAATAAAGCTTAGTCAATTATTATACACAACTACTGTAAAGTATTGTTTTAAAATGCATTGTAGTTCATAAAAACTTCAACGTGAATTTAAAACTATTCTTGATGAAAATAGAACGTTGACGTCCCACTCATTCGCGATTATTAAAATGGACAGTGATATAACTAAGAGGATATGAGCTTTTTTTTACATTTTTTTACAAACTTTGTATAATAAAGTTTTAAATACACATTTTTATTAATTTATACAACGGATGAAAAAGTTCTGTATAAACTAAATAAGTTAAGTTAACTTAAATTTACCAATTTCAATATTTTTGAGGTTTTTTAATTTTTAACGTAAAAATGAATTTGTTTCTAAAGTTTATTTTTTTAATAACCAAAAGGTTTAGCTAACACTGCGGGTTTTATTGCCCGGATTGCCTCATAGGCTGCCAACAATAAGCTCTAACCACGAAAACTCACAGGCATAATTTACGTAAAGGATTCCTGCTGATCCTTGATCAAATCCTCTTAATTTTCATCATTATCATCATGTTGCCCACTGGACAAGGCCTCCACGATTCCCCTTCTCCTTAGGGGTTTTGGACCTATCCATCCCAAATTAACACATGTTAAAAAGAATTATCAAAACATATGTAAAAGCGTTTGCATATTAAATCTATTACATTATATAAATTATTAAAGCTGGCATTTAACTCAAATGAAAAAAGAAATTGTGATAATTAAAATTTTTACAATTTCAAATAATTGTCAAAAATATGATCTGGTAGTGTTCCATTTTTGAACAAAATATAAATGATTTTTTTTTTCTATACTTAAAATCCTCCAAAACCAAAGAGGACTCCTTTTGGGACCCCCGGCTCCACACCCACAATCGTCCTCCCCTTCGAAGCTTCTGATATGGTCTTGTCTTTTCTATAGATTGATTCCAAAGAACCCAATAATACACAGGTCTAACATAACTAATCATAAGACATAAGACTACCAATCTCTAAATGAATTTTACATCCTCCTATAATTTTTCTCATAACTTCCTTATTAATATAATAATTGGTAAAACAATTTAAAGGGATATTTTAACTCACTATATTTACATCAAAATTTTGTCTCAAAATGGGGTTTTTAGTGATCTTTAGATTTTGTATTAATTGAAATCTCAAAATTAATATTAATATGAATAATTTGCTAAATTTAATTAGTAAATATTAAGTTTTTATTATGTAAATTGAAGCACAAATTGGGCATAAAGTCGCTCACGTAAGGGGATGCTTAATTCTCCCTTTTTGTTTAAAGGTTTAGATTGGCCTGAATGTCTTAATAATTGAGACAATAAAATATGATCTAGTTTCCAATTTTCTGTTTAAACTTGTTTAATTTAAAAGTTAAAAAATTTTATTAAATATTTAATTACAATTTCACTTTATTAATATGACTCCAGTGGTGCTTTTGACATTAAATTTTAAATTATATTCGATTTTGAAAATATAAAACTAATGACATAACTGAAATATGTTGATTTGGACAATGTCATAACATTCAAGATTTCATTGTTATTTAAAAGAAACGTAAGTGTGAAACTTGTTTAAAATTTTAATTGAAAACATTTACATTTTTGAGTTTTCAATAAGGTATGAGTTATGATAATAATTGGGTATGCATTTTAATATAAAACGTTTTCAATTAAACGATGCAGCCGGTGTTATACCTTAAAGAAAATCTTTCGTTTGGGCAGAAAATTGTCTAAAAAATAACAAAAAGGGTTATTTAAACCAGATTTGAAAGATTAATGCCGTGGTTAACTAATTTTTTTTTAAAAATTAATTGCAATTTTTTCGACTGAATAAACTTTATTTTCATTAATTTATGTTTTAGAAATCTTTATGTATGAAAATAGGCCTTGATGAAGTTACGACAATATTAAATATAATAGGACCAATGTTTACAGTCACTTAAAATATATATTTTAACTTAACCAAGACATTAGGTTTTTAATTAGTATTGAGGTTTAATCTTATATTTATTGTAAATTAATAATGAAGAAACCTTTATAAAAAAACTAAACACATTTTTTGACCGAATAGATTCTAATTGGCCCACAGGCGACGAACCGTCAGACATCTGTGGAACTAGTTTCAAGCCCTAACATAATAAGAAGACCATTAAATAAGCTGGCTACGATGGAAAAGAAAACAGTAGTAGTTTCTACAATTGCTTTACAGCGTAAAAGGCACCAAAATTGTACCGCCCCAATAACCCCTTAAAGGAACCACCATAAAAAACCATGGTTCTTTCGTCAATTCGCAATTCAAATAACTTATAAAATTATTTAACAAATCAAACTGGTTTAACTGTTATATTCCTTCCCATTTGGTACAGCGTGTTTCGACAAGATGGTTGAGTTTTCCTTTCCATTCTACGGTCTCATTCTCCATTTATTTCTCCCATCATATCTGATGTATTAAAAAATTAGTAATTTCTGGAAAAAAATATTGAACGAAAAACTGCTATTTTCGTTAAACGTTTTTATTCAAATGTCACCTTCTTTGGTTCCAAAGTTTTGGAAGGCGAAATCCATTAATGCTTCTATTGAACCCGTATAATGGGCCATTGTCCGCGCCAATTTAAAACGTCCTCGTAAACTTTAAACATTTAATTCTTTTTCTTCAGAATGCCTAAAAGCACAAACGTATGCTGTTGTCCCATCAAAGATTTACCTCCGTGGAAGAAATAAAATATAATAGCCATCGTTACATTACATTATCTGAAATAAGGAATCCGCGTCAGATGTAAAAGGCGGTCCCACCACCTCATTTACCAGCGTGGGGGATCGGTCCCAAAACCCTAATGAATAGGGGTTTGGTATATTCCAATTGGATATCAAGGGTGATGATGATGATGATGATGATAGTTACATTTACTTAACGGTAATGAACTTGAATAAAGGAATTAAAAGGTTTGAAGTTTATGATTGTAACCCATGTTTACATTTTAACGACATAATGCATAGTACCCTTTTTTTTTTCTACAAAGCCTTTATTTAGTTTTATTGAAATATTCTATAAAAGTAAAATTAATAAAGAATAAATTTTAAGTAACATAGTAAATAACTAAGACAATTTGACAATTGGACTCGCAAAATTTTGTTAATTTTAGACTAAGTGCAGGTATTCTTTCCACCACAAATCACTCACAAATAAAGTCCCTTTTAAACCAATCCAATTAACTTACATGAGAGTTTTAAACAAAGAGTTCAATATTATAATTAAATCTGTAGTGACAAATGCTTATTTAGTTTCTCTTTGGCTACGGAGGTGGTTTGTTTTTTGATAAATTTGTTGATGTTGTGAAAACTAACTACGATGTAATATGCTCGACATTATGTAGTAGTAAACGGGTGAAAAATAAGTTTTTTGAAATAGTACATAATTTACAAAACCTATCTAAATATACGTAAAATGTAAAGGCAACACAATTTACATAACGGCCAAAGGCAGCATTCAAGTGTGGCTTTTCTAAATAAACAGATGCGTATATCCCTTCTGAATTGTGCCGCATAAGCGCTTTGGATTATAGTTTTCAACGAACGCGGTGTAGATACTAAAAGCAAAAATATTCCAAGTAGAATACATTAAATAATTCATATCATATTTTTCTTTTGCTTTGTGTGAATAAAATGTTTGCTAAAGTGTTATTACTGAGTGACTAGTTTTGTTTCACAGCCTCGGTAGCCTAGTGGTTTGTCTATCTTTTAGTCGAAATCTGCTTGGAAAAAAATATTAATATATAAAAATTTATTTTCGAAAACAAATGTATATTTTAGATTTATAATTATGTCAAAATAAATAAATACAGTTCAAATGGCTAGAGCTCAGTTTTTATTGAAGTTATACTTCTTTAGGCGCGTTATGAAAAAATTATGAGAGTGAAATTTTAAGATGCGCGCACCTGTGACACAAAATTAACTGTTAATAATGAAAACGGTAAAATGGACCTTATTACATAGTGATAAGGTTGATTTTAATAATAGTGCTAATGGAGTTGTCGTTTTTATTTGCGATAGTTGTTGCATAATGTGCTCTATGAGTTAGGATTAAGGTTCGTTTTTGGTATATATATATATTATTATTAATAATATATTATTATATTATTTAAATTTATATTAAATATATATATTAAATATATTATTATATAAATATATTAATTTTTGTAATGATGTTTATTCAACTTGATATAATGGTAATATTTTTATTCATTTAATATATCAACATTGTGATTTATCTATGTAATACGTTTTAGATAAGCGCCATCTAGTCACACATAATCAAAGCTTTTGATTTATAGTACCGCTATACAAGTAAGTAACATCTCTTAAGAATTCTACATTTGTAAGCAACAGATGGCGCTGAACTACCAGTTATATGATATATCAAAGTACGTCTTGTGAATTCATAAATTCTTAATCGAATTATTTATGATAAGTTCTTGTAAATCTATCATCTTTAATTATCTTAATTATTTTGATTGATATTACTTACTATTTGTGAATATTAGTGAAAAAAATTGTGCTTATATACTTTTCAAGTGCTCCAATATAATTGAGGTTAACTATCGTATGTATTCTTTATTGATATAAATTAAAATACTTTTATTTAATATAATTAACACTTAATATTATTGAATTATTAATGTAAAATATTATTATTGGTTATTTAATATTCACAAAATAAAGAAATAAATTTAATAAAACATTTAATAAAAGTTTGTAATAAAAATTAAAATTGAACATCAAATTATAATATTAATTTTTAATATTTGCTATTAAATTGAATAAATAATAAATATTTATAAAAATAAGTAAATAAATTTAATGAAAACTTTTTGATAAAATGATAACTGAAGTTCCGATTCAGACATTACGGAAGATACTATGGAAGTGGACATCATTTAATTAAAAATACAATTCGAATAATAAGACAATTTATGTTAGACTTAATGTAAAAATAATATTTATTATTTAATTTTCAAATTTAAACTGAACTTTGTTGATTATCCTTTCTAATCCTTCTTTATTTTATTGTAATTAATTATTTGTATGCAATTAAAACTATTTTTAATGATGACAAAAGTATAACTTCTCACGCGTACATAAGTACACGCACCCATATTATATTAGTGTTATTATTCATCATCATGCTGCTATTGTCCACTGCTGGACATAGGCCTCCCTTAATTCACGCCTTCAGGGGTTTTTGGACCGAATCCCACCACACTGGTCTAATGCGTGTTGGGGTTGATGAGTGGACCGATTTTTTTTCATGCCCATCCAACGCATGGATCATCTTACTTTTTAGACAATAGGGTGATTAACCCAAATTGTCCTAACGAACTAACGTGTGGAATTTTACGTCATTTCATAAAACTCCACACGTTAATACATAGAAGGTATAATTGAACTGTTCTTTATTAAGATAGGTGAAATAATGTATATGAAATAATGTAGGATAATAATAACGATGAAAGAACGTAATTTATTTTATTATCTGCTTGAATAAATGGTATTACTTTTAAAATGGGCTTGCTTTATTATTTTTAAATAAAGTACTCGCATATAACTTTGTTATTAACAAGAAGATACAGTCTAGTTGTTTTAGATTGCTCAAAGTAATATAGTGGCGTACGCTGTTGGTTTAAAATTAATTATTATTTAATGCAAAGTTGAAATAGCGTCAGCTGGCCTTGTTAAGTTACAAAGGAATGCCTATCATAAACCATGTTTTGGTTTTAATTGTTTCTTTAATATATTCCTTGTAACTTGTAATGTTATAATGAAAACCGAGTTTCGAAACAATGATCAAAATAAATAACTCTTGGTATGCTGTTCAATTGTCTCATTAAATCATTACAGATCATGTTTATGCATAAAATTGACATGCCATATCATCATGACGTGTCTAAAATGTACAAAACCGAATGTATACTAAAGTTTTATATAAAATTATTTGATTAAATTAACTGTATACTGATTTATAGCACTTGGAGTTTATATTCCAGGGCAGACTATGACAGTTTCGGAATCTTTTCAGTATCTAATTTCACGAGGCACCAGATGCCGCAAAGATTCAGAAACGTCAGAAACAATATATTTAAGCAATGCAATGAATCCCACAAAAGTATTTCCAATATGTATAGTGGAGTAAGGCAGAAATAATTATGAGAAAAAAAGCTTTGGTATTGTCACGAAACAAGGTTACTGAGCATAAGTCACTGAGTCGAATTTCTTACGAAAGCCTATTGAGTCTAGCAAAGACAATTGTCTCTATATCATTTGATAATAATTGTTTCTGGTTTATGCAATTACCGTACGAAATTTTATCTTTATTTAAAATTTGCCTAAATTACTGTAAACCATTTTTTGTATAAAATATAAAATATACATAAAATATATTTATGCATTATTTTCTCGGATTGGGTAGAATTCAACTTGTTGTTGTTTGTTTCTAACAAAATGTCAGTTTAACACAACAGTTATTTATTTCGATACTGTGCTTTTTCATTTACAAGCTTTTCGACTTACGTCCAATTCTAAATTATATGTTACATTATATTATTATTTATATATTTTTAAATATCATGGGAATCTAAAAGTCAGAGATAAGGACTACATACGAGGGTGGTCCGAAAAGTTTCCGAACTCAACTCAAAGATGGCGCCACTCGTTAATAAAAGCTAATGAATAAAAGTGTTGCTGTGCATATTTTAACAGTTACTCACCAAAGTTTCGGCCATTTTGGACACACAGTTTTTAGTTGACAGTCGTTTGAGTGAGTAGAAGTGAGTGTTTTTGTAAAAATGGAAAAAATTGAGTATCGAGCTGTTATTATATTTTTGTTTTTGAGAGGCATTGTTTTTGAAACACTCCTACGCAAATCAAAGATGAGATGGACTCTATGTACCATCATTTACCACAGTGAAATTTTGGGCAGCTGAATTTAAACGTGGCCGTAAGAGCTTGGAGACAATGAACGTTCGGGACGTCCAAAAACTGCACTTCACTGACGTAACATTGCTAAAGTTCACAAAATGGAGTTAAACGACCGCCGAATTAAAGTGAGAGCGATAGCAGAGCTATGAAAATGTCTAAGAACGTGTTTGTCACATATTAAATCAAGATTTAGACATGAGAAAGCTGTCCGCGCGTTGTGTGCCGCGTTTGCTCACATTAGACCAAAAACCTGTTCGAATGAACATTTCCAAAGCTCTGTTGGCGCAGTTTAGGCGCAAGAAATCCGAGTTTTGCCGCCGATTTATTAATGTAAATGAAACTTGGACAAACCATTATTCGCCTGAAACAAAGCTACAGTCAAAACAGTGGATTGCAAAGGGGGAACCAGCTCCAAAAAACGAAAACTGTTTATTTGGCTGGGAAAGTGATGGCGACTGTTTTTTAGGATAGTCATGGAGTTATCTTTACCGATTATCTTCTAAAAGGAAAAATCATTATAGGAGCATACTACGCATCATTACTTGACGAGCTGAAGGCATAAATTGCGGAAAAACGGCCACATTTGCAGAAAAAGAAAATCCTGTTTCACCAAGACAACGCACCGTCTCACCTCAGCGGTTGCCGTGAAAATCCACGAGTTACGGTTTCAACTGCTTGGCCATCCGCCTTACTCACCAGACCTTGGCTAAGCGACTTCTTTTGTTCCCTCATCTAAAACTGCGCTCGGAGGACAAAGATTTTCGTCAAATGAGGAGGCAATCACCTTTGTGAACAGTTATTTTGCAGAGAAAAACGCCAAGTACTATTTGGACGGGTTAGAGAGATGAGAGCATTGCTTAGAGGAGTGTGTTACAAGGAGACTATGTAGATAAATAATTAAAAAAAGTAAGAAAAAAATCTTTTATCATTGTTAGGTCGGAAACTTTTCAGACCACCCTCATATTGCTTACAAAATTATGTTTACCCAGTTCTGGGCTATTTGGCAAATGTTTATTCCATTTATGTACTTTACTATTTTTATTTCAGCCAAAGAATATTTTCAAATTCCTATATATAATTCTTTATAAGTTATTTGGCCAACAAAGAGACAACGAATAAATGTCGATTCCGAATTAAATCAATTGTACCTACAATCTGTGTCTGAGACCACAGCAACACATTGGTGTTCAACATATTGCCTCGTTCAATATAAATAGCGCCGCTTCGTAAATGCTTTATTTTCTTTTTTCGGGAGGGATCTCATTAATTGGAAAACCTATTGGTTGATTGAATTCTTACAATACAAACAGGTTTTTTTATTATTTTACAATAAAATAGTTGCATCTTTTCACTTCTAGAGATAATGTCTTGTCTATTTACCCTTAATAAGTATACACCTAATTATTTTGCCGCAATATTTTGTTGTCTTGTGAAATATTTAAGATTAGTGCATTAACTTATTAAGTTTATGATGTGATTTGAATACTTACTAAAGAAATATAATCATTTATTACAGTTCGATAACCCTGTCCGTGGTTACCTTTATTTGGCGTTTAAATCATTTAAGCTGCCTCTGTAGTCTACTGATATTTACCATTGCCTTTTTTGGAGATCGTGGTTCAAATTTTGCAGGAAATAGCTTAGTATTATCGTTATTTTCTGGTTGGTTAGGGCGATTTGGGCCGATCACTCAGTTGTCTGAAAAGTTGAGATGTAAAAAAAGTCAGTCGACCTACTAACCTACTAGTACATTACAAAAATTGAGTATCTAAATCGGTTTACTAGCAGCGTAGGAGTGAGGCTACATATATTTTAATATATATGTATCACCCACCAACCAGCCGTGGTTGTTATACACTTCTGTGCATAGAACCAATTATGAACCATGTTCGTCGTATGGTACATTAAATTGTTTTATTTCTACAATTTCTTCAATCTACCGCAGAGTTCAGTATGTCGTATTTCTATACGATATACTCCGAATCGTATGTATAATGGTGTGCATTTTTATAAATTTTATTTACATCACACACACACACAATTTTATTTAAATGAATATTTATACAGCCAGCTCCAAATTCACGGGTTCAATGCTTATATGTCCATGCATATTTAAATGAGTAATATCTTCGGAAAGTTGCTTATAATTATCTCTATATTTATAAGAAAGATTCGCTCCTATATATTGAATCATCACGATATCTCTTGAACCATAAGGCGTAGCGACTTGAAATTTGGTAGGAATATTCCTTACGCCGAGTAGAGGTCAGCTAAGAATTTAACGAAATCTCACCCACTATGCGGTTGGGGGGTTGCTAGTATGCTAGAAAGGAACCTATTAATTTCTATACATGGAAAAAGTATGTAAGGTAACTAATAGAATAAGGTTTAATCCTGAATTGCAATAAATTACTTCAGAAACAATCCGGTTTTCCCTGTAAAATGTAAAGAATAAGCAATGCTCATGTTGGGTTATCCTTAACTCAGAAAAGTTACACATATGCCATTGTGGACTTTAATTTTAAATGTAATTTTTATTGACCATTATACGATGTAGTATAATTTTAGATATTCGACTTTGTGATCTACCAGCGTTTGCAATGGCAGCGCAATAGATTATATGAATTTTATTTAACAATAATTTTGTCCAAATGAAAAAAAATACGTTATTTCTTTAAAGATATTTACAATCATAATATATATATATGTATTTATATAATTAATTATTTTATCCAGTCACTTCGTAAATGTTGTTACTACTAAAAAATAAATTAAGACATGCTCATGTGGTTAAATAATATAGTGAATAGGTTAAGTTTACAATATCATGAAGGTATATAAGTCAAAACCTTTATCTTGTTTCTTCATTAATTAAACTGAAGCCCTACTTATGAACTAATCAAAAGTTTCAATTTTCTGCAATTCTTTTATTATTATTTTTTGGTTTTAAGTAATAAATATGAAAAATGCAAGTAAAACGTCAAGAAATAAACTAAGTTTTAAATAACAAAGGACTTTAAGTTATTTGATATTGCCCCTATCATCCACATAAATGTGATATGGAGGAACGGGAGAATAATACCCAAGATGTAGATAACCAAAGCCACGCATCCATTACATCCTTTGTGGCTACTCAGGATTGTTTGAATAAAATCGTTTCGTTTATAGTTACGTTTGTTGGTCATCATCAGTTATATTCTTTGGTACATTTTTTTAAAAGAAAGATAAACGACCGAAAATCTTTCAACACTAAAAATTTAACAATATCCAAAGTACGTGCAAAAATACAAAATGTTCCATTGAAATATATGTACAATAAAACAAATTTGAAAATTTCAATCAATATCAATACACATTCTGTAAACAAAAAAAATTAAAAGTAAATGCATAAAACATAGAATACGATTTCCATTGCGGGTACTTAAATAAAAGCAGTCTTGATATTGTCGTTTTGTCTCTTTGCGATCGGGTTTGAAATTCAGATTCAAAATATAGAGAGGCAGATCCTTAGGCTGCTACCCAGAAAGGAACTTTCCTCATGTGTGATAAGTGTTGTGCATTTGTGATTGTGTCCTTTGTCTTGAGTTGTTTAGGCGGTGTTGTCAGCGCATCGACTGGTTCACGTGCGGACATCTGGTGGCTGTTGTCGGAGTCACGTAATTTAAATGTTTTAAGTATAAGAGATGTTCAGCTGTTGTTATCATTTGTACTTTTGGATTCTCATTGACATTTCCAAAAATATACATATTTTACTCTCTATAGCTAAAAATAAAAAAACTAACTAGACTCAGGTATTTCGAAAAAAACATAAACTTATTAATTATTCATCTTTACGTCTTAAGGTTCTCTTATAATAATAACAACAATTGGTGAAGCATAATAAATTAAAAACCCTTGAAATATTATGAAACGGAGCACTGCTGTGAAATTCATCTCGCTTTACACATTTTGTTCATTCCTATGCTTGTACTAATTATTACACGGAGGTGATCAGATCGAAATCACTCTAATAAATATAAAAGTAGTTAGTGTTACTTAAATGTATGAAATTACATACATTTTATTAGTTATAATGAACAAACAAACTCGAGTGCTTTTTAATCATTCAGTATAATTTTGTGGCGAACGCTGTTGTTTGGAAATTAATTTAAACTAAATGCAAAGTTGATGTCGCGTCAACTGTCCTTGTTTTGTTACAAAGGAATTTCTGACGTACAGTGTGTTGCTTTTGATTATTTCATTCATATATATTTATCCATATATATTGCTACATAATTTAATTTGGAACTTAATTGAATTTAAATGAGCGAGATTATACTTATATATATTTTGTATATGACTAAAATAATTAAGGAATAAGCGTTATTTATATTATTTATCTTTTTTAAACTTGACCTAAATCTTCAAATTGTACATGAATATATAATAGCAGTATTGCATATATTTAATAAATATTTGCAGAAATTACCACTTACAACTATAACATTAAAATTAGAGTCAATAAACGTTTAAAGTTCAATACTTTGATATAAACACTAAGATTTTATATATTAAAATTACTTTTAATAAATATATTATTTACGCTGAGGCATATAACTTTTTTCTGCAGTTACCGATTAAGATGGATGCAGATTGACAGGTATTTATTTTAAGATTAATTAAGATTGCCGAGTCGACAACGAGCTGTATTAAAAGCCTACAAATTATGCTTGATATTTATTAACGCATGAGTTGTTCTAAATTAACTTTTAACTATACAGGTTAATTTCATTTCACAGATCTTATAGCAGTAGACAAATATTTTTTGTGAAACTTAGCAGTTTAGGTAGCGAAAGAAGAACAAATAAATGTCTATTCAAAATAAATCAATCGAACAGTCTGAGACCAGGAGACACATCGGCACTCAACAACAATTAATTTTATGATAGAGATAACATTTTGTTTTCATAATGTAATTTTACTGTTACTTATTTTGTAAAAAGGAGTAGCATAAGTTATTTCCAGGTACTTCAGCTACCTTCTAGGAAAGTCTAAATCAGACTAGTTAATTCTAGAAAATAGCCAAAACAAACAGGCAGACTTAAAAAAATTGTAATATGTATCAAAGTCAAAGTCAAAATCATTTATTCAATTTAGGCTCACTGAGCACTTATGAACGTCAAAATTATCCATTTATCACCGGTTTACAAACTTAGACCCGTCAGAGAAGAACCGGCAAGAAACTCAAGCGCTCTCTTTTTTTAAATATTAGTATTTACAAAATTTTACCAATACATTTTTTTAAGTTACAGGAGTTTGCAAGCGCAGAATATAAACTATTTCCAAACATCTTAGTCGTCAATATAATTTATAACAGAATAGTAGCTTTTCTATAAGCGTTGTTTTGACAACTTAACGAAAGCTGGAATCATTCAGTTGCGTTTGGCAGGCATTTAATTTATTATACATTCTTACACTATTATACATGAAAATTTTTTTGGTTCAGGTCACTCTAAATCTGGGTAGCTCTAGGGGCTCAATTCGACCCCTCGCGGCCTAATATCTTTTAGCAAACATATGAATAATTTTACGCGTACATATATCTTCAAATATGTATGCGAGGGTAAAATAAAATTTCAGTTTTATTAAAAACATTACGTAAAGATTTCCGTGAACCCTGATTGTAGATTGCCCTAACAGCCTGTTTTGTAGTATAAATATTGTGTTCAAACCGGCTGCAGATCCCCATAATAATAATCCATAGGACATAAGGCTTGAAACTACGCGTAATAAACTAGTTTTGTAGTTGCCTCGTCAGTCAGCTGCCTAATCTTGCGATGGCGAAGATTACTGCTTAATTTCTTGAAGAAATTTGTCAATATGTGCTCCTGCATCTTGGAATCAATAGAATCCAGAAATGTAGTAGAGCTTCTAAGAAATGACCTCATCGTCAATTTTAATATTTTGAAAATCCGGCAACAAAAGTAAAACTAAGCATTTGGTTTTGTTCACGTTAAGTACAAGTTGTGGTCAAACAGTTTGACCAATATCAATTCTATTTGGTATCTCAACGTTATGGTCATTTCTTTTACCCATAGATGTGAAAGTGTCATCAGCAAAGACTACTTCGGACAGCCTCTCTACTACTAGAGGCAAGTCATTTATATGAACCAGGAAGAAAAGGTCCCAAAGTTGATCATTAGAAACACTCATGCACAGGCAGTCAGATGAAGAGTGTCATTTACATTTACAAATTGCTCTCTATTGCGTAGGTAAGAAGATGAAATCAAGACCAAACCCGCGTGACCGTAATAGCTTAGCTAATAACATTATAACATGTTAATCAATGAAGCTAATACTTGTTGATTAATATATCATGATCACGATCAAAAGGCCTTAGAAAGATCACAGAAGATTCCAATAGAATCACAGCGATCTACCACGCCCGTAGAAATGAGAGACACTTTAAACCAGCATTTACATGTGATCTACTTCTGGTAAAAAGTGGTGATCATTTAAAATGTCATTTTTGGAAAAGTGTACTAACAATTGTTATTCATAATTTTTCGAAAAGTGCTGGCAGTATGAAAGTGGTCATTGGTCAATATTGAAAATAGTCAATATTAGTCTAGCAAACCCTATTTAAAGACTGGTTCTGTTTCTGCAAGTTAATTGACTGTAGAATTTATAGGTACTTATAGATGCATTATATGTTATGGCCAATATGGGATATTTTGATTTATTAAATTTATTGCCTGATTGATAAACCCACAAGTCTTCTGTTTTCTTTTATATTATTGTTATTGAATGCCTTCACTAATCTATAGGGATAACATTACAAAAATTAAAATCAGAAACATTTTCATCAATTGTTTTAGGTGTGATAAAGGCTGAATCAGAACTAAATTTAAGCGTTTGTAGAATTCAAAGCTATGTTTGTAAAAGTAATTTTTGGAACTAGAAGCTACCTCAGCCTTTTCCTTAACAGTTTACCCTCTATATTTAGTTCTAGGTCTTCCCTCTGTTTTGTGTTTCTTCCTGTTTCCGTATTTGTCAACTCGAATGAATCTTGAGTCTTATTAGAGATGATTTATTTTATAGTTTAATTACATTGCCTCAGACCATCAAAAAATTGTTTAAATATTTTGAGTATGTTCTCACATAGTTATGGAATTTTGGACATTGGATGTTAATGATTTTTATCTATAATAGATATAATCCCCGCTACGCCTAATTCTCTTGGCCAGTCACTGAAAGTTCAGTTTTCATTACTTGTAATAACTTTCTTGTAAAAACAGCATTGTATTCACTGGAAATATTTAGACAATGCTCAAAGTCTTTATCAGGATCCAAAGTCAATTTAGGTTTGGAAGCTTAAGCTTCACATTATACTTAAATTGTTTAATTCTGTTCTGGTAATAGGTCTATACAAGATAGAAAGTTACTTATAGGAGTACTTAAAGGGATCTGTATTTTTAGAAGCTTTATGATCTGAACAGATACCTCATGACAGCCCGATCTATAACTGCAATTTACAAACACATTATCAATACAAGAGCACAAGATGGTAGTTAATCTAGTAGGTTCATTAAAACACATTGAAGATTGAAGCTTTTAAATGAGGTTAAAACTTGCAATGTGTGCGGTGGGAATCAGTTGAGAATGTCTATATTAAAAGTCTCCACATACAACAATATGCTTCATTGAGTTAATAATTTTCTTTGAGCATCCTCCATAATAATATTTTTATATTATTATGGAGGATCTCTTTATCTAAAGGAGGTCTATACACACATAAAATATATACTGTTCACTTTCTGCTCAACAATCTCACATTGTCGTTCAACCGAGAATGCTGTGATGTCCTTCACTTTCTTTAAATTTAAAACAAATTTTGTATAGCATATAAGGCTCCACCTCAATAGCAGTTACTCGGTTGAATATACTGGCAACTGAATAGTTTTTTAAGGCAAATGACACATTTTTTAAGCCATGTCTCAGTAAAGCAGAAATTATCTACATTATCTTTTCAATTAAAGATAAAAATATTAATACAATTAGATTTGTGTTCTCTGTTGTCAACCTTACATTACTAAAAAGTATTATTCTCAGTATTAATAGAAAATATATTAAAAACTGCATTGTCACTATAATGTTATATGCCAACAATGTAGCTATTTTGTACTTAATTTTCTTTGCTGATAGATTGTATCGAGTCAAAAAGATTAGCTTATAAATTTATTAATGTCAAAAATTGGAAAATTCATTTGATCTACTTGTCAAAGCGACGTAAATACTGATTAAGTTTATATATTTTTTGATTGTTGAGTTTTCATTAATAGACACTGTGCATAGGAGCCACACCATATAATCTTTTTAACTAAGGTTGACAAGTTGGGTGAAACTGTAAATCGAATCATGTTTTCAATTTGAGTGCTATTAGTAGTGTCACTGTTCATTTTAGTTTTAATATTGTGTCAATTATTTTATATGTTGTGGCCCCGCAATAGTATGTTATAATAGTACTATTACTAGTGAGGAGCTGATTTAAGTTTGCACCAATGCTATCACTAAACACTAATGTATAATGTTTATGTTGGTGGGACACTATTTTCCTGTCTGAACAACTTTGTGCTTTGGGCATTATTGGATCACTATTTAGTGACTTAGTTTCTATTGAGTTGCCTGGAATTACAAATGCAATTTGCATTAAAATGACCATTTACAAGGGGTGAAATCTTTCATTAAATTTACTACCGTCTACTAAGTTATTTAGTGCAATAATATACTCTTGTATTTCTTTCTGAGCACATTCATGTTTTAACAACAAATTCTGCATTGACTGTTCTAAATTGGTAATATTGTCTTGTAATTTATTTTTCTGAATTTAGTTATTCTACTATATTATTAAATTTATTTGTTCATATTAATTTAGATCCTAGGAACTTTTTTCTGTTTGAAAACTTTGCTTATGGGATTTTGGATCCTTTGTATGACTTAGTTTCTATTAGTTGCCTGAATTTACAAATGCAATTTTGTCATTAATGACCATTTACAGGTGAAATCGGTTCATTAAATTTAGCTACTCTACTAAGTTATTAGTACACAATTTAATAATCTCTTGTATTCTTTGCTGAGCCATTCATACTTTACTAGAGTCTGCATGACTGGCTAATTAGCGCATCATATTGTCTTTGCTTTATTTTCGATTAGTTATTCTACTATTTTATTAATATGTGCTAACTTTATTTAAGATCTAGCTTTTACTTTTGTTTGAATAACTAGCATGTTCTAATTGTTTGTGTTGATTTTTTCATCAATTAACTTTGCCTTTCAATGTTTGGACTCGTCTTGATATTGGTCATAATACATATTTCAATAAGTACCTGTAGTTATTCTATTGTGTGAGCTCCACAGTACCATGTACTGGAGCTGTGATAGGATCATGTAGCTTCTGTTTTAGCATTATACTTTTTTATTATAATGCTTAACTGTTTAAGAACTCTTTCTAGTCTCTTAACTATGTATGCTAATTGGGAGCTACTTTATCTAATGCCTCTAGTGCTGTACAGTGCTGTATTGTCAAAATTGTCAAGCTACTTGATGCTGCTATTTGCGGATCAGTATCCATTACTGGATGTGAGGTGCAATTCTGATTTGACATTATTTTCTTAAATAATATGATCTTCTATCCTCTCTACTTCTGAGCAACTAGGACATAGCAATAGCCTCTAAGTTCTTTCAGTGCTGTTTTCGTTAAACCTCTTATCGTCTTGACATCATTTGGGGACGATTAGTATTTTACTGACAGCATGATATAAACAATGAGAGAGAAATAGAATCGGTGTATGTCGTGGCAACAAATAGTTGCATTAACTTCTCTTCACTGATTGTCAAAGCAAAGCAAGACCAAACAAACCAAGAGTATGGATGAGACGTTGCTCACAATGTGAGAAGTGTAATGTATGTGACAATAAATGTTAATATTTTTTTTTACGGATGACTCACGTTGGTGGGTTAACCGCTACCACAACCAGGCAGGTTCGAGGGCTGTGCAACTTTAAGTGTGCACAGACTTCACCTCTATTCTGTGGCTTAGCTCGAGGACCCTGAAGAGGGACCTCGGCTCAGCTGCCACTTCTTTATCCCATAGCGGGCTTGATCGAGGGTGCACAAGAGGGCCGAGCCTCGCTCGATCAGCCCTGGTCAGGTCCATGCCTACCGTTAGCAACATTTATCGAGGCGCCCGGTGAGCCAGAACCTCGGCTCGATAATTGCTTTTAGGACTTATTAGTGAGAAGTGTTTACCGCCCTATCTGGTTGGTGAGAATCGGCTGGTACGTGCCGATATCTGTTATACAGTGTACTAGTTTGTCCTCGACGGCGAGGACAGAGTTGTGTTGCGTAGTGAGTTAAAACGTGCTTGGACGATTGTGGTCTCATCGTCCGGATCTGCAATCGCTTTCGCGCTCTTCGATGGATGTCGTTATTAGCGAGTGAAATTGTTGGTTCGTAAGCAGCGCGTCCGAACTAGAACGTTTGGGTGTTGCGAAGCCGAGTCAAAATATCGGATGAAGCTTGTTTTAGGTACTGTTTGATTGTGGGCAATTACAGATCCAGGTGCAGGTCAATGTTGCGCAGTATTACGGCGCACTGAGTGCCTCGCATGAATCTGTTTTCGCAGAACTTGAAGCTTGTCAATGTGGGATTGCTTTGCATGTGCAAAGACAGGACTAGCATATGTTAAAATTGGACGTATGACTGTCTTGTTTAAAACACCTTATTGCGCAGAGATATAACTGCTTTAGGATTTATTAGTGGAAAGAGTCGACTTAAGACGTAGAGCCGCTCTGTTTCTGACCCGCGTAATGTGCGGGCCAAATGTCAAGGATTTATCTAAGATTACCCCGAGAATTTGGTCTGTTTGACCCAAGGGATAGGGCAATCAAGGAGTCGAACATTGGAAGGAAGGCACGGTCTTCGTCGCGTGAACAAAATGGCCGCGCTTTTGGAAGGATGGATTTCTATTCTCCATTTCCGGAACCATTCCCTAGGATATTGGCCATAGTTGGAGTCTTTGACTAACTAGGATAGGACATCTACTGGTTGAGTATATGCAGGTGTCGTCTGCGAATAAGGCGGTGTCTACAAGAACGGTGTTGTGAGGATGTCATTAGTAAATAAGGTAAATAGGATTGGACCTAATACAGAGCCTTGGGGTACTCGGCACGGACCAGTCGAGATAGTGATTTGGTTCCCTCTACGCGGTATCAGGACGTTCGATTCCTGAGGAAGTATCGTATGATGAGTACAGAGACGGTCAGGCACGCCGAGCTTATATAACTTGTATATAAGCCCTTCGTGCCATACTTTATCGAACCCTTCACTACGTCGAGGAAAGCGCTCCCGTGTGATGGCCTCGTATTAAGCTGACTTTAATTTTCTCCGTGATGCGGTGAATTTGATGAGTGCAAGAGTGTTTGGCTCGGAAGCCGGGTGAATGGGGTCAGGAGCCCTTTAGATTTCATAAAACCTAATAAGCAGGCTGGGACAAGACGTTCATATATTTTCCAGAAACCCTTGAGGAGGCTAATGGGACGATAAGAACTGAGGAAGTGCGGGTGGTTTGACGGGTTTGAGAACCCTATAACTTAGCGTCCTTCCAAGTGTTTGGAAATTACCCGTGGAAAGAAGCTGCGTTATAAATTAGGACTAGGATATTAGTTATATGTTCCGGTAGGATTTTATGCACGAGTTGTTTATTCCGTCGGTGCCCAGGGCTTTCCGAGGTTTGAGATTTTGATAATCGACTTGACATCGCTTCCGGTCACCGATGAAGTTAAATCGCGAGGATGAAGTTGAGTCAATCGCTCGACCTCGCACTCCATCGTTTGGTGGTTAGCGGCGTCGATCAGGTTGAGTGCTTGGCGTGCATTGTGCCTCGAGGCTGTTGGCTAGGCATTCGGCTTTTTCTTCATCGAGAAACGCTAGAGGAGCATCAGGAAGGTTAGGATGGGATAAAGGCGGCATCGGAGGGTTCCGATTCCGCCCTTTAGGCTTTGGAGATTGCCAGAAGGCTTGATGGGATGGGTGCATATTGCTAGATCTGTATTCCACCGATCGTTCCTGAATTCAGCTATGCGTCTTGGACTGATGTTCAGGGCGCGTAGCTGTCTCCGGTTTCGTTCGATTGGATACCAATCGTGAGCATCGAATCGAATCGCAGCCCTCTTGCGTCGCAGAGGTCCTTGATGTCGTTTGGCAAGGCCTAGCGGGGTTTTCCTCCACAGGACTTGCTTCGAGGGACCTCGACGACACTTTGGACATGTCTTGTGAGCGCATGAGCAGCGAGATTCGCGTCATTAGCACTGTGCAGGACTTTAGGAATGGCATCTAGGGTGTGGCGAGCTAGGTGCAGTCTAGCTGAGATTTGAGTTTGCGCAGTCAATTATTGTTTTGGTTTGGATGTTTTGGGATTCAGGGTGCTCCTAGTTTGAGGATGACTGGGCGATGATCGGAGGTTAGATCTTCTATGACCTCTTTGCCTCTAAAAGCGAGATTGACGTTTTTAGGAGGGCAATATCAAGCACATTCGATCTGTGGCTAGCATGTGCGGTAGTACGTTGCTCAAGCGGAGCAACTACACTGAAGTTAAGGAGTTCAGATAGTGAGTTGATTTTGTAGCTGTTCCATCGGGTGTGCTATGCATTGAAGTCGCCTGCTAGAATGACGCGCCTCCTAGGGAGAATAGCGTCTCAGTCGGATTGAGTTATCTCGGAAGAGCTTCTACATGGTAAGTAGACCGAGGCTATGGTGATTGGCGCGTGTCCTGTCATCGGCTAGCCTACAGACCGAGGCTTCTGGTGCGTTAAGCGTCGACAGCGTGTCAATGCTACACAGTGCTGGGACTTTTGATAATAAATGAGCGTGCCGCCGTGTGGAGCACCAGTCCGATCATTTCTTATGATGTTATAGATTAGCTATTTTGGATCTCCCTCTTCCGGAACTTTAGGAACGTCTCCTGCACCAGTAGAGTGTCGACGTCGTTTCGCGTAGAAAAACTGAGATTTCGGTCCTTTGATCCGCGAGACCGTTTGCGTTAAAAATGAAATATTAACTGCGCGTGGCTTTAGACGGCCGGGCCGTTTCTATTATTAGTATGGGCGTACTATTCATTTACGTCCGTATAAATCGACTAATTGCCTATACTTACGAAATATGGCAAGACAGGCTCCAGAAATTACCGACGACGGCGTCGAATTCCGCGTAAGGCGATCGAGCTCTGCGAAGTCGATCTGTCAGGCTAAAGTCTCCAAGTTACTGCCATTGCTATGGCTGGCTGTGGGAGCGCTACGCGGAGCCTTGTCTGAATGGTGCGGCGCGCGCGAGAGCCTCGGCGCTACCTGCGGTGGTGGTTGTTGCCACGCGGGCATTGGAGCGCTACGCGGGCGCGATGTAGTTTTCCACGCCGGAATAGGTCGGAGGGCGGGAAGGAGTGAGGAGGCACCTGGGGCGCCTTGGGACGGATGAAGGTGTGGGTGGTTTGCGCTTGGGTGCCTTAGGGCAGCCCAGGTAATTGACCAGTGTGGCCAGCGCTTTGGCAGTTAACGCATGCCGGCGGTTCGTAAGTGTTAGTACTTCCCTATCTCTGGGTCTAGGGCTATCAGGAGTGCCACGGTCACCAAGGCATTTGACGCAGCGAGGCGTGCGTGACAGTTGCAGAGCCGATTGTCCGTACATTTGGCAGTTATGACACTGCGCAGAAGCCATTTGAGTGTGGCGCGTGGAGATGCAATGCGACTTATGTCGCATATGTGATGTACGTCGTAAACCTTTTGCCCTCAGTGGAGCGTGCAGAGGTCAGAAGGACCACATTAAACAGTTTTTCGTTTTTGGATGAGTTAGGCGAAGGCCGAGTAAATTGGGATGTTTGTCCCTTAATGAAGTAGTAGATGTCCTCTGTGGGCATCTCCTTCAACAGTCGCTGACGACTGTCCAAGTACGCGCTCTAGTGTGGTAGTAATAGTCGTTCTTTAAGAGATAGCGACGTAACTGACAGTGTGCGACACTGGTTTCCAGTTGCAATTTAATGCCCTGGTTCGGAGTCGGCTGCTGTGAATTTATATTTGTCATATATGGACAGCGCGGACCGTAGTTCTGCCATTTTTCCTTCGACCGAATATGAGATCGCGAGGTTTCTTATCCTAAGTGTGGGATTGATGGTTTGCTGGAAGCAGCGAAGGTTGCTGTAAAGCAGCAGATGGTGTTGCTGTGGAAGCGGGTGGTTTGCTGATGAGGCCGATGTTGTTGGCCGTGAGGCGGCCTGAATGGTTTGCCGTGAGGGCGGCTTTTGCTCTGTGGCCGATGTTGATGGCCTGGGGCCGATAGGTACTTCCGCCGACGCTTTTGGCGCCTTAGGTGGCGGGTTGGTGATGTGGCAGGAGGCCCTGCTCTTGCGGTTTTCTTGCGCGAACTAACTGGCAGGAACCCTCCTGCGTCTTCGTCCTCAGGTGTCCGAGTGTATTGTGGGACACTTTTCCGACGCGTTGTGGTTGCTCGCGTCGAGCATGGAGGGCGCTTATAGTGGATTTGGCCCTTGCGCGGTGTGGGCCTCGCGGATGGCACGTACCGTGTCCGCTGGCGAACGATTCTTCAGGTCCTCGAAGTCGAGGCCTAGGTCACTGAGGGTGACTGAATCCATTTTATAGCTCTGATTATCTTTTTTAAAAACGATACTGTCAGTTGCAAGCACCCCGGTGAAGCAGGGGTTGTGCCTTCCTCCCGCCCCAGTGAGCAGGGGTGTAAACCTAACGCGTTTGAAAACTCTGGCGCTTTAGGGCGCTGAGTGTATACCGCTGCTGCCTAGCGCAGCAAGCGACGATAAAATGATTCTAATTAATACCACGTGGGTGGTGTGCGTGTTAATTAAACTACGTTCGCGGTGAAACGTGGCAAGAAACTATGAGTTAGAGGGTCCCTACATCTCAACATAAACCTGTAGACGGGGAAAAACGGAACAGACTCACCGGACGGCTACACAGCTATCTACGCTCAGGCGCGTACGCCCAGCGCGTCGGCACTGATGCTTCTGGCACACACGACACTGTTGTTTGCACTATGCATAAACACACTGCACGGCGCACTCGACGTCTTCGCTCTTCTTGCCCTTGACGGCGTCGGGGAGGCGTGGCCACAGGTGGGCCAAGTGGACGGCGCAGGTAACAGGAAGGATCGAGCGGGCTTGTCCGGTCGATCCGAAGCTAACTCGCACTATTGTATGTTAATATCTGTTTATTTTTTAGAGCTTTGTATGTAACAAATACAACGATGCTCGCCCGGTTGTGCGTTGAACAGTACGATGTTTTGAGGTAGTACACTTAGTCAGGACACTTGGAGAGGTTATGCTTAAGTTGATTTTGCATGATTATTTAATACATTTTGTAAATAACTACAACAGATTTAATTGCACTAATTTAAGTAAATACCAAACTTTATATTCAGTTTAATATGTGGAAAATTATTTAATTTAATAGTATACAAATCGAAACGTGTGCGTTCCTTGACACTTAGGGTTGGCAGTTTTCATCAATCGTATCGATTATATATCACAAAGTATTAATTTAAAAACGATTAATTTGGTCTTACAAACAAAAATCCAATTTAGTTTATTTGTATAGATAAGTATTTCATTTATTATAGCTTGTAAGATAATGGTCCATTTCATTACTAATAGAACGCAATACAATGCAAAACGCTCATAGCGGAACTGTATGATAAACCACTTGTTATATCTCCCTTGCATTCTATAACACCGTTTTGTAAATTGGATACTTACTTGAATACGTATGTTATATAGTTTCCTTTTGATCAGTGGAATAAACTTAAAGTTCATTACTTTTAAGAAATTGCAGGCACTTTGTCTTGGTACATTATGAATTGTCTTTAGACAGAAAACTTTATTATAGAATTAGATACAACATATTTTTAATAGTTAATACAAGACGAATAAATGAATACGTTTAGTTTAGGTCTAGATAACTGAAAAATAAATCTAAGCTTGAAAGCAAAGCACATAAAAGGTTTGTCTATTTTGTGTGAAATATTTAATTCAAAACACTTGCGTTATGAAATTAATTATAAAATACCTAGAAAAATTTCAAAATTTTCCGAGCTTGTGCTTGGGTTTATGTATTATGCGTGGAAGGACGATATAAGTTACAAATATTAATTTGCTATCAATTATTAGTATATTCGATTGTTTAAGTGTATTTTTTTTAAATTTTTATTTATTTTTAAATTTATTAGGAAAACACAGCAAAGAGATAACACAAATATGTAATGGTACACAGATATAAAATGCTTATTACATGTTTTCACATATAAAATTTCTTAATTTACAATGCTTCACCGAAATATATTTAAAATTATTTTCTTTAGCTAATAATCTTGCTTTTGTTAATAAATTCTTGTTACGAATCGTTAAGTGATCATTAACATACACGGGTCCTTTGTCAATATATCCTAAGCTGTCCAGGGTTAGCAGTCAACAACTTCGGGCTGCAGCAATAAAGAATTCTAAGACATTTGAAAGACGGCTAGGTAGTCCGGCTAAGTAGTTGATATCTTCTTTTTTCATATTCACCCCGACTACTGTACAAATACTGTTAAAGACATCGTACAGATTTTCGTTTTTTTCTAGGAATTCCTTTTATCTCTATTTTGTACTTATTTTGTTTTATACTTATTTTATATGAACAATTACACTTAACTCAATATATACATAAAAACCGCATGGAAACCACAGCATAAAAATTAATAAGCAAATTCTTGATGTTAACAGAATTTTCTGGTCAATTTATACAAATCGGTGCAATAACGCGTAGTAATATAAATGTATTTTTTGAAAGTTATATATCGAGGTAACAAAAATTTGCAAATCACATTATTGTCAATTTTTCCTAGATTTTTAATGAAGACAATATTAACATACTATTAACATTTATTATCACATTCTTTGGTGCATTCCAGTCATACATTAATAGAATTAAGAGGTAACAAAATAAAAATACAAGATGCAAGGTAAATGTACAATAGTCTGCCAGATTCCTCGTCACGTCCCACAGAATAGACCTTTCGCATAAAAACCACATAAAGCCCTTAGTAAAGTAAAACCAAACAGTGTTAAACCACAGTAAAATTGTAACAGGTGGCCTTTGTGGGCAACAATGTATATATATGCCTAATAAAACGCATTACTTTAAATGTTGTTCATTCAATGAAACGAGCTAGACATACGTTTAACTAATGGTAAATAGTACGCACTACCCCGCCACAACTTTACTCAATGCCTAATTACATGCAATATGTCACGTTATCTTAATAACTTGCACTGCCTAAGTGCCTATAAGCCGGAACGCAATTGTGATTTTACATTAATTCTTTAAGGCTAAATTTAGATACATTCACTCTACAGTAACTCCCTTGAAAAAAGGTTGTTTGTATTGAAATAATCATCATCATTATTATCATAAACAGCCTTTTGGCAGTCCACTGATAAACGTAGGTCCTTTTAACGACGACCGATCTTGTTCGCATCCTTTTAATAAAAAATCTTGCTTATAATAGCCACGCCAAGCAGGCGGATTCACAATTTACTTATTGCACTTGTGCCTGCAAATTGTTCCTAATCCCATTGCAAGGCAAATCCGCCGTCAAGTTGGGGGTCTTCATATCCCTACGAAGATTAAGGATATTAATTTAAAAACTATATATTTACTACTTCCACGTAGTAGTCGAACAACTTATAAATTTTAAAGTAATTTTCGAGAGCAAAGGCGATAAAATTTAATCCAGCATCATAATTTTAGAGTATATTATACAACATAATAATGGTGTATAAAACCTACATAAAATTCATAACATAACGAAGTAACGAGATGGACAGAGTATTAAGGAAAGTGATAAGAAAGGTTGATAAAATCTGTTCAATCTCTGTAAAATACTATATAATTGATTGATCGCATTTCTTCAAAAGAAATGCGATCAATGCATATATATCAATGTATAAATATATATACTTCTTAAAATTTCTAAATGAGAATAAAAGGTGTTTTGATGGTAACTACAATAAAATTTTGCTTCTAACTTAATTTTAATGCTTATTGCTGTTGAAAAACCTCATTTAAAAACAATTACAACTAAACATTTACATCTCCGCCTGTCTATGGTATGAGATACTAATTGTAGTTTAATTTGTAAAAATCATTGCAACCCACAACAATTAACCATTTGTTTTATATTATAGAACATGAGTGTCCTACTAATATACGACTATAAGGAGTATCGCGTAATAGATCTAATATTGAAACTGTTGGCATATTAGTCGGTTGTCTTTATTGAGTAAATTTGAGTACAGCTATTAAGTTTACTTATGGTTAATATGAAGAAAATAATAATCAGCAGTAATACGGACAAATCAGCCACTTATATTTAAAATTCCTTTAAAACAACCACAACAAGAGAAAATAATGAAAACTAATAAAAATTAAACTGACATCACAAAACAGGGAGAAACTGCAACAATATGCCTTGTATAACTGTTTTATTAAATAAATAAAAGGCTTTTACACTGTTACTCGCTTTTTGCTGCAGACGTTCTAGAAATATACAAAGACAATTTGCTTTCAGTTGTAACTGAATATAAATAAGTACTAGGACCACTTCCGTGGTCTGGCCCTATTTTATACGCCGGAGGTCGTGAGTTCGAATCCTGGGGAGAAACTACTTTGTTTTATTGTTGTTTTTGATCGATTAGGAAAAATTGGGTCGATAAATAAAGTGTCTGAAAAGTAAGCTGATCCATGCGTCGGATGGGCATGTAAAAAGCCGGTCCACCCACCAATCCGCAATGGAAAAGGGTGGTAGGATACGGCCCAAAAACTCCATAATGGAGAAGGCGTGCATTAGGGTACGCCTATGTCCAGCAGTGGACAAACACAGGCTGATGATGATGATAATACTGATGATGGTATTAAAATGGAAACGCGCTATCTTTAAACCGGAAGTATTTTTATTTTACATATTTGACGGTCTAGATAGTCTAGTATGAAACGTTATAAAAATATTTAAATACAAGTCAGGTATTTATTATCCCTTGGTCTATTATATTAAAACCTCTAAAGTAACAAGAAAATCATATAAGAAAAAACTTACAAATGAGATACAATACCCAATTAAGTTAGGCTGGTGAGCTTAATATCTGACAATTTTGTTAGTATGATTTAGTTATAACAAAGAAAGAAAGTTTTAATTTTCATCCTCCGGTTCAAAAGACAAAGAAGATTAATAGTTAGTTAAATGCATTGAAAAAACACAAGCGACAAGTTCAAAATAACATTTTTGTTATTATTCTATACATCATCAGCCTGTGATAGTCCACTGCTGATCATAGGCCTCCACTAATACACCCCTATCCATTAGGGTGTTTTGGACCATATCCACCACGCTGGTCCAACTAATTACATGCCCATCCGAAGCATGGATCGTCTTACTTTTCAGACAACTGGGTGATCGGCCCTAACTAATAAAATAACTATTATTCTATACTGATATAATAAAGAGAAAGATTTATATTTTTGACCGACTTCCCAAAAAAAGGAGGTAGCGTGCTTTTTTCAAATGTATTTTAGCTCGCTGTTAAGCTCCTAGTGTCGATTTGAATCATTGTGGTCTCATTTTACTTATTTTTTTTTGTGATAAGTAGTTTACTAAATGTTTCAGAAAGTAAAGAAATTACGGCGTCAAAAATTACACCCTCTGGCGATTAAACTGCAAAAGCTGGCTCAACTTTAAGAGATAGGCTTAAACAATATTTAAAGTGATTGTACTTTTTGAACTAGCCTACGATCACTAAGTGCATATATTTTTTGTTTTAAAAATAACCTAAAATAACCGTTTTAGTGTAAACAGTCATTCAAAGCTTATTTATCGTATCACATTGTAAGCGCTCATAAAACCTAATGCATTTAAAACATTCTTTATTCTACAAGTATAAAACAAGACCTAAACAATATTTTGATATAATGGATACCTTAAAAGATATCAGACATATAAAATAAGATTTAGCAGAGCAGACTGCTAATTTTTACCCGATTATATTGAGCATATGGCACTGTATGGAGTCGGCCGTATCCTTAGTTTTAATTTCGTTTCTTATTGTGTGCTTTCGTAATGAATAAATATATCAACCTTGAGTAATTTAGGCTGCTTTTACTCTGGAAAATCAACACGGACAGAGCCGTTGCGGGCTGTTAGTTTGTAATTTATGAATATCATGTAAAGTGTTGTTGCCACAAGGTTTCTAAATTTTTTTTCCTTATTAACAAGTTTTACTTCAATAATTAATTTTATAAACATCAGTTACATCTTAAATAGAAATATCACGGTGTAATTTAAGTATTAAAAATAATAGCCGTTTAATGTCTATTATAAACAAAAGCAATGAACTGAAATCACACCAGGCAGTAATATTAGTCTAGAAAAAGCAATTTTATGGAAATTTATATTGATAAATATATAAATATTTTGTTCTCAAATTCGTTAAAATTAAAATAATTTGTATTAAAAATTGATTAGTGGTAAGTTGTTATGGATAAAACAAGGTTTTAAGTTTTTTTGGTAGCAACGATAAATTTTTCGTCCCATATGCCACAGCATCAGAAAATAACCTCCATTTCCGCTACTCTTGGAAGAAGAAAAATAAACTTCTTCTATCGGGACTAACGTTGGTTCGACTTATATTATTCTTCTTTATGCATTCGACAAGCGTGTATTTATGCCAAAGGTTCGGCAGCCATTATTCGGTGCTTCGGCCGACAGGTTTGCCGAACTCAACAATGTATGGCAACTCTACTATAACAAAATATTTTTTAAATATTAACAAACGCCTGTATTGAGTGCACGCTTTGATTCCCTATTGTCGTTTTAGCTATAAAATACATAATTTCAGTTTCATTTGCAATAAAAATAACAGCCTGCTATACTTGGCATACTTGTAGTATTACATAGTGTTCCAGTGCAAACATATAAAGTATACCTGATATTGCTTAAATGATAAATTTAAGTAGTATTTATAAGTTTAAAATATTTAATAGTTTTTTGTAAAACATCATATAACAATAAACATATAATAACACATAAAATACAGAAATTACAGTACAAATTTCAACTGACAGATTGCTGACCAAAGAATGATCTCCAGTATTCAAATATTACTTAAATATTAATTATTATCACTTATTTATTTATAGGATTATTGGATATTAACTGCCTCCGTAGCCTAGTGGTAAGGCGTGTGCTATAGTAGCTGGAAGTAGTGGGTTCGAATCTTCCGGGGACTCAACAAATTCTCATTGTTGTTTCCTAGTTGGTTAGGGCAATTTGGACGGATTACCCACTTGTCTGAAAAGTAAGATGATCCCTGCTTCGGATGGGCATGTAAAAACGCGGTCAACCACCAACCCGCATTAGGCCAGCGTGGTGGGATACGGTCCAAAAAAAACCTCTAATGGATAGGGGTATACTAGCGGAGGCCTATGTCCATCAGTGGACTGTCAAAGGCTGGAGATTTAAATATTATATGAGGGTAAGGCAAACTGTTATTTTGTTTGCGTGTTCGGGTTATTTCAACTGCAACTATATGCATATGAATCTTCGACAGGTTGCGTTCGTACGTTTTTTAGTCTCCAAAAAAAGTTTCACACTCTACTTCCTTCATTTAGTCATCATTTATTTCTGTTAATTATAGTTTCAGCGCTATAAGCGCGTGTGTTCATGTGATATAGTATCTCATAGCTTTTTACCAACCTTGGCAAAAAGATAACATAAACGATGGTTAACGTAAAAGATGTTCGGATATTTATTACTTGTTGCCCGCCGGCCACGTCGTCCGCGGCAAATAGCGTTGTGTATTCATATATAATGTATAGAAATTATTTTTATTATTAAAAAAAACATAGATCACAGAGAGTTGATTAAGATAGCATAAAAAACCATTAAGGCTTGTGCTAATGCTAAAAACGAGTTAACACCATTTATTAATTTAAAAATTTATATTATATTATGTATATTATATTTATTATTAACTTTTTATAATTATAAATACTAAAATTTACTATCTACAGTAGAGTATAACAATATTAAAAAGGTTTTCATTCCTTACAACAACATAATTGGAAAGAAAGAAAGAAAGAAAAACATTTATTTGGCACAGAAAATTGAAAAGTACACTGAAGGAAAAAAACATAAAATAGCTTGTGTACCAAACTGGCATCCACTCAGCTTACATCACGAAGACAAAAGAATCTTCGTAAATGCTGATTTTCAGTGGACCCGTTTAATGTAGAGGTTGATGGCGCCTTTTAACTAAATTTATATAAAACAAAATTATTTTAAACAAAATAAATTGAGAAGTAACTTATGCTGTATAATACCGGAACACATTTCCCGGCCATTAAGACAAGACACAGTATTCAATTTTTCATATTACATAATAATTTTGATTTTAAGCACCTGTATTTGTAATTGGAGAACACAAAAATCTTACAAGTATTTATTACCGATAATAACTAATTTTCTACTATTAAATAAAGTAAATATTTAAAATATTTGAATATTTAAAAAGTACAGGAAATTTTAGTAATTTTTATCTTCTTGACTGTTTTCGAATCAGAAAGTTGATGTAAAACGTTGATTATACTTGTAGGAAATTTAATCTTGCAATCGTAAGAGTTTATTTAAACATAAGCATATAATAAATTCTTTGCTTACCAAGGTCACTAATTTTCAGGAATTCATGTTGAGCAAGTTTCTCTACAAGATTTCCCTTAAGGCATCCGCGATATTTATTATATTGAAATTGAACCTTTCTGTGAAAGTACTTTCCGTTCCTTTAGAAAACAGGGAAAATTAAATGAAAACTGTTGTTTCAAAGCGTGTTGGACTGTATTTCCTAAGCGATTTTTTTTTAAATTAATGTCTATATTTTTTAGATATGTAACATATATTATGGGAAAGGGTGTTTCTTGAAACAAATTCTAGCTTTTACACTGCAGTTTTTTTTTTTATTTTTAACGCTGTGTATGAGAATGTATACTGTAATATGAGAAGAGTTTCAGTAAAATTATTAAAAATGGCTATATAAAACTAGACACAAAATTGAAAAATTATAGATTACATAACACAAAGTAAACGCATTTAGACAGATATGTACATAGATATGATTTTTGATTGATTAATACAAATTTAATAGGAAGTTCTAATAAAGGCTTAACTTCTAAAAGAAAATAATTTAAAAATAAACAGAAGACAGTAGTGTTTTCACATCATTGCTTTGCAATAGATATAGGCACTTTAGTGGTACTACCTAACTCAATTAGACATAAAACTATGACTATAGATAATTCGATTTTAAAAGCTTCATATCGTATTAGTAGTCCATCTACAATTCCGCCTGCTTTATTTTTAGTTGTTCAGAATAGATTTTCCTGGGATAAAATTTAGCCCATACTACTCAATGATAATACACCTTTTAATAGTAAAGCAATGTTTTAATTCGTTTCGTACTTTAAAACCTATTTAAAACGAACAAACAAACCTTCTAGAAAACAAATTTCCTCTTCATAATTTATTGAAATAATTTTTATGAAAGGTGTTCATTTTCGACTCCGCAACTAAAAATTATTACATTCACTTGAAATATTAAGGTATTTGATTACGTTAAGTTTACTTGTAGTAATTTAAGCATATGGCTTGAATCGTACTAAACTACGCCTAAGATAAAATTAAACCTTTTACTTTAATTACTTATACCTTACGATGTGCCAAGTAACTAAGACTCTAAGAACATAAAAATAAATAAGATCGCCCAAGAGTAGTCTGATAGCTCTGTTACTAATTAAGCACTTCGAAAACTACAGTGCCACATTGCTATACGTGTAGTCAGTTAATCAAGTAGACAATACAATCTACTTTTAATTGTTCTGTTGCAGTAAATGTAATAAATTGCTGTTTAATTATAAATACTGCATTTAATTACTGCACCTGTTTCCATTTTCAATCACCGTTTTAATGTGTCTAATAATTTTTGGTATTTTTTAAATGATATCTTTTTATTTGATTAATTTATAAATTAGATAGCGTCTTTGTCTAAATACAACTACGGTTTATAAAAATAATTTTATATAACCTTTATTAATCCTAGGCTCGTTTAACGTAAATATTTCAAATCTGTTTGTGTCAATAATACAAACATGAAATATAACATGACATTTATGAATGACGTTTAGATGTGTATTAAATAAATATACAGATGAGATATAAGGATATCAATTGAAATATCTTCAAGTTTATTGGTTTTATATCGTATAAAAGAGTATATCGTAGAAAAAGAGAGAGTTAAACTTATATGAATTATTGTTACATATTGGTATATTTGACAAACTGAATTTCCATTGTCGCCAAACTTTATAGGATGACGTAAATAATTAATTAAACAACTGTCCGGAAGTTAGTTCTAACTCTAAAGTTAGTTCCTCAGGAATCCCTTTTGAAATTTTACGTTAGTGTAGTCTTATAAAATAGCTTAGATAGTACGATGCAGGTAGTAAAGTTACAAAATTTATCTTATCTAAGAGCTATATATTTAATTATTTCTATGCTTGCCGAATATTATACATTATTAAATAAAATTACTTTACGGATTTTATCGCGTTTATTTTACATTTTTAATTCCCGACGTTTCGAACACTTTCCAGCGGCCGTGGTCCGGGGTAGACTCCCCGTGACCACGGCCCTAGACGATCGCCGGCGAGTCGAGAATTAAAATGTAAAATAAACGCGATAATCCGAAAGTAATTATGTTAATAACTATGTTATCAAAATACATTTTAGTAGGAAATTTAATAAATTAAAGGAAATATACGAATATTTGCAAACCACTAGCATTTGAAACTAAATTTGACGAGTCGCTTATAATCTCATCTCATCTCATCAGCCTGTAATAGTCCACTGCTGGCCTAATACACCCCCAATCCATCAGGGAGTTTTGGACCGTATCCCACCACGCTGGTCCAATGCGGGTTGGTGGGTGGACCGACTTTTTACATGATCATGCGTCGCATGGATCATCTTACTTTTCAGAAAATTGGGTGATCGGCCCAAATTACCCGAACCAACTAGGAAACAACAATGAAAATTTGTTGAGTCCCCGCAGGATTCGAACCCACGACCTCCGGTTTTTAAACCTACCACTAGGCTACGGAGGCAGTTCGTTTAAAATGAATGGTAAAACTATTTTGTTAATAAAATATTGTAAGATCTAACCAATAATAACAGAGGTTTTTGAAAAACAAAGGGATATAATTTCATAAGTGTAATAAAAATTAAATTAACAATTCTTTAAATGATACTTTATACCACACTGACGAATCATACAGCAATTACTAAATTTAAATTTGCGGATCTTTTATCATTCCTAGTCTAAAAGTCTTAATGCTTCTACACGCTGCGACAGTTAATTAACAAACTAAATTTAAAATATAAGAGTATCTTAAATACCATAAAAGACCAAATATATACAAGCATTTTAATTAATATTGATTTCTTATTTAGACAAATATTATAAAATTTGTTAGAATATAGTCATCAGTGAATCAAGAGTTTTTCTCGTTGAAACAGATTTCGAGTTTACAATCGATAAAGTTTTACTGATCTCTGGTTTTAAGTAAACTTCTAATATAGAATAGTATAACATTATTATTCCTTTATTTAAACCATGCTTTGCATTACATTTCAGCAATTTAAATATAGTAAAATATCAAAATAAATGTCAATTAAAACAATACGTTATAAAATCTATTGATATTGTTTTTAAATTCACAGATTTCCTGTTAACAGGGTGTTGACTACTAATCTTTACTGAAAACACCGCAGACGTCACGACGAAAGTGGCGCAAAAACTAGCACAAATACTAGAGCTTATGATGAATGATTTGGTGTAACGGAATTTGTAGCATTCTCATTCATCATTATCATCATCATACGCCTGTATTTTATTTATTGCTTACGCAGGCAGGCGAGCAGTTGGGCCACCTTACGGGAAGCGGTCACCGACGTCCATAGACATCGGCAATACTAGTTGTATCACCAAACACGCCGCCTACCGTGAGACATAGGGTGTTAAGTCTCGTTTACCCAGTAAATACGCTGGCTACGGTGCTCTTCAAATCGAAACACATCAGTGTTTTCACACTACTGCTTAGTGGCAGAAATAATCATCGCACCAATCCTGTAAAACGGGGACCTACCACCAGTAAAGTATTAGTATTAGTCCACTGCTCGACATAGGCCTCCCCTAATTCACGCCTTCTCCATTAGTAGGTTTTGGACAGTATCTCAGCACGCTGGTCCAATGCAGGTTGGTGGTTGGATCAACTTTTTTGGATGGCCATCCGATGCATGGATCATCTTACTTTTCAGACAGTTGGGTGATCGGCCAAAATTTTCCTAACCAACTGGAAAACAACAGTGAAAATTGGTTGTCCCTGCAGGATTCAAACTCACGACCTTCGGTTTCTAAAGCACACGCCCGTACCGTTAGGCTACGGAGACCTACGTTTTTATTGATCTACAATTGTTTATTAATATTTTGAAGTATATATAATGTTTTTGGGTAAGCATAAGGAAGAAATGCAATCGCTGAAAAACCGTAAAACAAAGGATGTTTTACTTCTTAAAATGGTCTATAATCAAGCCCGCGAGTGCACATATCTAGTTTTGAAGAACAACTCTTAAAAACCACTTTAATGTAAAACATTGTTAAAATTTTAGTAAGGTATATTAAAAGATCAATTAAGGTAATATATTACAGTGGATTATTATATAAAAGTAATGCATTTTAATTAAAACGTGTCATACATGACATTTTGATTAAATGAATATTTTGGAAGATATTAGAGATTTGGAAAGCAGTGGCTGAAATTACTAGGTATTTTTATTATAACGATTTTCGATAACTCAAGCAGTGGCTCTAACCTTTCTGATAATCACTCTAACTTGCCATCTTCGATCCCTTTGCCATCGCCTGTAAGCTCTGTTATAAATATACGCAGATCAAGAGGAAGGCAGAGAGTTCGAGCACGTCGTGGTACCAGAGGACACCGTCGTAGTCAGTTATCTACCTTCACCTACCAGTTACCTTCTTCCCAACATTTACCAGAAAATCTTTGGACAGCGCGATTCGAATCTACTCTGTTTGCTCGTTCCAGTCCTAATTATATTCCATATAATATGAACAATAGGCCTTTTGATAAAATTTTCTTTCAGTTTATAGATGATGATATCCTTTCATAATTGGTGGAAGCTACCAATCGTTCTTTTGTACTCAATAAAGGAAAAACATTAGGGTTAACTTTAAAAGAACTCAAAATATTTCTCGGCATTATCATGGTAATGTCAACTATCAACTATCCTATATAATATTCCTATATAATAGACTATTATTAGTCAACTAAACATCGAATACCGATCATTGCAAATGCTATGACTAGAGATAGATTTCATATGATATAAGTACAATTCTCTATTTCCAGGTCATTATTTGTATTTCGATCGATACTTTTCAACTGTCAGATTATTAAAAGAATTAATGTCTCGTGGATATAATGGGACGATTACAATTATGAAAAACAGAATTCCTAAGGATTGTATTTTTACTGATGATAGAAAATTTCTTCAAAACCAAGAGGTATAACTGAAGTTAAATGCGGCGAAGACAAGAAAATTGCAATTACAAAGTGGCTCCATAATAAACCGGTATTAAAATCTCTTATGATATACCAGAACGATTTCCCACTTAGCTGTGTCTACAAGCGACGGTTGCTGCTCCAATGCAAGCGAAGTATATGTTTTGCATATAAAGAGGATATATACGAGTGTGTTAAGAGCCACATTTCTTAAATGGATCTCATTTACATGTAACGAACACAAGAAAACTACCACAAATGGTTGTGTTAAAAGGAAAATAAAAACACCCGGGTGCCGAGGCTTTGTATCAAAAGAATTATTATCAGCTACACTTTAACTTTAGGACAGTCCAACAATGTATGGAATATCAAATGCGGACAGTAGTCCGCATTATTATTAATTGTAAAGGACCTTTGTTATTAATCTACTTTCCCTTTGTATCCTGTGATAGTCCGTTTACAAAACCTTTCATTCTACAAAACTATATAAAGCTATATATAATGCAAAAAAACTTTAAATATATAATATAAACCTGTTTGAATAACTGAATACAACCCTTTAAATCATAATAAGTTTTATAATAATGTAGCACCTTGTTCATCTCTGTTGCCAGTTGTTGTTAATATTTCTTTATTCACTATCAGATAGTATTAATAACTTATATATGAGATAAAAGCGTAGCTTTGCACGAGTATCCAAACCATCGGTATTTTATTATAACTTAAAAAAATGTATCACTCAATGAATTATATAAAAATATTTTAAACCATAATATTTAGGCACAAAGAGTTACGCCAAGAGAGAACAGTTTAAATAGTTGTATTACTATTTATTAGCAATGTAAATGATAATCTTTGCCTAGCCAACACTTGTAGCCAATAGTATAAGCTATTAAACCGATTTATGGCAATCACTTACAGACGACAGCGCCCTTAAACACGTAATTCGTGTATTAAAGTTTACACTTTAGGTATGTGGACGTCATATCTCAATAATTTAAAGCAAATTGCTATGAAGGTGATACTACCGGTGGTAGGTCCCCATTTTTACAAGGGACCGTCTGGGTGGGTGCCACTGCGGTGCCTGTTTCTACCGCAAAGCAGTAGTGTGAAAACACTACTGTGTTCCGGTTTGAAGGGCACCGTAGCCAGCGTATTTACTAGGTAAATGAGTCTTAACATCCTATGTCTCATTGTAGGCAGCGCGTTGGTGATATTGCCAATGTCTATGGGCGTCGGTGACCACTTTCCATCAGGTGGCTCGACTAATCGTCTGCCTACGCATGCAATAAAAAATACTTATGTTATAATCAATATTATTACGAAAGGAAGATTTATACTCTATTTCATTCATCATCATCTTAACCACCCCTTATGAATCCACTGCTGGATAAAGGCCTTCTTCAATGGATGCTAATACAGCCGATCCTCTGCTACTCGCTGCCAACTTGAACCGGCTACTGCACGGAGATTGTCATCCCCCCTGGACAGGGTTCGACCAATACTCCATTTTACTAAACATGGCCACCACTCTAGAACCTTACATGTATTTCGTTATATGTATCTAATGAACTGTGGACGTTTTCTTTTCATTGTCTATAAGACCTTAATAATTTTAAGCGTTCATTTTCAAACTAATTTGTTTTAAACTTTTTATGAACGCAATAGTAAATTTAAAAACCGTATAGAAAAACGTCGAATGTATTTTTTATCGTTTAATAAAGCACAAAGTCATAAATTGGAACCATTCACCAATTTCGAAATCTATTTAGTGATTCAATAGACTCACGTAGGAAGAGCGTTATGCAACCATCGCCATTCATTGCGGTATTTCCACGTGAAGGCTTTAGAGAGCTTAAAAATATAGGACCGTCTATTCTAGCATTCCGGTATAAGTTATTGCTTTTAAAATCTTCATCGAACTATTGTTGGAGACAATGCTGAAACCGTTTTCCACAATATAAATTTTATACAAAAAATAAAGTAAAGTAGTATATCCAAGGAAGTGTATTAAATTTTATGTATATATGTTAAAAAGAAAATATTTATGACTTGGTAGTGATAAAAATGATTTAAAAATCGAACGTCTTACATCCGAGGTGTTTTATAATTTTTATTTAATTTTTTATGTAGTAGTCTGACTGTTACATATATATTTAAAACTTGAAAACTTTACAAAACATGTTTTTTGCAAACGTCAATTTCTTTAAAATAACGTTAAATTGTAGGTAAAACGACTTTGTAATTACTTTTCTTATACCACTCTGTTTTAGATAATGAAATTTTTGTTTTTTTTTTAATAACTACATCTGTTATTTTGTCGTTTCACTGTTTCTATTAGCGTTATTTATTAATAAAGTTAAATGACGATAATTAATACAAAAATCTTGTTATATAACCGCCTCCGCGTATTGGCCCTTGCTTTGCAAACTGGAGGTCGTGGGTTCAAATCCCGCGGGAAACAACTTTGTGGTATCGCTTTCTGGTTGGTTAACAAAATTTGGGCCGATCCCAACTGTCTGAAAAGTAAGTTGATCCATGGAGAAAGGGTGCACTAGTGTCATATAACTTTAACAACGTATTTTCTTCCTTCATCTAGCCATTTTCCCTAGTTATAATTAGGCCGGGATTTAATCCATCCAGATTTACCTAATTATTTTAAGGTAAGAAGGCGAACGAGCAGGTGTCTTACCTGATGGTAAATGATTACCGCCGCCCAAGGACTTTCGCTACACCAGTAGAGCGGCAAATACATTGCCGGCCTTTTAAAAAGGAGTAAGCTCTTTTCTTAAACGACCCTAATTCATATCAAACCAGAAATACTTCTGGCAACAATTCTTTGCAGAGCGCACACGCGCGTCGCAGTAAGTGTCGTGTAAAACGCACGGTAGTGGAACGCCAGGTCAAGCAAGGTGGTGTTGATGGTACTTGGCAAGAAGTCACGTTGTGCGGGTATTAGTCCTAACAGCTCCTCGGAGCACTCACCTTTTTATAGTCGGTAGAATACGCAAAGCGACGAAACGTCCAACTGCAGTGAGAATGTATCGAGACGATCGGTGAGAGCCTGGTCGTTGAAGGTTCGAGCTGCTCAATGCTGAATGCGGTCAAATGGAAGAAGCTATCACTTAGGAGCCCCTGCCCAGAGATGAGAACAGAATTCCATAAATTATTAGTAGTTGATAGTAAACTGTAAGGCAATGATGTCCAACCAACCGACTGGCCAGCTTTTAAAAGTCCATGGCATGAATAGCCTAACTTTACAGGCAATCTCAAATGAAAAGTTGTCACGTCCCCTCAGGATTTGAACCCACGTCCACTGGTTTCTGAAGTGCAAACCCATACCACTAAGCTGCAAGGGTAATTTTTATTTAAGGTTTTAATATAGCCGTAAGTTCGAATGTTCAACTTTCCTAGAACACAATACAAAGTGTTTGGCAAAAATTGTATTCAACTCTCAAGTCAAAATCTTGCTTACTTTCCTCAGAATAAATGTGTGCTAAGAACTTTATATTTTGTTAGTGTAGAACGTAGAGCTAAGGTAGTACCGTTTCCGTGGAGTTCATTGTTACTGAATCCACATCTACCCGTATTCTGAACTTATTCGAGGATAGCGTTTCCTGAAAACAAAATACGTTTAGTGTTTTGTTCTTTGTATAAAAGTCAGAACTGTGAAAGGTATAGTTTATTGTTACACTATTTTCACATCTTCATCATTTTCAAATTTTCAAATCTATTTTTATATGCATCACAAATGCATTAAGAGGGGGTTTTAGTAAAAGGGGCTTGACTTGACTTTACTGAGAATTTGATAATCACATCCATTACGTAAGTTGCGGTTTACGCTGAATTTTAGGATATGAGCAATAGGAGTGTAGGAGATACACACAACAACTCTAAATAAAACCTGCGTCCTAGTTGATATTATACACACCTTAATATTTCGTGCGAATCAGGATAATCGAATAAGTGCATTAAAGGCTTTATGGTATAACTTAATGGATGTACGGTAAGGATGAATAATGGGTATGAAATCATTGTGGAGCAAGAAACCACGACTGCCGAGCAATATTAAAACAACCTTAGCTTCTGATCTCACTGAAGCAAAACTAAATTAGCCAACGCTGTTATAAAATTGACTACACATAGTTATTTGAATTGGGACTGGGAGCTTTAAAGACTTTCTCTCTTTACATTAGGCCTGTATCTTTACATACGCTATTGTTAGGATTTAACATTAAAATCCCACCGTTTCGAATTTTGCGAATTGATAAAAGTATAATGGATCCTGCATAGGCACAGCGATCTGTGTTATCACATTTAGCTGCTCATTTTTCTCTCGTTGGAGTCCGAATCTGTCATTAAAGTGTAAGGAGTGTCCATCAACCTTCCTTACTATATTGATGTAAATCGGTTTTTGAGAATTGGAATACTATTCCTTTTCAGTCTGGTGTGTAGAACACTGCCAGAGCCAGTCAGGCATGATGCTAGGGCATTGATATGTTTTGATAGCTTATGTTGGTATTTTAGACTTCTTTCGGATATTTCTTCTTTTACAGATGGCAGCTTTAAATCCTGTAGTATGTATTTATTATTGATACATTTAGGGATGTTGAACATGGACCTCATGGTTTTTGTTTGAAACCTTTCCAAAATTTCAATATTGCTGTTCGAAGCTGTGCCCCAGAGTTCAATTCCATAGGTCCATATTGGTTTGAGTATTGATTTATAGATCGTCATTTTGCTTTCATTAGATAATTGTGATTTCCTCCCAATTAGCCAATGAAGACTTCTTACTTTTGTATCAAGTTGTTTCCGCTTGTTCCATATGTGTTTTTGCCACGTCAGTCTTCTATCTAAGTGCATGCCCAGATATTTGGCGCTGTCGGATTGGGGAATTTGAGCACCATTTAGAATGACAGGTGGGCATTCACCTTTCCTTAAAGTGAAAGTGACATGTATGGATTTGGTGTTGTTTGCTTTTATCCTCCATGATCCTAACCACAGTTCAATATCAATAAGTGTTTTGAAGATAAGCCGATGCTGTAGGCTGCCCTGCTATCAATTGACATTATAGCTGTATCGTCAGCGTACGTAGCTATTATTGTGTGTGGTTGTTTTTAGGGATATCAGCTGTGAAGATGAGGTATAATACCGAGCCCTAGTATCTGCCTTGTGGTACACCTGATTGGATTTGATATAGGTTGGATGTTGTCTTGTTAAGTTTTACTTCATAGCACCTTTTGTCAAGATAGCTGTTTAAGGGTGGTAAAAGATGTGAGCAGATACTTTTTATTTTAAATAGAAGGCCAGTGTGCCATACCCTGTCAAACGCCTGACTTACATCTAAGAAGACAGCTGAACAGTATTGCTTATTTTCTAGTGTTTGTCCTATTGAGTTAGTGAGTCTATGAATTTGTTCAATGGTGCCATGTTTTTGTGAGCGAGCTGAATTGATGTTCAGGAAGTATGTCATTAAGGTGAGGTTGCATTCTGTTAAGAATTACTTTTTCAAATAGCTTTGCGATAAGAGGTAGGAGACTGATAGGCCTGTAGGATGAGGGATCTTCTGGAGCTTTCCCTGGTTTCAGGATCATGATGACTTGTGCAATCTTCCATTGGCAGGGGTAGCAACTTAGTCTGATACAGGCATTAAATACTACAACTAAATATAGTATTCCTTTTTTGGGGAGATCTGTTAGCAGAGTAGAATCAACTAGATCATAGCCTGGCGCTTTTTAGGTGGAATCGCTTTTATTTCTCTAACTAACTCTTTAGGTGTTACTGCTCGTAGTGGAAAGCATAATTGGTGCGGTGATTGAAGGAATTCCGTAACATGTTCCTCATTTTCTGGGTTGGAGCAAGGAAGGGGTGTGAAAACATTTTGCAGATGTTCAGCAAATGTGGTAGTTTTCTCTATTTTGTTTTAGCCAGGTACGATCTTGTTTCCGTATTGGCGGAATGTGCTCTTTAGGTCGCTTTTAGACTTTTCGTTGCACAAAGTGAATAGTTTGAATCCTTAGGAGTTAGGGCGCCAAATTACTTTGCAGGGCTGAATTCTCATACTCACTGATCATAAGTTTTAGCTCCTCACTTATTTTTGTTGAATCTGGTTTTGTCAGAAGGGTCCTGGTCTTGTGCCATTCTTTTTCTAAGTTGACGCCGTTCCAGACTTTTCTAACACATTTTTTGGGTAATGCTTAAGGCAAATTTTAGATGTTTTTCGTGTGGGTGTTGATTCCTTAACAGCTAAGTGAATTATTGCATTAAATTGCTCTATTGACTTTTCTATGTCCTCTTCTGTCTTCAGTTTTATGTTTAAACTTAGCTTGGATGAAACCATATCCTTGTAGGTGTCCCAGTTGGTGTTATTGTTGTATATTCTAGTGGGTGGATCAGAGTAGAAAGCTAGTTTGCTAATATTAAGTATGACCGGGGAGTGATCGGATGACAGATCCACACATTCTTCTATTTTCATATAGTTACAACCTAAATTCTTGATGATATAAAAATCCAATAAATCGGGTATTTTATTTAGATCTGTGGGCCAATATGTTGGTTTTCCATGCGAAATACACTCAAGATTGAGCTCTAATGTCGCCCTGTAAAGTTGCTTCCCTTTTGGGTTAATCAGTCTCGAGCCCCAGTAAGTATGTTTGGAGTTCCAGTCACCTCCACAGATAAAAGTAGGGCCAAGTTTACTTAAGAATAGTTTAAATTCATCTGAGCTAATTGAGTATCGAGGGGGACAATATACTGCAGCCACAGTTATTTCGGAGTTTTTGTTGTGTATTCTAATTGAGGTTGCTTGGATTTTGTCTGTTTTAACTACACTGTGGACATGATGATTAAAGTTCTTTCTTGGTATGACTGCAGTCCCTACGTGGGATCTGCCTGAAGGGTATCAGTTCAGTAGATTGTGTAGTTGTGGAATACTATGTGAGAGCGCTAGGTGAGTCTGGTTTCAGATATAAGTGCTATGTCAATTTTCTCCATTGTCATGAATAGTTCGAGTTCTTGACGCCTGTCAGTTAATCCGTTGGCATTCCAGGTAACTATGCGGATATTTAGGGTTTCTGTGAAAGTAGACTTGTTACTAGTTGGATCATCGATCCATCATGCTATTCATCATGCTTGTCATGATTGTTTTGAAATTATTAAACATGTTATCCAAGAGCTTAGTTAGACTTTGTCCCTGTTCTATTGTGATTTCAGGTGATTGATGAGCTTAGATTAATATTATGAGACTGTGTTGTGATTGTTTTGTTTTTTAATGCTTCCGAGTAGCTTTTAGATGGTTAGCTGGTTTAAAGTTATTAACGCTTTTATGTGGTAGATTTCTCGTGTCAGACAGTAGTTTTGCCTGTTCATTATCAATATTTGGTTTAATTTTTAAATTCTTTCCTTATACTCTTTATATTTCAAGCATCCCCTGTAGCTTGCTGGATGTCTGCCTGGCAGTTTGTGCAGAGAGCATCCGTGTCAGGTGATTTGGTACATGAAGCAGTAGGGTGGTCATTCCTGCATTTAACACATCTAAAGGGCGGAAGCATTGGTTTTGGAATGTCCAAATCTTTGGCACCTCTTGCATTTGCATCCTTCTTTTTCTTGTATGGTGCCTCTATAGTGACCTTCATGTAGCCTGATATATTTGATATTAAATATCTCTTTATTATTAGCTTGTTGCTCTAGATCAACAAAGTAGAGTGGAAGTTTTTCTTTTGTTAGTCGATGAAGCTCATTAATAATTTGTCTTACTTATGGCCTTTCGATTGAAGCTCAGATTTTATCAGTGTGATGTCCTCCGATGCATGCAGACCTCTGATGACAACTCTATAAGCTCTCTCACTTTTAGTTTGTAGGTGTAATGACTAATGTTCTTCCTCAATAAAGGTGTCTCTAATGTTTTGTACGTATCTATGTCGATTGGCATTAGTTTGATGATGTGTCTGATCTTAGATGGTAAGTGTATATTTGTCAGGGCTTACAGTTTTATTGAGGATATCTCTTAGAGGAGTTATATCTACTACGCCTGTCAGCAAAAATCGCTCTGGTTTAGGAATGTATTCTTTGGTGTCACGTCCATTAGGATGGTCTTCAATGTCAAAGGGATTCAAAACTAATATGGATCTGGCACAGAATAATTAGCACGTTTTCGTGTTTGGCTGTTGTTTGCTTGTGTTGTCATTGGTACATTTCAAGTCTTTTTCTCTTTTCCATATGGATGTCGTCCTTCTGCCACGCAATGTTCTTTACCAGTTTTGTTGAAGAGTTGTTTTGGCTATCTGTGAAAGTGCTTTATCTTGAGCAGATGGCTTTTGTCTTATAGAGGCAACACTAGTTTCTTGTGTAAAGTACATTGGATTCTGGAAATTTGCTGCTACTTGTGCTTCCGCTAAAAGATGAAGATCTAGGTCTTGTTTCAAAAAATGCTTTGTGTAAAATTTGTTGAGTGAGGTTTGTTTTTGGTATTTGATTTTGATTCATATTGTTCCCACGAGTATGGACGATCGGGTGGTCGCTCATGGGGTGACGCCTTTCCTAGGAAGGCTATATCACAATGGTGTTCGCCAGGTTCACCAAGGTTGCCAACGACTGACAACCCAAGCCATGCATCCTCTAGGCGCGTCTCCACCGAAGGATTGGGGTGAATTATTATTGGGCTTTCTACCTCTTGACACGGACAATCAAGTCAATGCCCTGATTCCGTATTGCACAGAGTAGCGGGTTGAGGAGATCTTCCTAAATCCTCATGGATTGGTCTATTGGGTTATTTAACCGCCGCCGAGGCTCGGCGTTGACCTTTACGGCTGGTTTGGTCTGCTCGCAGCCAACGCTCCTTCTTTCTCATATGGGGCTTGGGACCGTCAAAGGCGAAGTTAAATATACTTGACTGCAATTTTAAAAAAAGTTTTTATTTAATGATTGTTGAAGGTCATTCTTAAAACATAGAAAAGAGAAAAACAGTCCAATTATAAGTAAACAAAAAAATATTGTTCATAAATTGTTAAAATAAAATTCCACTCTTTGTTATCAATTAGCTTAGGAAAAATATAACTGGTATATACCATATAGAAACGTTCATAAATAATATCCGATCGCAAAGGTATCTCAGGAAATGCAATAAGTTCAAATCGAATCATCTCGGTAATCTTAAAGTATCTCATATTGCCAATTTTATACTGACCTTCGTTTCCTGCTCCATTATGTTTCCAAGATATCGTTTAATGGTACCATTTTTTGCAAACGAACAGGGCAGCTTATAGGCTTTATTTGCTTGTCTTACCAACCTGATGTCCAATAATAGGATAAAGCCCTCTGGAGGCGAATTTATTCATTGTATTGGTACAGAAAAAATTTTGAGTGGCAAAAACATAATTAGCTTTTCTAATCGGTCTACAACAAACTGATTACGATTTGTATTGACAATACATTTAAAATATGAATATAAAATTAAGTAAGTACAAATATTAAGAAATTTGGCGTTATGAAAATCTAAATTAAATTCGTGGTCTTAATTTAATTAGTCTTGGAAAACTCACTTTGATATTTAGCATCTAATTGTGAATTGTGTAGCGCAGCTTGTTATTTCTTACCTATAATTTTATTTTTTCCTATATTATTAAAATTAAATTTTGTTAAACTACTGTTAGCAGTATTTAGTTATTATCAACAGTTCTGCATTAGGGTCGTATTATAAAGGCATTTTTAGGCTTTTAAACAATAACATTTTAAATAAAATTACTTTCGGATTTATCGCGTTTATTTTACATTTTTAATTCCCGACGTTTCGAATACTTTCCAGCGAGCCGTGGTCACGGGTAGACTGAGTATCATGCGTCTTTGTTGCAGTGATGAAGCGGGGTTTCAGATCTTAGTTTTATTAATTATATTTTAATCTATGCTCCGACCTATACAAAACGAACTGATTTTATCTTTACAGCCAACAGTGGTATAATGTTGGGTTTAAATTTTAATTTATTAATTATGGGATCCCAAGCAGGTGGTAGAACTAACTCATCTTCTCTATTGAAATTTGGATGTTTTTTAATCTCAATAGCCTCACGGATCATCCTTGGTAGGAATCGGTGTTCTTTAGCGAGGTTGTGGTCGATCAAATCTGATGTAATGGTTTGGGTGATTTAGGTATGTCACACACTGCCGACTTGTTGGGTCTTCTATGTTTGATGTCAGCTATATGTTCCTTCACGCGAGGTTCTTATTGCTCGCTTTGTTTGTCCAATATAAGAGAGCCTGCAGTCACAATCTAGCTATGCACTCCTGGTCTTGTAGAGGAATATTGCACCTTGACAGGTGGTAGAATTGGCCAATCTTCTTCAGCGGCTTGAAATAAGTTTTGATTGAGAGCCCGCCTCAAAAGTACAAGCTAGATTGTGACTGCGGCCTCTCTTATATTGGACAAACAAAGCGAGCAAAAGCCGCGTGAAGGACATATAGTGACATCAAACATAGAAGACCAACAAGTCGGCGTGTGTGAGCCATGCCTATCAGGCCGAACCATTGACCAGATTGATCGACCACATCTCGCTAGCACCGATTCCTACAAGGATGATCCGTGAGCTATTGAGATTAAAAACATCAGAATTTCAATAGAGAAGATGGTTGGGTTCTACCACCTGCTTGGGATCCCATGAATAATAAATTAAATTTAAACCAAGGCGATTATACCACTGCTGAGCTGTAAAGATAAAATCAGGTTCGTTTTGCATGGGTCGGGCTACAGGATTAAATATATAATAAAAACTAAGATCTGGAAACCCTGCTATCATCACTGGCAACAAGACGCTGGACATCTCAGTCACCCGTGACCACGCCGCTGAAAGTGTTCGAAACGTCGGGAATTAAAAATGTAATAAACGCGATAAATCCGTAAGTAATTGTTAATCAATGTATAATATTCGCGCAAGCAATAGAAATAATTATAACGATTTTAATTTCGACCGATTCGGCCGATTCGGCGGGAATTTCCCTAGAAGATATCTGATGTAACTGACATAAACTTCGGCTACTTTTTATAGAAAATATTTAATTATTATTACGCGGACGAAGTCGTGGACAACAGCTAGTACTAAATAACTAGCTTTGTAAGTGACAGTTTCGTGCAAAAATTACATTTTTATCCGTTTTTAAATTTAATAATAAAGTGTAGATAAAAATTATAAATAATTAATATGTTGATAAAAAAATGATTATTTACAACTAATTTTAAAATATGTGTCAAAAATATATTATGTCGCTCATTAATCTAACTAAATAAATACGTATATTGCTATTAAATTTCACAATTCATTCTTCTGTAATTTAATAACATTGATATTTTTTGTAGATATCCTCCCCTTTTAACAGCCAACGTATTTACTGGGTAAACTAGACTTAACACCCTATGTCTCATGGTGGCAGCGCGTTGACGATACCCGTCGGTGACCATTTCCCATCAGGTGGCCTCGACTGCTCGTTTCCCTACGTATGCCATAAAAAAATGAACAATGCTACAATTTATAGGATGCTGAGGGAGACAAAACTTTTATATTAAAATTGATCATATTATTTCTGTTTGTTGATTTGAAATCCCATTATGACTATGTTAATTACTCATACGATTAAACATTAATGTCATTGACTGACATTCACCATCTACTTTAATTGCTATTCAATCATTTTATTGGATTCCTGTTCGGTATCCAATTAAAAATAATTTAAAGGTATCAATTAATTTAATGTGTATGCCTATACTTCAATGTTTTCGCTTTATTTACTGTTTTCTTGTTTCGTAGGCATTGTGCTAATTCATAAGGCAAAGTTAGAAGATAGCTAAAATATGTTTCAATACAAACTGCCTCGCAGTGCCGTGGTATGGGCGTTTGCTTTAGAAACCGAAGGTCGTGGTTCGAATCCTCCGGGACTCAACAAATTTTAATTGTTGTTTCCTAGTTAGTTAGGAGCAATTTGGCCGATCACCAATTGTCTGAAAAGTAAGATGATCCATGCGTCGGATGGGACATGTAAAAGATCGGTCCACCCACCAACCCGCATTGGACCAGCGTGGTGGATACGGCCTCAAACCCCCTAATGGAAGCGGTATTAGGGGAGGCCTATATGTCAGCAGTGGACTATCACAGGCTGATGATGTACATATTTTCAAAGGAAAACGCAAAAATAAAGAAATTAAAAACAAAAAGTTCTGAATACTTAAATGGAAGCTATAAGCGTAATTGATGAGTGCGATCATTTAGATTTTACTCCGGACCCAACGGGGTTCCCGACATCGGACCCTACACACCACATAAGTAGGGATAGCACACATTCACCTGTAGTTCGCCCTCGCTTATGAGCACAGCGAAACACAGACACCGCGTACACTAGATACACCCGCGTTCCAGGGCGGTTCTCGCAACCCCTAGCCACCGATTAATACAGTCGCCAGACCGTCGGCGTCCCGGTCGATCAAACCGATCGTCGACGATCCCTTACGAGACAAACAAATGCCTAACCTACGTTCTTTCTGTACGTGTGGCCCTCATTTTAGCAAAAATGTTGGCCACCTAGTTTGTAGGAACGGGAGCTTCCCGCGAACTCTGTGTTAGATGAAGCATACCAAAGACAAGAGACCGGAAGCATAACATCCGAGTCAAAAAAAAAATTCACTTTAAATTAATTCAGAAAGTATTTGCAAATTTAAATTTTCTAAGTAAACTTTAGGAATTGACGTACTTTTTCTGTCACTATGGCTCGTCGTAAAGAAGTCATTGCCATACCCAATTGTTTACTTCTTTTGTTTATGGAAATCACATAGAAGCAAAGATCAAGACAAAAATATTTTTTTGTACTAGAGTTATTAAGTAAATACATAATACTGGAGGGTCGACACTAAAAGAAAGATATTTCGCATTACGGAATATGCTCTGTAAACCAACACTTTTGCTATTCAAATCCTAGAAATAAAATAACTGATTTTCTTTACATTCTTTGAATTTTTTGTTGTCTCTTTTTCTTGAAAGCCTTTATTGTCTGTGTCTTGTTTTTTTGCCTGCTGTCCAACTGTTTGTTAAAAACTGTAGAATAAACTTTAAACTTCTGCAAGTAGAATAATTTGAGCTATGTCGACAATATTCGGAGAATGGTACTCAAATGATAATAAAAACAGAATAAAGTGCCAAAGCGCTCAGTATCCAATTCATTTGAGTCGGGTCTAAAAGCGTTTCACTTGCAGATTTCTAAAGCACTCACTTTGATGGTTTTTATTGTTTCTAAAGGAAAAAGGAGATGGCGATGAACTGCTCAGAGTTATATCTTACAGTTGCACATTTACTTTCAGTAGTTTTTGAGTGAGTTACGGCAACAATCGGTACGCGATATTTTCAAAGACACTTTGGAAAACTTGATTCTGTCAATATAAAATTGTACAATTGTTAAACCAGTATGGTGCTTACGAAAACTATAAAATTTATGGAACATTGAATGCAGTGTGTTAATGTTTTTAACGTTGAACCATTCACAAAAATCATTCGGGGATTACGGACAATATGATTTGACTTAAAACTGTTTTTGCCTAGAATTTAATGTCACAATTACTAGTTATATGCTAGATATATTTGAGAAAAAATCTAGTATAGATAAATCTGTACTAATAAGTTGTAATCCAATTCTTTTTTTTTTTGTATTGTCATTAATGTTAAGTAAACTTATTACGTGATTAACATTGAATACAAAACTACACATGTGAAGATTTTATTTTCGCCGTTCTGTAGATGGTAGGTCCCTTTTACAAACCGTCTGTGGCGGTACCACCGGTTCCTATTTCTGCAAATCTGGTTTGAAGGGCACCGTAGCCAGCGTACTTACTTCGTAAACGAGACTTAACATCCTGTGTCGCACGATAGGCAGCGCGTTGGTGATAGAACTGGTATTGCCAATGTCTATGGGCATAGATGAACACTTTCTATCAAGTGACCCGACTGCTCGTCTGCATGCGTAACGAAAGAAAAAAAATTGCAGAGTAAAGTACAGTACGTATACAACTCAATTTTTATTTAAGAAAACAGTAACGATGTTAAAATTGCGGCGTAAAAAGTGGTTCAAGAAAGTTTTCCCATAACAGCTTTATGGTGACTTTGAAAACATTTCATTTTACTGCTTTAATTTTAGTAAAGTTGGGGCCTAAGAGAGTGTTGAAACATAACGGCACTTGGAAGTTGTAAAGTTTTATATGTGATAAGGACTGATTCTGGGAACTATTAGTGAAGTTGTACATCATATTAAATTCATAAAAGTGTGTATAATTGCACTAATATTTATATAAATGAATGAATGTTTATTTATTATTTTAAAGCAAAAACTTTTAATACATGTTAAATGAACTTAACGATAAAATTTCTTAATCAACAAAAAAAGGTATAGGCTGTATGTTAAAAAAATATTGTGATTTATCCAAAAATCTGCCATCTACGAGTTATGCGGGTATTTGTCACAAAAACTGTTAATGTTGATAATATAAACTGTATAATGTAAATATTTATCCCTAATAGTCTTAAAAAGTTTATGACACTAAATAAGTTTGAGTGCAGATGGTGTTTGCGATTTTTTTTAGTAAAGAAATTTTTTAAGGCAGTAGCAATGTCTTCTGTTTTCATCAACTGGCGGGAGGAACCGCAGGGTACAACCAGTTGTCACTATACTACTCATAATATTGATACAACTTGTTTTACTCCAGTCTTTTAATCAAAATATATTATTATGTATTATTATTATTAAACTGAATCAGGTTGAGATTGCGGCTGTAATAACGTAAATACATTATGGATTGTAAACAAGCCGATGATTTCCCTCGTGAGCCACTTTGTGATGCTCCTGCGGTAACGAACTTGTGTTGCTCAATCTGTGAGATGCGTCGACAGCTTACCCTGTACACATAATGAAAAGAAAAAGAAGTAAGTTCAAGTTAGTAACTTATCCTTTAATACATATTAAGTGAGATATATAATATTAATAATATTTCAATGCGCTGCAGCACTTGCATCTCCTTTAACTAATTTATATCATAAGTCAATTACAGAGTGTGTTTTTCCAAATAAATGGAAACAGGCTAGAATCGTGCCCGTACATAAAAAATGTTTAAAGAATAAAATTGAAAATTATCGGCCAATCTCAATTTTGAACATATTTAGCAAAATATTTGAGAAAATAGTGTTCAACACTGTATATCCTTTCCTGGCAAATAATATCCAGTTGAGCAACACGGTTTTATGAGAAAAGATCCACTATCACAAATCTTACAATACTATCAAATTATATAAGAAAAAACATGGAGGAAAGACAACAAGTAGACGTAATATATACAGATATAGAAAAAGCGTTTGACCGCGTGGATCATTTTTTACTCATACAAAAACTCGAGAGGCTTGGGATTCATGGTGATTTGCTGCGTTGGGTTATATCTTATTTAACAAATAGGTCCCAAGCAGTTGTAATGGGCGGGTACAGATCTAATTTTATAAACATCACTTCTGGGGTTCCACAAGGTTCCCACTTAGGACCTCTTTTCTATAACGTGTATCTGTACGACATTCATAAATCTTTCACTTTTTCTAAATTCCTAATGTATGCAGATGACACTAAAATATTTCTTAACATTAATTCATTGGAAGATACGCAAAAATTGCAGGATGACATTAATCAATTATATAGATATTACGCGCAGAATAAAATAACCGTAAATGCAAATAAATGTAACGTAATTAGCTTTACACGAAAACGACATCCTATATTACAAACATACTTTATTTATAACACTCCATTGGTGCGTACAGATCAAATCCGTGACTTAGGTATATACTTAGATACTAAACTTAACTTTAACTACCATATTAATGCAATTACAACAAAAGCCTTCGATCTCTTGGGTTTGTTATGCAACGTGCTCCCTAGTTTCGAAATCCGATAGTATTAAAAGTGTCTACTTTGCATATGTCCGCAGTGTTTTAGAATTTGGATGCAACATTTGGTTACCTAATTACACAACACAAATAAATAGATTAGAAAAAATTCAAAAGAAATTTATTAAATTTTTAAATTTTAAAACTTTTTATTCTACAAAATCATACGAACAAGATTGTAAGCAGCATGGGATTCTACCTCAACTACTACTCACAAAGAGAATGAATCCTTTTAGCATTGGGATTACTTTACTGACTTACTTAATTCGAAAATAGATTGTTGGATTTATAAAGTTAGAGTTACGCGTCCCAGCTCGCCTCGTCAC
>JAGSMT010000378.1:0-129318 GCA_029286875.1 Lamproptera curius
GCGAACAGTATAGCATTTGATAAACTTTCAGATAATGTTGCATTATAATTGAAATTTTTAATGTTTAAAATTGTTTGTTTTATTAGATTTTGACCAAGATATTTTTGGAGTCATGTATGTAATGTCGCAAAATTTATGTGTAATTAGTCAAATTCAGGAGCACTAAATTATGTTTTTAAAACTAAATGCCGATATTGAGGCTTTAATTAACTTAATAATGATAGGTGTTGCCCATATGGAGGCACTAAATATAATAAATTAAAATTAGTTTACAATTCATAATGCGCGTTGCATTAGCCTGAGAACGCTTGTTCAGATTCCTCAGAAAAGCAACATAAACGCTACTGTGCTTTTCACGGTTGAGGACTGTGAGAAAGGCTCAAATGTGTATATTGCGAAATTGCTGAACAAGCCCTCTCTAGTCCAATACAGAAGGGTGTGGGGATGCATAACTAACTACTTACGAAATACCTCAAAAGATATTGTATGGACAATTTTGAAATTAGGTCTTTACGTTATTTAAAGTTATTTTATTGCATGAATATTAATTGTTTCCTTATTGTCACATTATTTAATTCTTCTTTAATTCAGTAAACTTTTAATGTGCACCGTGCCATTGTAATCAGAGCTATTTAAATTGGCGTTTGAATTAAAAAACTCCACAGGAAATAAATAGAATAAATTGCCTTTTAGGATAAAAGAAAACGCATATAAAAATAAACACAAAACAACGTACAAAGCCATTACGCATTTAGTGAAAACTTATATTTAAAATTTTTACTTTTAAATGGTTAATGATAGTGTCCGACCGAAATTTCGGTTTCGGTTTCGGTTTCAGCCGAGTTTCGGTTTCGGCCGAATTTGGCCGAAACTTTTACCTAAACCGAAACTGGTTTCAGAAGTTGTCACGTTATCCAAATTAAATGATTTTAAAATGGAAACAAAATTGTATCCAAAGTTAAGTGTATCAAAACTCAACTGTGCTCAAATCAGTGGATTTTGGTTCAGACAACCATTTTAAGCTACTTAAAATAGATCGATGATTCTTTTAGAACAACGAGAAGGGATCAAAAAGTAGTAAGTACAAAATAGATACTCCTTGGTAACAAAATAAATAAATACTGGAAGGCATAGCTGAGATATTTGTTATGTTAATAAAAATAATCTTCGATTCTCTTTGCTTTTTCGGAATGTAGTGATTGGGGTGCCTTCCTCGCACGTTTCTCTAAATTGTAGAAAACCAAGGTGCGGGCTTGTTAGCGAAAACCTCTGTTAAAAAAAATAACGGCGCAATAATATTCAATGCGATTGTGAGGCAACATGAGACTAGTCCGCTCTGCCGTGTTCCATTGCCATAAGGCAGTGTCCCGATTTTGAGTGAGAACGGCACGGAAGACAAAATGACATTGCAGCCACCCATCAACCTCATTTTTCCAAGAAAATGCTGCTAAATTCAAAACACTGTTTTAAACGATCAAAATTACCATCCAATAGCTAATTCAAGGAACGGGCATTTTAAAACATTCAGCTATTATCTGTAAATAAATTTGAAACAGTTTGAAAGGAACATTTGTGTGTTAAAGGATATTATTGCTGTAATGACTTGAAAGATAACACCCTGGTAATGAACTGTCTCGCTCAGGCTACTCCAAATTCTTAGAATATAATAGTTGTATGTAAAAAATTGTAAAATTAATCGAAAAAGAAAAAAAATCCTCTGAGTTTCTTACGCCGTTCTTCTCAGATCAGAGGCTTGCATATCCAAACCAGTGAAAGTTTATTTGATAATCAATAAGAAAGTGAAGCTTCTAAATTGAATAAAGATATTTGACTTTGACTTTCATATGAGGTATTCAATCCACATTGACACAACTTTTGTATATGAAAAAGTCTCGCAAAATGCCGAGAATCAAAACAATATCGACTTGACATTTCGAAAATATGTTGGACAAAGTTATAAGAAGATTCGGAAAACTTTGTTGTCTCTTTTGTAACAGTCGATGAAACATAATGATGGGTTATCCTTTTAGACCTGGAGACAAAACTGAAATATTCATAATGAAAACCACCATCCGCCAGCCCGAAGAACTTTTCATGCCGTGGCATCGATTGGCAAGGTTAATCAATATGTTGGGACTCAGATTCATGATATTATTATAGTTGCGAATGCCGTGAATGATAAAAAGTGGAATCATCGTAGAAAGGTGTGCTTTTCGACTAGACATCGCACCCGAAGTTAGGTTAGGTAGAAACGATGGCCGCCATTCTCAATTGGTTGAGAAGCCCTTATTCACCAGATCTGGCGCATAGCAGATGTTTTTATCTTGTCACCAATGCTTTTGAAGCTTTTGTTATTTCTTTTTGCAAATGTTGCTATTAATATGCGGTTTGGTTAATATATTTTTAAAGTAAATTAAATTACAACTTAGAATAGCACTCTAAATAGAATTTTAAATTAAAATTAAGATTAATATTTAACTTTTTTTAAATTATAATATCAATTTAAAAATACAACACTACTAATAATATAGCTCTATTTGGCAAGTTTATGTCACTTAATTTTTTTTTTCTGGAAACTTATTTTGTAATAAACTGGAACGGTGCTAAAAATTTCAAATAATATTGCTCATATGATTATTACCTGCTCACATGTGAAGTTATCTTGACTTATTTTTAATTTAAATTTGGCTTATTTATTAGCAATAAGGCAAGCATATTTAATTATCCAGTAATAACAGAAAGTATTACTTTCGCTTACGCGAATACTATAAATTTAAATAATTGTAAAGTAATTTAATGCGATAAAATTCGTAAAAATTATTAGGCGTCGTTATGTTGTATTAGAATTTTAAACTAAAATTGTCCAAGTTTTAAATCATCATCATAGATCATCACCCTGTTATTCCTCTGCTGGACATAGGCCTTCTCTAATGCACGCCCTCTCCATGAGGGGTTTTTGGAACTAACCATCACGCTGGTCCAATGCGGGTTTGTCTGAAATCGGACACATGAATCATCTTACTTTTTAGACTTGGGTGATTAGCCAAAATTGCCCTAGCCAACTAGGAAACAACAATGTAAATTTTTGAGTCCCACAGATTCGAACTCATGACCTCCGATTTTCAAAGCATTTGCCTAACCGCTAGGCTAAAGAGGTATTTTTACTAAACTTTAAGCATAATTATAACTTATAAAATTGAAAATAGCAAAGATATAGGAAAGTAAATCTTAGACAAAGTGAGCCGTTGTATTTTAAGGAAATCAAAGAATAGCTTATAATTTACAGGCCATTCAAAAACCAAAAAATATAGTTCTTAAAAACTAAACTTTTCTATAATTGTACACAATAGTTTGAATAAAACCTATTGCATACAGTATTGATATATGTTGTATGCATAGATCAGTGGGTTTAAATTAGACCGAAAAGTTTAAAAGTAGTTGTCAAATTATTAATATTTTTTGTAATTTTGATACAGGTTTTATAGGCCATCTTCAGAGTCAATTAGTGTTAAGCAAGGAAAGTACTGTCGATGTTCTTTAATTACAACAAACACACGGAATTGTATTAAACGAATATCAGCTCAAGAGTTTTGATTACGATACGTGATGTTCAATTTAAAATTATCATTGGGAAAATAACTAGAATACCTGTAAAACAATTTACTCTTACAATATATATGAATTCATTAACTCGTTGATTTAAAAAAAAAACCTTAAGGAAAATTAAATAAAAAACTTTCTTTTAATATACATCCATTTGTTACAGTTGTAGGATAATATATGTTTAGCGCAACCTCAGTGCGACGCAGCGTCTACGAAAAATAGACTTAATGACGTGTTTGTTCCGCTTTCCAACATAGTTATAGAGTTTCATGTTGTTCATGTAAGATGTCGATGTATTGTTTAATAATAAAATAAGACCTCATTATCTCCTCTTTTAATAAGAAATTAAAACGTACCCTACGTTTTGATTTATAAATTATGTTTTTATAGAATATGTTACTAGTATGTTCATAAAGAGTGTATATTTTTATAGTATTATAAGGATACGACTTTGCTATTTTATTCAGTATGTGTTTTGCGTCAAGTTTGCTCAAAAGAGTGTTTATTTCATATCAATACAATATTAATCATTCCTCTTTATGTGTAAGTACACGTGACATTGAATATATATACATCTTTTTTTTTTAAATCTACTCAATTAGTATTTAATAAAACTTCAGGGGTTAAAACACTTTTAAAGTTTCCTAAATGACTTGATAAGATTGTATCACGTGTAAACGCCATGCAATCGCTTCAATTTATTTATTTATTTAATACTGGTTCTTTTTATTGTTTAATCATAACAAAAGTTTTGTTTCATTTCCATAATAAATAAATCTCTAATTTTCTTATAAATTATCCTGTGTTTCTTTATATATATTTTAGTTAAATTAGGAGGACAAATCTTATATTTTCAGTATATTACACTTGGATTAGCACACATACACACAAATCATGTACCTGTATTGGTCCACTACTAGGCATTAGGTGGTTACACGTATACCACCACCGCTGGTTCTATGCGTATTTATTTTATAAAGATCTTCACTAGATGTCTTACAAATTTGTGATCTACTATAATTAAAACTTCATTTCCCGATAAAATACCCGATGCACAACGTTAATTAGTATTTCTTTTCAACACAAACTTTATTTTTGAAGAAGAGAAAAAATAACACCGTCAATTAGAAATTGTAGCGAACATTAATTTATGACTTCAAATGTTTTAAATCTGAATAACACTGTAAAGTATGTTAAAGAGAACACTAATTTAATCATTTAAAAAAATTAAAGTGAAGAAAAAATATTTGGTTATGATCAAACAAAACAACACACACCGCTTCATATGAAATTGAATTTCAAAGGTCGACATCCTAATGCGATGAGGGCGAACATTGTTTTCTTTCTCGTCCTTGATTTCAGATTTCCTTGATTCATGATTTGTAGCAAAATGGAATTTGAATTATTGTGTTTCTACAGAACAGGCAATTAACATTCAAAATAAATAAACATTATAACCTATGGAAATGAAATGGCGTCGTACATACAGCCTTTTTATTGATGAATTTTCACCGAGATGTTAAATTTGGGTTATTGGCAGTCGCCTAGTAACGATAACATACGTTTGATGCTGCTTCACTGGTATTAATTACTTTGTTTAAATTTATTGTACACATTTTAAGTAGCAAAATTATTATCGTAGATGTGATCAAATTTTGGACTAGCCTTAACATTACATAAGATTTGATAAATCACAAATCAACATCAAAAATGCTTCGCCAGGCTATTGAAATTAAGAAAAACATCCTTTTTTTTTTCATTCCATTTCAATGGGGAAGGTGGTCACGTGCTACCATCTGCTTCGGATACAATTATTTCAATAATTAAAACGAAGCACACAAATACTGCAAGGCCTAATGACACTGTCAGCTTAAAACGTATGCATAAATCGGATCACACATTTTTTTATTGAAAATTTACGTAGCCAAATTAACACTGACATTTCGACGCCCGACATCTTAGTCGATCCTATGACCATGGAACCCGAGAAGGGTTTAAAACTTCGGGTATTTTTGTAAATAATTGTAGAGTGAAGAAGCGCGATAAAATCCGTATAACTGTATGTTTTATCAAGTATAGTATTCGCGTAAGCAACAGAAAGTATAATGTCTCTATTATTCATTGATCTGGAACAATAAATAGACCATTCATATTTAAACTATATACATCGTTTAAAAAAAGTACGATGTAAAATGATAGCTCTATTAAGTAACAGTCTATTAAGTCCAGTTACGAAAAAAGGCCTAAGGACTAACACGACTGTTCTACAGAAACGGAAAGACGTAGCGACCATTACATTTCTCCATAAACATTGATTGAATAAATTAGTTGTCAATCTCTACTAGACTTAAAGATAAACGTACAGTATAAGAACATACAAATATAAACCAACATTTGTATGCTCTTATTCTAGTAATATAATATATAACATAAAAATTACAAAAAACTAACTCAATCAAATCATTAAATACTTAAAGATTTAATGATTTGGGCAAAAGCGTTGAAATACTTATTCCATTAACATGCTATCTATATTTTCTTTAAGTATATTAATAAGTTGGAAAAAAAATTATGTAAATTTTGCACGTAATTTGAGAATGTTTTTTTTTTCCTTTTTATTGATTCATGAAGTTTTATTTTCTTTTTTTGTTGTTTGTATTTGTATCCATTCTTTATAAAATACGGTGTAAATAAATGTTGCGTTTTCTTTAATTGAAGTATGTACATAAACTGTAACTACTCTGTTATAAATATCTATTAGTTTGTAAAGACTTCTATGTATTTAGTTGTTAAGCCTTGTACAAATAATGAAATCATAAAAATATATTTTTATCATATAAGATGAAGATAATAACTCTTAAAGAAATAAGATATGTTAATATTCTGTTTTGGCAACAAATTAACGTGAAACAATAATTACTAACACATTTAAGGATCTCTTTGTAACTTTTTGAAGAGAATTGCGAAATTGCCATTCAAAAAAAGGAAAGTAGCACAGGACTCGAAATGTGATGCTGGTTTTATAATCAACGATGTTAATTCAAAGAGATCTGTTATTATACAGCTAACGTTAATGAGACTGTAGCCTTTCTTCTATGGGAGGATTTTTTAAGTCGCAGTCAACGGTTCCAACATTTATAATGGACAATGACATGACGTTGTGATTTGCAATTCAAAGCTCTCATAATTACAGGATGCCAAAGTTCACAAGCCATATTTTTATATATTAACCCAAGTTGTAACAAGTAGCATAAAAAAGTATAATAACTATCATTTATAAAACCTTTGTTTCTAAACGTTGATAATTAAAAAAATTTAAGAAGAGGCACAACACACACACACACACACAGTTTATTTCCAGTATAGTTGTTTAAAAAATTCTTCAAATTTTAGCCTTTGTACTTTGTAGAAAAATATACAATATATTTTTTAAAATACTTCATTATAAATACAAAAACAAAAACCCAAAAAATATTAAGGCATTTTCTTAGCTTGTCCCTAATTAAAGTTGCAAAATAAAAATTCATATGTTGCAAAATCCTAAATTGTAATGAATCAAAATCATTAATTATAACACTGCAACTGCGCCTCATACAACCATAGCAAAGCCATTTTCACATAAATCAAACTTGCTGAAACCCGTAAACTTTAAGCTCTAAAATGAACACATCTACAAAAGTTACACTCGAACTTATACAGGAATAGGATTTTTGTTAAAAAAGTATATAAAATACTAAAATGATAAAAATACGTGTTTCGAATCTTAAAACCATATAGAGACATTGTCGCTTAAATTGTCGATATCGAAATTGAACAAGTATTGAATCTCAATTTAACTCGTATGAAATCTACAGAATAATTCTCGTAATCATTTACTATCATGCAGATTTATAAAATTACCCGTCTCACGCGTTTGCCACTTAATATGCGTAACAGTAATGAGTATGGTTTCGTGATTCATGCAACTCTTCGGCTATATTTTTTCTACTTTCATGTGCATGACGGTTGGAGAAGTTTAATATCGGGCTCCAGCTATAAAACAGCTGGTTTTACTTCTATACCGAAATATAAAAAGCCTATAATCTAAGGATCTTGATCACTTAGTTATAATTCACGTCTACACATTAAAGTCCAAGGATGCTCCTTAATTTTTATTAATGGTCAATTTTAAAAGATATCTTATCAGTCCTTATTACCTGAATAATAAGTACACTGTATTACTTAGAGACTGGCATCTAACCTTTGCCTATAATTTGAGTCCCATTATTTTCTTTTTTTTGACTGGATCTCGTGCCTGTGGTGTAAACTATTAGAACATACCGGATGAGTTGGGCCTGTTGCACAGGCGCTCACTCCACGGAGTGACTTAACTGCACCAAATTTCGTTTACGTGAGCTTAGTCAAAAAAAAGACTTCTTGACTTGTTCAAACATCATTCTATTGAACTATTCAATGTAAATAATGATTTAAAAATATAAATAACTAAACTCACGTAAAATCGGTATTAGTGCCCACTAGATTAGGACCTATCGGAGGTCCTTCATCAGGGCAAGTGGGATAACTTCACGGTCGTTTCACACTCAGTGCGATTTTAAAGTGAAATAAAATTAAATTTAAACTCATTAATGCCATTACCGCTACAATCAAAGACAAGGAATATTGTTGGTATTGATTGCAGAGAAAAGTTAAATGTTAATAATATTCAATAGGACCTTTACTTACGAAGTATGGAGATTGTGTTCAAATTTTTATTTCCTCTTCCACACAAGAGCATATTTTTAAAGATTAAAATATTATATATATAAATAGAGTGTTCTTATTTCAAGTTTATTTATTACTATAAGATGTAGTAATAAACATTGATTAAAATGTTATTCCCTAACCATTATCATTATCACATGCTAGTGTAATAAATTAGTACTAATGTCCTACATGTATATTACAACATTATCGGAATCTTGGTGACTGATATCTAATATGTATGCATTAGTGATTAATTAGAATACATCGATTAAAAAATAAATACTTATTTTCTTGTTTGTAAATGAATTTGATTTAAAACAATAAATATAACTTCTTATCAAATGAGGCAATGTGTTTTAATTACTATTGTGTTATATATACTAATTTAGTATCTACGTTTTAAATAAGACATTAACGATTTCAAAACAGAGTACTTTTTAAGCCCTACGCAACTCACGCCGCAGAAGTAAGTAAAGTAAATAATTTATAAATTTTAAGATATTTTTAATAAATATATGCTGCGGATTGCAGTTATATCTTTGAAAGAAGACAATTTAGTAATGGTAAATTATTCTTAGTAAATAGACATTTACTATAATCAACATTTTTGAAACCTCATTGGAATGTTTTGTCCATTAATTGTCATATAACATTTACTTAAGAATCTATATTAAATCATCTTAAATAAGTATTGCAAAAGTATTTGATTTGCTTTGTTTAGTATGCAAAAAAACATAACATATATTCAATATGATATGTTTTTTTTGCATTCTCGTATAGATTAATTCGTACCAATACTCAAAACATTATCCAAGTCTATCTTTTAAGTTTATCTAAGGTGTGCGTAGACCAAAATAAGAAATTAACAAACAACAACAATGCACCTTACGTGTTTTTTGTCATTATATTCTACTACTAGCTTTTGCCTGCGACTTTATTCGCGTGTTAATATGTAAAAATTCTTTTGGTCATTTTGCAAATAATAAAAAATGAAAATATTTTATATGACTTTTACATGCCATCTCTGCGTTGGATGGGAGTAAAAGCGTCCCCACCAGTCCGAATCGGACCAGCGTTGTAAGATACGGTCCAAAACCCCATATTAGAAAGACGTCATTGGGGTCTATATCCAGTAGCGGACTAACACAGATTTTAAAATGGTTGGAATTTTGTTTATAGTAAGTTTCAATTAACCTAAGCGTATTGTTTTATTATGCACTGTATTTACTTTTTATAAGGCATTTTTGCCAAGCCAAGGATAAAGATTAAGATCAAGATATTCATTGGTATACAACAATACCTGTAATAGTTGTCTTACTTCGACGGGACTTTCATTGAATGATAGCTGATGTAACTGGAAGTAACTCAGTCTACTTTTTACTTAAAAAGAAACTACCAGTTTATTTAATTAACATGCCGACAAAGTAGGTAGGAGGTAGGTAGGGTTGATTGTTAGAATATCTTAAGTTACTTTTCGATTCTTTACTTGAAATAGTCATTATATTTATTGTTGCAGAGCACATTGGGTCATATAAAATCAATAAATTAATAAAAAAAAACTGTATCTTGAAACTACACATTATGTATTAACAACAACTGGTGCAAAAACATTGTAACTTTTACTATACTTTAGAGAAACAAGACATGAAAAATGGTTCTATATAAATATTTGTGGACTACCATCATATGCAATATCCTGATGTTTAACCAATTAACAAACAACATTCAACGTTTTGACGTACTAGATTTTGTCAAAAAAACTCATCTCTCTGGCCATCATTTGGTTGTAGATGTGGTTCTAATTAATATAATAATTTTAACCACGACGTATCTGGCCTCCACAACCCAAAGACTAAACTAAATTTGATTAATGGAATAAATGTTATTACATTAAAAGACGCTGCCATAACCATCATCACAAATAATATCCGAAGCAACCAAACCAAAATAATAATAGTAGAAGTTGGTTTTGTTTTCCCTTAAGATGATGAAGAAATAGACTACGAACTCCGATATATAAAGCAATAGGTCCTTGCTTTATATATGCCACAAGGCCATGCAAAACGCGTCCAAAAATATATAATACTTAACTTAGCCTTCGCGAACTGACACTTATATATCAAAGGACTGCTAAATAAAATATCAGTTAACAACGGTCCGTTAATGTAATAAAGGCTAATTAAGCTTTAAAGGCACACAAGTTCAATAAGCTTAGCCTCGATTATCCTCTTGATCCTCTGTGAGGTTTAAGCTAGGATAGTGCCGATTGTGTCATTTTTGGGTCTCTGTAGAAATACAGTTTTTGGAAGTGTTTACTAAGGGGCTTTTAAATAATAATTGCAGTAAGTTTCTTCGACACGTTATGTTAACATATGATTGAAACATGACGCCTGTAAATTTTAAGCAGGCTACGACTCTTGTTTTTAGCATTAGTTTGTAAGCACATAATCAATAGAATCACCTACCCGGCAATCAATATAACATCAACTGGAACCTCAGGATTAAATAATTTATTTATAGTATGGCGCTTTATTGCATAATTTCATGTATTTTATTGCAATATTACTATAAAATGCAACTTAAAGAATGTTTTTATACTCACCAAAAGTTGTAATAAAAATGTAAAAAGCAAACTCTAATGCTATTATTTTAAAATAAAATCGATTTCTGTAGCGGCTTATAATGTTTGAGTTTCTGGCTAATGCGCTTAAATTAGTGCGAAATTAGGATATTGCGCAGTTTATTATTTATTTTAGCAATTAGCCGCTCATTTTGCGAAACCAAATGAGTGGTCAGTTTGATTCGCAACTAAAGTGCACTTTATGAATTACTCAACCGCAATCGAAATTATATTACATTTAACTAGCTGACCCGACATACGTTGTTTTCGTACATAAAATATTTCTATTAAATTTCTAAAAATGAAAATGTAAAGTTTCAATTAAATGGAAGGCTTATTTGACGGGAATAATATAGTGAAAATTCAAGCGGAAAGAACAAATATTAAATGACTTAATAGACTGTTAAAACACCGGACGTGTTTTAACAGTCTTTTTAGAGTTAAAAATTTTGTGTAGTACGTATTTTAAATGCAAAAAAAAAATTGCCCAATAAAATACAAAACTTACTTTTTTATTATACACCTTTCATCTCTCCGAGTCAAAATAGAAAATAAACTTATTTGTTTTTATTTTTGAAGATTCAAACCTTGTTAATTATCAAGGGAAGTTTTATAACTACTATTTTACAGCAGAAGTAATCATCGCTACCCTACTACAAAGTTGTGTTTTGGGAACAACGGACAACTAGAACTTACCAACTCATGAGACATAACTTTTCATGAATGATCATAACTATTCAGCCCATTATAATGAATGAAATTTAACCGATGTCAGGCGATAGAATATTTTGGTTCTAACAAAATTTTCTTGATCTTGAACATTGTCATCAATGATGAATATAAAGTTTTCACATGTTCCATAAATATAAAAAATCCGTTAAAATTGGATTTAATATATAAATGTCGATTATTAAAATAGGGCAAAGTATTTGTTCTCGTACAAATGCTACTATTTATATTTATTGATTCTTCAACCGAGCTCTAATAAGTTTCATCGTTATTGTTGTGCCGTAACCGTTAAAGTCACGATATACATCTGTGAATGTGATAGTTATAGCTCATGGTCGCGATTAAACTAACCTCACCTGAAAGATTTTTGTTAATAAACATGATAAATCAGCGGATTATCAAATAACAAAGTAGCAATTTATAATTCGCGTTTTTTCTTACATGTTTCATAATAACTGCTGTTTTAATAAAGAAGCACTTGGAACCGTAAATATTCTTTGTGAATGTAGCATAAAAGGAAGAAATATTGCGAAATAAAACAATAAAAAGCGGGACAAATTAAGCTCGACAAATCCACCAAAATTTCCACATCTGTTTTACTGAGCAAATATGCAAATATTTTCTCAACATTTAGATTATGTTGCATTATAATTGATGTCTTGTTATGAGATTTTGTCCAATATATTTTATGAGTCATGTATAGAGTATAGCAAAATTTATACAACAAAATTATCATCTGTTCCCGTCTTATTACTTATAAAATCATCATCATCATCATCACTCTGCGTTAGTCCACTGCTAGACATAGGCCTCCCCTAAAACACCCCTCGTATCCCACCACGCTGGTCCAATCCTGAACTGTGGGTACTTATAAAATACCTTAAAAATATTATAAATATGGACAATTTTTAAATAAGGTCATTACTTTATTGTAATTTATTTTATTACACAAATATTAATTGTTTCCTTATTGTCAAATTATATAATTATTCTTTTATTCAGTAAACGTTTAATTTGCACCAGTATTATTTAATTCAGAGCTATTCCAATTGGCGTTTGAATTGCATAAACTCCACGGGGAAATAAATAGAACAAGTTACATTTTAGCTTAAAAGAAAAGGCATATAAAAATATACAGACAACATACTGTACAAAGCCATAACACTTTCAGTGTAAAGTTATATTTAAAAAGTTAATGAAAAATTCTTCTATTTACTTGCTGTTGCACTTGAAGATGTTAAGACAAGTGTTGACAAAAAAGAAAGCTATCCAAGTGTTAAGCTTTTGAATATATGACAATATTCTTAAACTAAATAGTCTATAATGGCCACGCAAGCTGTACTAACATATGTTACAATACAAACAAAGTCTTTATTTCAATTAAAAAGTCTTAATAATTGTCATATAGCGTCGCCACTTTAATTAATGAGTTTAACCATCTATTGATGCAATTTTTTTTTCTTGGTAAAGATGAATAAAACTTTGGCCTTCGCTAGGAAAATCAAAATAAATTTCCGATTTAATACATAAAGTACACTTTAAATACAGTGAAAATAGCAAGTGAGTATACGCAGAAACGTAAATAAGTCATCAACAGCGTTAAAATAACTTTTTTAACTTTTAATCCGTTTGCATACATTTGCGACGAACGTTTCCCCGATACGGTTCAATGCATCGTAAAATTTTCCTTTGTAATACTGTAAGTATTATAATATATCTCTGGTTAATTAAATGGATTATATAAATAAATATTTACCCAAATTTTGTACAAACAATTTGACATCTGTATGAAAAGGAGCTGTTGCTATTTTGATGTAGTTTTTTTTAATGTGTACTACGATTCACAATTTTAATCAATATAGTGATATTATATTAACGCAAATCCAATGTAGTCGAATTAAAGTCAAACATAAAAAAGATAACGTTTATTTAGCGTATTAAGTACAAATATGTGAAAGTGTGATGGTTTATGTAAGAAATTATTGTTATTAAAAGAAATTACTTACGTAAAGCATACCAAAAAGTTCTTCAGTTAACCTTCTGTTTTGAAACTGAACTGTTATTACGTTTATTACCCGTGTGGGTTTTAAGCGTAACAAAGGATTAAGGCATTTGTTATAGTTTTCTCTTCTATGTTGATCGCATAGTCTGATGGCAAACCGCATGGTCGGGAAAAATGTTTATCCTATTCAGTTGTACCTTTAACGAGTTTTTAACTTTAATGGAGCGTTGCAAATTTTTTCGCAGTATGCCTGACCTTTCCAATGCATATGAATACTATTTATCCCGATTTAAATAAAAGTCTTTAATTAAGGAAAAACGGTTAGGAACTTTTACACCAAAGTGCGTTACAAGGAATTTGTATGAATGTATGTATTAATAATGTTTGTAATAAGGCTGTTTGGAAGACGTTTATTCACATTCGCATCGATTGAAAAAAGGTTTCTGTCTCTATTGCATGCATTTAATAGTTCAGGTCTACGGCCTTACATAAATTACCGTTCAAACGTCTACCTACCAATTTATATTCAATTAAGCAAGAAGTCTGAGCGTTAAACGGTTTTTCTTGTATCAATATGCCAACTGCCTCTATCGCGGGAGCCGTGAAGTGTCAGTAATAATAATACTTAAAGGCTATCTAAAGCGTAACAAACATTTGCTAAATTAACGACAGGAGAAAAAGCTAAATTAAAAAGTACAATTTTAACTATATAAAGTATGTTATCAATTGCTTCAAACAGTTTTGGTTAATTTTCATTACTTGTATAATTGATCACTTTCTGTAGTAGCCCATTATTAAAAAAATAACATATTATAATTTTTAAACTTCACTTCATTAATGAATCTTATTAAATAAAAGTCAGAAATGGTGCTTAACAGTGGAAGATTTTAAATAGCAGTAAAATAAAAAAAAATATTTAATAACAATTTTGCTTATTACCTAAGTACTTATGTTATTTTGACTTATTTTTTTAATTAATTCTGCTTATTTATTGGCAATAAGCCAAAATAATTTATTGGCAATAAGCAAAAAATAATTAGCTATTCGTTAATACTTACTGTGGCTTACGCGAATGCTATAATTTTAAATAATTGTAAAGTAATTAAACGTGATTAAATCCGTAAAAAAAATATTATTTATCACGGCTATCCGTTGATATTTGACAGTTTCATGTCTTTTGAGGTAAATGTTAAGCAGCTTCAATTAATATGAAGTAATATTTCAAAGAAAAATGGTCAAAATGTACGATACTTAGATTAAGTTCATGGCATATATGTATAACTAACAATATAGAAAATAGGAAACGTATGCGAAAGCTAATCTCTGACAAAGTAGTCCGTTATATCCTAAGGGAAATCAAAGAATAGCTTATCATTTATAGGCCATACAGATAAACGAAAAACATTCTAGTTTATAAAACTTAAACCTGTCTTTAATTGTACACAATAAGTTGAATAAAACCTATTGCATACAGTATTGAAATATGTTGTATGCATAAAAAAATAAAAAAAAAATTAATATTTTTAAAATCAGGCAGAAAAGTTTAAGAGTACTTTTTGAATCATTAAAAATGTTCTTTATAGTTTTGAAGCAGGGTTTGAAGGTATCTTCAGAGTCAACTAGTATTAGGTAATGTAGTTACTATCGATGTTTTTCAAAGTATAACAAACACACGGAACACTATACTATATTAAACGAATATCAGCTTAGGAGTTATCTATAGCTTTTGATTACGATAAGAGACGCTCAACTTTAATATTATAACTGCAAAAATAACTAGGAATACTTGTAAAACTATTTACGCTTAAAATATATGAATTCACTCACACGCTAATTGAAATAAAAAAAAACCTAGAGAAAAATTAGATAAAAGCCTTTCTATTAATATATATTCATTTGTTAGAGTTATAAGAGAATTTATGTTTAGCGTAACCCCAGTGTGACGCAGCTGCTCAGAAGAATATACTTAATGACGCGTTTGTTCCGCTTTCTAACAAAGTTATAGAATTTCATGTTGTTCATTTAAGATGTTGATGTATTATTTTAACATAAAATAAGACCTCATTATCTCCTCATTTAATAAGAAAGGCCACGCTTTGATTTAATTAAAACATTTTAATAGAATAACTCATTAAGTTTTTCATAAAAATTGTATATTTTTATAATATGCCGACCCTGCCACGCGTTGCTGCGGCTGGGATTTACTTATTTAACACTTTATTAAACAATTTAAGGGCTTAAGATAAAAGGAAAGGGAATATCAGTCATGAGTACCACCATGTTTTATTCGATAAATGTCATTGGTAAATAAATAGTGACCTCGATGTTGTTACCCTCACACCTGAATACAATGAAACACAATACTGGTATAAAAATCGATTGGATTGGTATTTAAAGTGGACAGACTGAAGACGATTTATTCAAAAAGTTCCTTCTGTTGATATCGTGCAAAATTCTATACAAAAGTTTAGTTTAAAAAAAAATGTTTTTTTAATTTTTACTTTTCTATTAAAATGTTATAATTGGTATGGAATAATATTATGAATTTGGCACTATCACCAAAAACATAATTTAAACCTTTTAGTTGCATGGTTATTAAAAAACAAAGACCAAAAGTTGATTACATTCATCGCAAGCGTAAGGAATTAACTATCGTATGAAATAATAAATAAGAAATATTTACTACACCTTTAATCATATCCGTCGTTGAATATTTCATCAAAATATCTCCTTTTACTTTTTCTTTTTATTTAATTTTGCTCTGTAAAAATCATACAATTTACAATTTTACACGCATGTTAGGAAGCTATTTTATTCATTATTTTTTTATTTAATGGCCTGGTATGAAATAACGGTGTTATGAAGTTGCATAATAATTATTATTAAATTAAAATATCAAAACTAATTCATTTTAAGCAATTTCTTTTTATTGTTCCAATTCTCGTAAACAACGAAAAATTAAATACTATTAAACAGCGCCTTCTATTGACACACACAACGCAATCAATATATATCGCCAACTGTCACAATCGTTACAACAATAAGAGAATATTGTTTAACGACTATAAATAAAGATGTTAGGTCTATCTTTCAAGTTGGATTAAACTGCACATTGTGTGCAACTATATTTTAAAATCGGTTAAGTTGTTTAGAAGTCTATCGCGGACAAACAACGTGACACGTGATTTATTTACATTAAGAAGATATGAATACGACTTTATTTAGTGTTTCATTTGCTATTTAAATACAATATTGATTACTCCTTTTTATGTCTTTTTGACACGTGTCATTTAATATACATATATATTTTGTAAAAAAAATCTACCCAATAAATATTTAATTAAAAGTCTGTAGTTAAAACAGTTTTAAAGGTTTTTTACAATGACTTAATAAGTTTTTTAACGTGTAAACACCATGCAATCGAGCAAATTTATTCATTTGTTTATTACATCATTTACCATTATTATGGCAGCATTATTGTCTAAGATATTATGGATTTAAGCGTTATTAGAGAAATTTTTGAAAACTCATCATTTAGATTAACGACTAAATTAGGTTAACTAGAGGTGAGTAGTAGAAACGTACTTAATATCTTACAATAGCAATTCCAAACCAAGGACCAAACATGTTTTGATCCCAGGAACTTTAAACTCAAATTATTGAAAGTTTTATAAAGCAGTAGTGCTAAGAAGACGTGTAATCTAATATTGAATATTAAAGAAAATAGTAAGCTCTCTCATAAAGAGATTTAACATCTTATTATCTTTAGCCCTGTTGATTGATTGAGAAAAAGGATATACGATGGGGCCTGTAAACTTGCTTATCTTGTCGATTTGTCTTTATGGATTAAGAGTAAACATAGGGTTTACTGCTAAGCCTTGTAAACCAAGCAGTTTGTTCTTTATTATCAATATAATATATTAAAAATCTAATCATAGTACGTTATATTGAACTTTCCTATTAAACAAAAACGTGAGGAAATTGTACACTCTCATTTTATGTCATTGCTGCGAGCAGCCACATTCGTGCAGATTGAGACTTTGCTATAATTAAAGAAACTTTTATTGATTTTAAATAATCGTAATCATGTTTCAAGTATATGACTTTGTCAAGGTTAAGAGAAGAAGTAAGTGCTTAAGCATACAACATTATGTCATACGCGTACAAAACGATTTAATAAGATATAACCTTGAACTGCCAAAAAGGATTATAAGTAATAGAAAATAATGTCAGAGCATTTCCATCAGATAACATATTTTTTTTATGGCATACACAGGCAGATGAGCAGTAGGGCCACCTGATGGGAAGTGGTCACCGACGCCCATGAACATTGGCTATACCAGTGGTAACCAACGCGCTGCCTAACGTGAGACATGGGGTGTTAAGTCTCTTTTATCCAGTAAATACGCTGGCTACGGTGCCCTTCAAACCAGAACACAGCAGTGTTTTCACACTACAGCTATGCGGAAAAAATAGGCACCGCGGTGGTATCCACCCAGACGGTCTCCTGTAAAAAGGGCCTGTACGACCGGTAGATTGAGGAATATTAATCAAATAATCCATCACCATACATAATTATTGTAATTTAAAACTTTTCAATTGTATATCTCAATTTATAAAACGAGTTTTTAATAATTGTAACCGTTTTCATTACAGATGTTTCTTACTGTAAATAAGTGAGGAAAGAAAATCCAAATAGAAATAGTCTCGTATTTCCTTGTTTCAACACAAATCTGGCGTTTCGCTTTGAAGTTTTCAGGTTCGGAAGGTGTAATTTAAACTAAGGAAGCTCAAAATCATTTTAAAAGCGTTCTCATATTGTTTTTGTTATAAAATGTATTCTAAAGTAATATTTACTCTTTAAGTAGAATCGGAATTTTAACTTTGAAAGTTTTGATGGTATAGTATTTTTTGTTAATTGTTTCTTGTATGTAATAAAATATATCAACGTTTGTCATGTTATCTGTTTTTGTATGTTTTTCAATGTTAAACATTACCTGAAACGATATTTAGGATACCCCAGCAATAGGTGATATAATGACAATAATGAGAAGCGACCACAACAAAAAATACAAAGATTTGGCTTAAAGTTTATAATAAGTTTTTAAGTAACGTATTTTAGATATTTTATTATCAAACAGATATTTCTTAGATATTTCAAAATACTAAAATCTTAATTGACGTAACCTTAAAACAGAAAAAAGTGAGTTTACTTTACTAAGGCTCAGATTTAATATTTGATATTGATAATCATAGTTTACGTTAACCATCATGATAAGTATTAATCATGCCAATCAATTCCAGTCTTAAAACATATTGTTATGAAAGTTTTGTATAGAACGTTGTTATTTGTCGAAAATATAATCATGTGATGAATATCACTACGGACTTTTTTTTCACCCAATAAAATAAATCGTAATCTTGAATGACAAAGCGAAAATCTAAGGTCCCTATTAATATTTACGATGCGTTTATGTCAGGAGATTTTCACCAACATCTATCGGTGTCTTATATTTCTTTCCTGTAGAACACATAAATATTTTCTGCCAATATTTTCTTTGTTTGTGTAATTACACAATTTTTAATTAAAACCCTCTCTATGAAATTTAAAACTTCTCATTTCTATCGACAGACGACAATGTGTTTTATTGTTTAATTTTTGGTTTATTACTATCTTATTTTGGTTTTTTAGCTATTTTATATTTTAAGTGCCCCATTCAATATTCTACTAAAATTTAGGGTGTGTATAGTAGTGAACAGCTGACTTCCAAATTCATGTTAATAGTGCTGTAGTATAAGCACTGAAATATATTAAAACGGTCTACAGCATATGGGTTTCCTGCAGAACCCAGGAAAGCCTCTTCAGGTGATCACCACTAATCATCTAAACACTGCATTCCACCCTCCGTCCTTTGAACGCTTGCAAGTCCAGCCTCGGCTGGCAACAGCCAGCACTGGAGTCGACTCCAGGCGCAGTGCCCCGCCTCAAATAGCCAGCATGCAAGCCCTCAGATGGCACCACTGGCAATAACTGCGCGTCATTTTAAATCTATACATTTCTTTGCTAGATGAATACAACCGAGTAGCAGATGCATTCTCGCACGCCGCCGGCGACGCTATACGGGTTTTCACTTCTTGCAAATGCAAGATTTCGCCTAAACGAAGTCAAAACATTTGTGATACAGTGGCTAACAAGTCAGGCGGCAGAATTTTCTGACGTGGGTGTTCAAAACTGGTGCTGCGAATGACAAGTGCCAATACTCACGGATTTATGTAGAATATAGACTAGAGTACAGGCTTTGGCGTAAAATAAAATACTTGCGATATCTTTGCGTCTTTTGTAAATTCCAAAACAGTACTTAGAAAAAATATACCTCATTACAATAAGTTTGCATACCCTGTTCATCTGCGTTGCCAGTGGATGCTAATACATACATGCATGCATGTCCGCTTGCAATCTTTAAATATGTGATGTTGGAAGATACAGTACTCTTAAAACAAGAGATCAGTAGTCTATTCACACTGTTGCATTGCGATAAAATAAGCGAGTGGTTCTTACCCAGTCGACCTTAGTAAAAGAAAACTTCAGGTAAAACATTCATAACGATTTTTAGAATGTAGAAGTATTAGTAACGACAAGTCATTTATTTACAAAATTTTATCGGAAAAAGCTCTTTGCAACAAAAGTCAAATCTTATTAAAATAAGTTTCATTTAATCTTGGTTTTCTAAAGAAATTTAAAGTAAACATAACAACTCATAACAAATTTAATTTCAACGTCTTCTTAAATAGAAGCCATTTTTACTATTTGTTACCATTATTATTATCAAACAAATATCTAACATCTATCATAAATAATTTTATCTTATCATCAGCTTTTTGATAGTCTACTGCTGGACATAGGCCCCTAATACATCCCCGTCCATTGGGGTTTTGGACCGTCTCCCACCACGCTGGTCCAATGCCTAGGGGTATAGGCGTGTGCTTTATAAACCGGAGGTCATGGTTTTGAATCCTGCTGGGACTCAACAAATTTTAATTTGTTCTAGTTATTAGGCAATTTGGCTGATCACCCAATTGTCTGAAAAGTTAGATGATCCATGCGTCGGATGGGCATGTAAAATGTCGGTCCACCCCCCAACCCCATTTTATCTTTACGCTTTTACCTATAATTTAAATATTAGGTACGAATATTTCAGCTACTGTGGTCATGACTAGTAAATAACGCAATGACATTATCGTTATTTTCTCGCGATAAACTTTGGCGACGGTGGCCTCAATTTCTCGGGGGATTTACGGAAATACTTTTTCTATTTGGAATAGTTATATTTTCTATAATTTCGTCAAACCCCTTGAGACGTCTTATATTAAAGCTTGCGAATATTTCGAAAGCCGTATAGAATGAATTTTTAAATCACGATACGAAAATATTGACTTTCACGTTCCATATTATATATATCGTATGGATTAAAGAAGTCGAAGGGTAGAAACAGTAGGCTATATCGATATCATCGTTTATTGAAGTTATAACTGTCGGTTTTTATAAACACCCAAGTGTATTAGGAAAGATTAAAAATTTTGATAAATAGTTGGAGTTATGTCCAATTATTAAAACTAAAAGTTGTTCTAAGTAAATAGGTAAACTGCCTCCGTAGCTTAGTGGTATATCCGTGTGACTTAGAAACCGGAGGTCGTGGGTTCGAATCCTGCGGGGACTCAACAAATTTTCATTGTTGTTTCCTAGTTGGTTAGGGCAATTTGGGCCGATCACCCAATTGTCTGAAAAGTAAGATGATCCATGCGTCGGATGGGCATGTAAAAAGTCGGTCCACCCCACCAACCCGCGTTTGAGCAGCGTGGTGGAATACGGTCCAGAAACCCTCTAATGGATAGGGGTGTATTAGGGGAGGCCTATGTCCAGCAGGCTGATGATGAAAATAGGTAAAAAGTTCATTTGGAAAAAGTCATGACTAACTATTACAGGTATAATAGTATATGTTTAACTTTCAAAACATCCACAGTTGAAAATAAGGATAATGTACTTTACATAGGAGCTTATTTAACACATATAGTGTCATATACAAAGTAATGTTTGCCATGTTTTTCCTATTGACGGCAGGAAGTGTGTTCAACAAACTTTCTTAAACCGTTCAATTCGTAATATGTAAAAAGAAAAAAACATCAGAAAAAGAATTTTTGTACTGGTCCATTAATTTATAGCAGTGTTAGCTTTAATAAGTGGTTGGTAACACTTTTGCTAATGAAAGCTAATTATAGTCTTTTCAGCGGTAAATTCAATCACTTTTAAATTTGGCGCAGATCTTCTTGCATACAAAGGTATTCAAGTAAGGCTTCGTTTACTTTACAAGCCAAGGTTCGTGAAAAAACATGATTAATTAAAAATATAATACACAAAAATAATATAATCGTGCCATCTCAGTGTGGGATGACCCGCGTAAATGGAGTGACGACCTGAGCAAATGCGGCCCAGTTATGCACAATTTAGCGTCGCATAAGGTTGATCTATGTCCAGCTGTACAGCTGGAAGATCTATGACAAAGCTAATATGAAATGATAATAAAAGTTTTAAGTATACCGCCTCCATGGCCTAGCGGTATTGGCCTTTGCATTAAAACCGGAGGTCATGGGTTCGTGGGTGTTATCGTTGTTTTCTGGTTGGATAGGACAAATTAAAATTGGGCCGATCACCCAAGTGTCTGAAAAGTAAGATGATTCATGTGTCGGATTGGATGTAAATTGGTAGGTAGATGTTTAAACAGTAATTCATGTATGGAAGTAGACTCGAACCATTTAATGCATGCAATAGAGGAAGGAATCAATTATATCATAAGTGAAATAGTTATTTAATCGATGCATATGTGAAAAAACGTTTTTGAAACCACCTTATGTATGTATTGATTTAAATTGCCTTACAGCAAAGTTTTGAGTTTAAATTTGCTTATCGCTTATTCACATTTTAATTTTAAATAATATACGAAACATTTTTATTAAAATTGAGACAAAATTTAATTTATCATATACATCGGAAAGGCCAGTCACACTGCAGAAAAATTTCACAACGCTCGGGTGAACTTAAAAACTCATTAAAGTTGTAACTGAATAGGATAAACATTTTTCCTGACCATGCGGTGTACCTTTAGACTACGCGAGCATCACTCGAGTGAAAACTATAACAATATTCATTATAACATTATTAAATAAAAGGTCAGTTACAGTTTAATTTTTAATTCGACACATTTGATTTGCGTTATTACAATAATACTATATTGATAAAAATTGTAAATCAAAGCACACATAAAAAAAATGTATCAAAATAGCAAAAGCTCTCATTTTTATATAGATGTTTGTACACATTACACATTGTACAAATTTTAGTAAATATTTGTGTATATGATCCATTTATTTAACCAAATATACAATTTAATTCTTCCAGTCTTACAAAAGGAAATTTCACGAGGTATTTAACCGTATCGGGGAAACGTTTCTTGCAAGTTTATGTCCACGGATTAAAAGTTAAAAAAGTTATTATAATGCTGTTGATAACTTATTTACGTTTCTTTATGCGTATACACGTTAGTAAGCTTTGCTTAAGACAATTATTCCTTGTATTTAAAATTTTCTCTACGTCAGCCAAATTTTTATTAAACCTTATCAAATTGCATCAACAGTTGGTGAAACTCATTAATGAAAGGTTTATTTTACTTTCCTTTTTATTCATGATTTCTTACTTATTAAATGAGTTTATCGAAATATAATATGACACTTTGAATTATTGGGATTTGTCCAATATATAAAACAGTGTCCAAAACGAAAAAAATTTGTCCTAAATAGCCACAGAGCGTGTTACTCGAGTCAGCTCATAACTACTAGCAATAAATATTAGTAGCAGCATTGGCCTATTTAAAAAAAACTTTCAATCTTTCAGCCTTTTTCAAAACATCAGCCTCGAAAATTCCACTGCTGGACATAGGAAAGGCCTTAATTATTATTCAAAAAATATTAAACTTTTATTTCATTACATACATTATGTAATATTAGTACGACGATCCTTAACAATCCATAGAAATTGTATCAATATGAAATTTTTAGTTAATAAATGAGTCGTAGATTATTGCTTTTAAGTGACGCCTTATATGTGACAACTATTGTGACCTTTTTTATTTAAGTAAAGCTTTTTTTGTTTTGTACCATATGTTACTACAGCTTGCGTAGCTTTATACACTATTTAGTTTAAAAATATTGTCATATATTCAAAAGCTGAACATTTAGTGCTACTTTTCTAAACTAAGTTAATACCGATAGCTTTCCTTTTCGTCAACGCTTATCTTAATTTCTTTAATTGCAACTGCAAGTAAATAGAAAAATTTTTCAATGACCATTTCAAAGTTAGAATTTCAAATGTAAGTTTACACTGAATGCGTAATGGCTTTGTATGGTGTACACAACGCACTGTTTTTTCTACATGCATTTTCCGTTAAGCTAAATAGGCAATTCATTCTATTTATTTCTGCGTGTAGTTTATTCAAATCGAAAGTCAAAATATCAAAAATTTTTAAAATTGTCCATACTGTAAATATTTTTAAAGTATTTTATAAGTATTAAGAAGTTAACAGATCCTTACATTAATCATAAAATGTCTTGTATAAAATCTAATCCAAAAAACATTTTCATTCATAATAACATTTCAATTATAACGCTACATAATCTGAAAGTTGCACATTGCCTAACTCTCATTTATGTCGAGCTTAATTTGTCCCTCTTTTTATTATTCTTTTGTAACACATCTTCAGGTGGAGGTGTCATCATTTGTGATTCAACAAATTTCCCTTCGTCCCCGATCAACAAAATTTCTGCATGTCCTTTGAGGTCTCAAATTATTACGAAATCGAAATAATTTGCCTTATTACCTAAACCAATAAACATTTTGTAAGAATCGAAATATTTTACTGATTAAATTGCATTCAATATAATAGGCCACTGGGCCGAAACTCCTGAGATGAATATGAATTTGATCATTCATGAAAGTTAAATCTGCAGTACAGTTGGTAAGTTTTAGTTGTTCGTAGAATTCTCAAAGCACGGCTTTACAGGAGGGTAGCGATAATTATTTCTAATATAATTATTATTGGCAAAAATTTACAAAAATTAAGTATCGAAGAGGTGGTAAATATTTTAGATGTTCAAAACTTTAAGCTAAAAAGATGTTTACATTCTTGGAAAAAATATTGTTTCTTATAATAACGTGAAACACAAACAAATTCAGGTGTTAGAAGGGTGAAGTTTAATAGACTTTTAGTAATTCAATAATTTATCTTTCCGCTTGAATGACTGATTATCTTAGACAATTTAATTTTTATAAAATTATTCCCGTCACTTAAGCCTAGCGTTTAATTGAAACTTTACATGTTCATTTCTAGAAATTTAATAGAAATATTTTATGTACGAAAACAACGTATCAGCAGGGTCAGCTAGTTAAATGTAATAATATTTTCGATTGCGGTTGAGTAATTCATGCTTGTAAAGTGCACTTTAGTTGTGAATCAAACTGACCACTCATTTGGTTTCGCAAAATGAGCGGCTAATTGCTAAAATAAATAATAATACTGCGCAATATCCCTTAATTTCCAGAACGATTTAGCCATTGGCAAAAACTCAAACATTAAAAGCCGCTACAGAAATTGATTGTGTTTTAAAATATGGGCATTAAGGTTTTCTTTGCACGTTTTAATTACAACGTTTGTTGACTATAAAACATTACTTCTTTAAGGTGCTATTTTTTTTTTTGGTAATATTGCAATTAAATACTAACAAAATTATACAATAGCGCCATAATATAAGATAAATTAGTTAAAACACTGTAGTTCAACACAGTGATATTGTATTATGCCGGGTAGGTATGTCTTTAATTATGTGCTAAAACTATTTATCTTTTAAAAAAACAAAACAAACTTTTACTATTTTATTTTTGTTGGAAAGCTTTGGATATTATTTTGATGACGGTGATGCGTTTTAATGTACTGACATTTATATCATCAATCAAATTTATTCACTTTTGGGTTCACAGGTCAGATACGTTGACTGTGTGTAAAATATTGAAGTCTAATCAAGATAACATCATAACTTAATATGATTGCAGAAACAGGAGTTTTATATGACAATGTAGTGACATCAAAATATTGAATGCTCTAATCATTATATTAGATTGATGAACCAAAATACTTGCAAAGAACATCGATTAATACATGGATGATTCGGGTACAATAGATTAAAATATCCAATTTTAACTGCGAGGATGGTAGAATCCAAAATATTAAAACTACGAACCACGGACAACTATAAGTACTTTTGAAACCAATTTTAAATTACGAAAATGAAAGATATGTCATTTTTTAAACAAAACTTTGAGTATACAATATATCACCAACTTAGTCTGTCTCGTGATCATGGACGTTGGAAAATCAAAACGTCAGGAGTATAATATATATATAATAAGCTAAAAATCCGTAAATAAAAGAAATAATTAGTTGCTGTTGAAATAATTGGTTCAACATCGCGTTGATATTGCATCTATAGGTTGTCCACAAATAACTAACCTTGTTTCATGTCTTGTTTCTAAAGTATAGTAAAAGCTATAATAAGCTTTTTGTCGACGTGTGTTAATACATGTTATGTAAGTTTTTATCAATTTATTGAATAATATTATATAATATATATAATATATATATATGATACTAATGTCTGTAGAATAAATTGACATATCAAGGAAAATAAATTGTATGCCTCAATTGAAACAGAAACTTGTGTTAATTAAAATCATCTTTATTAAGTGTGTTATACATAAAAACATTTAGCTAAAGAGCCCATTATATCGGATACTTTTAATAATTAGGCAAATGAAAACATAAAATGAAATACCAATGAACACTATCTGTACGTACTAGATCCGAGGTGAGCTAATCAAGATAATCCAATACTAAACTCTACCTACCTCCTACCTAACATTATAAATATATATTGCATCAGCGACTCCGATATGTTAATCAAAAAAAAGCTGGTAGTTTCTTTTGTAAGAAAAAGTAGCCTAAGTTACTTCAGTTACATCAGCGCTATCTTTCAGGAAAGTCCCGTCAAAAAAGACAACTATTACAGGATTAATTGGCTTTATCTTTGGCTTGAAAAAAATCATATAAAAGTCGAATTAACAAACAACCTGCATTAATAATATCAAAACTATACTATAAACAAAATAACAACCATTTTAACATATCTGTTAGTCTCACACTGGATTGCCACGCCTAAACGTTTCTCTGGAATAGGGTTTCCATCCCACCACGCTAGTTCGATACGTGCAGGGTGTCTTACTGCTATCCGACGCATAGAGTACTGATAAAAGACGTTTAAAATATCAGAACAATTATTATTACCTCCATGTTGTAAATCAACAAAACTAGAAACTAAAGCAAAATAATATATTTAAATCATGCACTGTAATTATCACAATGAAAAACAAACAATAGTAAAAAACATAGTAAGCAACAAATACACTTGATTTTTTATTAATCAAACTCTGACCAAGAGCCAACGTAATGGTCAACTGATTTGTTTTAAGCAACTGCTGAATAAAACCAACGATTGAGTGGTAAATTGAATTTAAACTGAAATAATATAACAATTCTCTTTAAATGCCGTACAACATAAAACTATCATTCGTAAATTTAAATCTCAAACATTTTACGTTTAAAACTACTCATTTTCATCATTATCAAAATCAGTTTCATCTGAATAAATTGTAACCCTAACCCCAGGATCAAAAAACGTCTTTGTTTTTTTTCTGCACAAAAATACAGTTACTGACTTCCTTATGATAAATGGAAGTCACGGGCTCTTGATCTGTATACACATATGATATACTTGATACACAATGTTACCACCTGTATATAGCCTATTAAACGAACTGCAATCAGTTAATTCATTACATGTGAAACCATATGTAATGAATTAACAGATTACCAATATTCTCTATCGTTTCATTATATCAAATAATCTTCGGAAATTTAAAACTAATCACCTATAAATTTAACTTGCTGTAACATAGCATTTGAAGTAACAACAAAATGTTAAATTAATATTTTACTTATCGTTTGGGTACTAAATTTATGGACCCTAAATCGAAAGACTTGGTATTCTTGATTTATGTAATTTACCAAAAATAGATTTTATCATGCAGAAAGGTTTTGGTAAGTTACAATAGTTTCAATATAAATAAAGTTATTAAATGGACATACTTGACGTTTAAATGTTCCTAACAAACGTGAATTATGCCATGTCCTAAATGTTGGATATATTATCAAATACTTGGCAAAGTTTTACCAATAAAATTCATAACAATAAGGAAAGAAAGCAAAACAGATAAGCTATTACTATTAGGACCTGTCTGTATATCACAGCGGTGACGGAAAAGGAGCAGGACACAAGTGGTAAAATAAAGTCCATTCTATTCAATAGACATATTAATCTATCAAACTCGACAAAAATATCAGGGAGAACTTTAATGCACGTTGGAGCCGTAGCAAAACGGTTTGGTTTGATTTCAACTATCGATGGAGTTTCAATGTTCGTTTGTATAAATATCCGTTTTCTATTGTATTGTAAAATAATATTAGAAAAATTTATAATTTGATTACTCAATCATCAAGCTCAATTTTATCTGTATAGACAGTTCAAATAAATTACTGAATACAAAGTATACTTTTTCGGCTTTAACGATTAATAACAAATTATTTTTTCTCTCTCAAACCCTGGTCCAGGTAGCCGGATTAACTTAAACTTATGATGTTTAATAAAAGAACCTTGATCATGGCCCCCGGAAAAAGGATAAAACGTCTGGTACCTTTTTAAAATATTAATAATTTAAGGAATCTATAAACTTATTAATTTATGTACGTTTTTGATAAACCAAAGTCTGACGTTTAACAATATACTAAAATTTTGCCCTATCTAAAGACATTAATTTTTTTTTCTTATATAAAGGATATATTTCTAAAAATTAGAAAAAAAGAGGACCAAATTGCAATCGGAAAGGGTTACGTTTCATGATATCCTCAGTTTCAAATGTTACAAACTATGTTAGCACTATAGATCTAACTGGTGATGACTCTGAAGCCTACCACCCAGGTATCAACAGGAAAAAGCAGAAGAAATTTAAGAAAATAAACAAATACATTAGAAAGATTGAAAAATTGTTAAAATATAGGCGTAGTATCTGCAAAAATTATGGTAAAATATGTAAGGACATGAATTTACTTAAAGATAAAATACACTTATGTTATAATGAGGCTAAGACAGCTCAGCTGTCTCATGAGGCTGCTGTCATAACGCTGCAGGCTGAGATTGCATCTTTAATGCAATCTTTAAATGTTCTCTCAAAAAAATATGAGGCATCCCATAGGGTAATTTCAGAACACATTCTAACTATGAATGATCTTGTAGATTTGTGTAAACATCATTCTGACAGATTAGATTCCTTGACAAGAAATTGTGTACGTGACTGTCAAAGCATACAAAGTCATTCAGAACTAAAAGTTACTAAGACTATGCCTCAGACTGTAGCGTCACACAGTGGCCTTAATGACACATCAGAACATATTTCTTCTAATAATTATATTAAAGTTTACAGTGATCATTAATTAATTAATTCATTCATTCACTCATTCATTCATTCATTCGTTCATTCATTCATTCATTCATTCATTCATTCATTTATTCATTCATTTATTTATTTATTTATAAATTTATTTATTTATTTATTCATTTATTTATTTACATATCTATTTATTTATCTATATATTTACATTTTTTTTATTTATTTATTTATTCACTTTATTTTTATTTTTTTTTTCATTTATTTATTCATTCATTTATTTATTTACCTATTTTTCAATTTTTAATTTTTTTATTCATTTATTCATTCATTCATTCATTCATTTATTCATTTATTTATTTTCTTTTATTTTCATTTTTTAATTAATTTATTCTTTCATTTATTCATTCATTCATTCATTCATTTATTCATTTATTCATTTATTCATTTAATCATTCATTCATTCATTCATTCATTCATTCATTCATTTATTCATTTATTCATTTATTTATTTAATTGCTTATTTATTTATTTACTTATTTATTTATTTACTTATTTTTTTTTTTTTTTTTATATATTTATTTTTTCATTTTTTCATTCATTCATTTATTCATTTATTCATTCATTCATTCATTTATTCATTATTCATTTATTAATTCATTCATTCATTTATTCATGATTCATTTATTTATTTATTTTTATTTTTTATTTTCTTATTTATTTATTTATTTACTTATTTACTTTTTACTTATTCATTATTTAATTTTTTATTTGCTTATTTTTTATTTACTTATTTCTATATGTATTTTTATTAACTTATTTATTTATTCTTTATTATTACTTATTTACCCTTTTCTTATTCATTCATTTATTTATTTAATTATTTTTTTATTTACTTAGTTATTTATTTTCATTTACTCATTTAATCATTTATTTATTTATTAATTTATTTAATCATGAATTTGATTTATTTATTTGTTAATTTACTTGTTAATTTATTTTTTATTTATAAATTTATTTATTAAATAATTTATTTATCTATTATTAATTAATTAATTTATTTATTTATTTATTTACTTGTTTTTATTTTTTATTCGTTTATTCATTCATTTATTTATTTATTCAGTTTTATTTATTTATATATTCATTTTATTTTTTATCTATTTATTTATTCATTTATTTATTTATTTATGTATTTATTTACTTATTATTATTTATTTATTTATGTATTTATTTATTTATTTATTGCTTCATTTATACATTTATTCATTTATTTATTATTTACTTATTTATTAATTTACTTATTTATTTTCCTATCTATTTATTTATTTACTTATTTACCTTTTTATAATCACTTATTTAATTTTTTATTTGCTTATTTCTTTATTTTTATTTACTTATTTACATATGTATTTTTTTATTAACTTACTTATTTATTTATTCTTTAATTACTAATTTACCCTTTTACTTATTCATTCATTTATTTATTTAATTATTTTTATTAACTTAGTTATTTATTTATTTATTTACTTATTTAATTATTTATCTATTTGTTCATTTATTAATATATTTATTTATTTATCTATTTCTTTTTATTATTTTTTTTATATTTATTTATTTATTTTTTATTTATTTATTCGTTCATTCATCCATTCATTCATTTATTCATTCTTTTATTCATTTATTCATTTATTTTTTATTTATTGATTTATTAATTCATTCATTTATTCCTTTATTTTTTAATTTGTTTATTTATTTATTTATATATTTACTTATTTATTTATTTTTTTTTACTTATTTTTTATTTTTTTTATTAATTTATTCATTCATTCATTCGTTCATTCATCCATTTATTCATTTATTCATTTATTCATTTTATTCATTAATTCGATTAATTAATCAATTAATTTATTTATTTATTAGTTATTTTATTTATTTACTTATTTATTTATTTATATATACATTTATTTATTTATTTATTTACTTATTCATTCATTTATATTTTTATTTATTTTAATATTTACATATCTAATTATTTATCTTTTATTATTTTATTAATTTATTTTATTTACATATTTTTTTTATTGACTTTTTTTTATTTTTTATTTTATTCTTTATTCAGGTAATCAACAGCTTATAATTTGAACACAATAAACAATAAAGAGTATTTACAAGTAGAAAAGCCAATAAAGATTACACTATATTCAAATGTTATCACACAATAAATTTAGTTTTCATTAATAATAACAAAAAATACCAATGAAGAAGCATATAACTAAAGTAAAACACTACACCATTTCACATGCTTCTATAAATTAAATCAACAGCACTTAATTTACACAATTAATGCACTAAGTAAAGAATAACTAACACACATGATTAACAAATAACATTAAATCAGTAGAAATTGAATTTTAAATTTAAATCTAAAATTTAAAATCTAAATTCAGAATCTTTTGGGATAGTATTTCTAGGACGTTCTATTTAAATTTGATTTTTGTACAACAAAAGGATCGAGGTTTTACTAAAATGTATGTTATATATCTTACACAGTCTATTAATGGTCTCATTGCGGTCGTAGTTACTCCTGTGTAAAGATGTATTTAGGAGAGGTGTGGCGCGTACGGCGAGCTGGGACGCGTAACTCTAACTTGTTTATAAGCTCGCAACAATCTATTTTCGAATTAAGTAAGTCTTAAAGTAATCCCTATCTAAAGTTCTTCTTTTTAGAAGAGTAGAATCCATGCTGCTTACAATCTTGTTCGTATGATTTTGTAGAATAAAGTTTTAAAATTTAAAATTTAATAAATTTCTTTTGAATTTTTCTAATCATTTATTTGTGTTGTGTAATTAAGTGACCAATGTTGCATCAAATTCTAAAACACTGCGGACATATGCAAAGTAGACACTTTCAATACTATCGGGCTTTCGAAACAGGGACACGTTCGCATAAAACCCAAGAGATCAGGCTTTTGTTGTAATTGCATTAATGTGGTAGTTAAAGTTAAGTTTAGTATCTAAGTATATATCTAAGTCACGGATTTGATCTGTACGCACCAATGAGTGTTATAAATAAAAGTATGTTTGTAATATAGGATGTCGTTTTCAGTGTAAAAGCTAATTACGTTACATTTATTTGCATTTACGGTTATTTTATTCTGCACTTAATATCTATATAATTGATTAATGTCATCCTGCAATTTTGCGTATCTTCAATGAATTAATGTTAGAAATATTTTAGTGTCATCTGCATACATTAGAATTTAGAAAAATGAAAGATTTATGAATGTCGTACAGATACACGTTATAGAAAAGGGTCAAGTAGGAACCTTATGGAACCCCAGAAGTGATGTTTTAAAATTAGATCTGTGCCCACATTACAACTGCTTGGGACCTATTGTTTAAATAAGATATAACCCAACCAGCAATCACCATGAATCCCAAGCCTCTCGAGTTTTTATGAGTAAAAATGATCCACGCAGTCAAACGCTTTTCTATATCTGTTATATATTACGTCTACTTGTTGTCCTTCCTCCATGTTTTCTTATATAATTTGATAGTATTGTAAGATTTGTGATAGTGGATCTTTTTCTCATAAAACCGTGTTGCTCAACTGGGATATTATTTACCAGGAAAGGATATACAGTGTTGAACACTATTTTCTCAAATATTTTGCTAAATATGTTCAAAATTGAGATTGGCCGATAATTTTCAATTTTATTCTTTAAACCTTTTTATGTACAGGGCACGATTCTAGCCTGTTTCCATTTATTTGGAAAAACACCTCTGTAATTGACTTATTATATAAATTAGTTAAAGGAGATGCAAGTGCTGCAGCATTGCTGATGAAATATGGTGGTATATTGTCAGTGCAGCGCTCTTCCTAGTATCAAATTTTTAATATTGATAAAACGATAGCTTCAGTTATAATTTTGTACGTCACTACTGTTTGAAGGGTTGTAATTGGCGCTGGGCAGTCAAACATGCTATTAAAATATTGATTGAACCCATGTACAATATCACTTCCTCTGTTTAAACATACGCCATTCAATGTGAATACATTTGGGTAGTCACTAATTGCACGCTTTGATTTAATAAATGACCAAAAACTTAGGATTTTTAGCTAGGGTTTGCTGACTATTAAACAAAGTGTTTATTATAACATGCAGTATGAACTGATGAAAACGTTTCCTTAAGGTGAGAATTCAGTGTAATCCAATTTATTACCAATTTTTCATTTTTTGTGGGCTTTATCTTTTTCCTTTAAGATTTTAATAAGGCTCTTCGAACACCATATAGGATAACTTCGCTTACTTTTATTGACAATAATAACGTGTACATGCATTAGAATGTTTTTATTTTTCTTCATAAATTATATCAAGTGCATCGTCTACATTTCTACTTGAAAATTCATTATCCCATTGTATGAGACTTAAGTTATAGTTTATTTTTAAATAATCACCTATATAAAAAGCAATTTTTTGTGTATACGAGCTTATTAGAGGTTAAAAAGATATTTCGGATACATTAAGAATCAATGCTGGGTGGGCTTTATCTATCTTTAGTAATGGTGCCCACAAATATTTAATTCAATTATAAAATTGCAAAAACTAAGTCTAGAACGTTTCCACTAATGTTTTATTGTGATTATATTAGTAAGCCAGAAAAAGAAATTATGTCTAAAAGTTGTTTACCAACCCCGTGTTATTTCTGAACTGTTTCTAGAAAAAATTGTTGGTATGTTATTACTCCATTCTACGTAAGATAAATTAAAGTCACCCAAAACTAAAATGTTATTTTTGTATTTTAGTGGAGTGACCGAGGATTACAATTTTAAATAAGGAGCACAAATTATTAATGTCACATTGTTGTCCTGAATCATTCCCGCAACATATGCGGCTATTATGTCAAGATCGTTATCATTATGGAGATTTTGGCCGGAATAGTAACCTAAAGTATTTCCGATGGGACATGAGACGAAGTATCAGTGGTAATACCCTTGAGTTCACGCAGTACGCAAATCGTTACACACCACCTATCTTTTTATTTGTAGCTTTTAACTTTCTATAACACCGAAATACATTGTAACGATTATCACAAAATTCTCTATCAAAAAAACTATTACATAGCCACGTTTCAACCATAACTATGATATCGTAGTTATTGGATCTAATGTTATTATAACACTGATGCGTTTTTGTTCGAAGACCACGAACATTCTGGTATTATATATTAAGACCATTCTTCAAAGCCATTTCAATGTAAAATATATCAAAAGTATTATCTTATTAGGTGTTAAAAAAATTATAATAAATTCTAAACTATAAACCATCAACATTGAAAAAATTAAAAAATATTGTAAATTTCTATATGTTATGTTAATTCATTTCGATCCTTTTTGCATGTGTTTCAATGTTTGTAAATTATTAATTATAATACAGCTTGATTCCGATAAATAATCCAAGAGCCCATTTTTTTTATAATTACTTTCACTATTTATAACAAAATAATCAAGTAACGTAAGCAAAAGTAAAAATGAGATAAAAAAACATAGTTCAGTATATATTTGTAGTTTCTTGTGTTTTATATTATAATAATGACATTCAAATGTAATGTTAGCATATGGCGGACTAGCTTGAGTTTTATCATGTAAGTTTATATGAATTCTTATATATATTATACACTAGGAATTGATAAAATTAAATTTAAATAAAATAAAATATATACATAAAACAAAACTAAATAATCTAAGTTTATATTTTCTAAGTTTCTTTAAATCTAATTCGTTTTTATATAGCAACATAGGTGAATTGTCGTTTCTTCTCATAAAAATACGACAGTTTTGTCAACAGTACTTAAATCCTTTAGATGATGCAATTTCGCGAAAAGTTTTAAACAATTTTTGTTACCTACCGTCAAGTGTTCGTTAACAAATATGCCTTCCTTCACCGGGCATTGAAATGTCTAGAGTGGTCAACTCCTTTTACGTATACCTGCTAAGATGTTATCCTTTTCAAATCGACTTCTAAACTTAATAATTATTGACTTGGGCCGATTGTGTGTTTTGACTTAATGGCTGAACTCTTGTAGCGTGGATTATATATTCCTTTGGCAAGTCAACCCTGCGAGGCAGCTAGACGAGTGTTAACTCCTGTAGATTTTCTCCACGTGGATCCGGAACTCCCACAATTTCCAGATTTGCCTGTCGCTCTTGCTGTTGCTGTTCTTGCATATTAATTTGCATGTTGTTGACAACTGTTTGCAACGATTATAAACTCAGATTGATCTTTTCTGATATTTGTACTGATTTTCAACTTTATCTAGTCTACCTTTTATTTCTTCAATTTGGTTACAGGTAAATTCTGAGCTCTGCAAAATCTCACATATTTGTCTTTGATTTTGAGCAATATTAGATTTTATTTGCATCACTGTTTGTGTTGAGGTCATCATGGTGAGTTTAACTGCGTTTAATTCCAATCGCATTTCTGAGACATTCAATTTAATGAAGTAAGCTCTTCTTTTATATTATTTATGGCACTTGCATTGTCTTCGAAAGCTTTTTTCTTGTTCAAAGTGAAGTTAAAAAAGTTTTTAAATTCCTCCATGTATCCTTTCACAATTCTTCATTAAAATGGTCTCTGGTCCTTTTACGTTCTTGCCGTGTCGTAACATTAATAGCTCTGTGGACGTCTTAGTTTGCCTCCGTGCCCGATTCGCACATCGATGTTGAGGGTCCGGACATAACGATGAGAGCGTTAGTTTGAGCGAGACAACAAATGTAGCAACCGGAGGTATTGGGAAGATTGCAATTATGTTCTCGATCCACAATGCACGGAATTTTCGTCTTTAATGACACTTGACTCTAATATTATTTTAGCTTAAAAATATTATTTTGCAAGCGTTAGTAAGTGATGTACGTGTGATCACGAATGCGGTTGAAGCGGAACTGCCACTTATTCATTTTTTTTTATCTGTTAATTTATTAATTTAATAATTAAATTATTTTTTTTTGTTTATTTATTTATATATTTATTTATTTACCTATTTATTTTCTTGTTTATTAATTTTTTTTTATTTATTTATTAAGTTACTTATTTAATTTTACATATTTTTTATTTACTTATTTACATATCTCTTTATTTATTTAATTACTTATTTTCTTATTTATTTTATTATTTTTTTTTATCTATTGATTTATTTATTTATTTATTTGTTTATTTATTTCAATATTTATTTATTAACCTATTTATTCATTTTTTTAATTAATTTATTTATTTATGGATTTATTTATATATTTTCTTATTTACTTATTTATTTATTTATTTTATTATTTACATATCTATTTATTTATTTTTTAATTTTTCATTTACTTATTTTTTTATTCACAATTTTTTATTTATTTATTTTCTTATTACATATTTTTTATTTTCTAATTAATTTATTTTTATTCATTTATTCATTTATTTTTTCACATATCTAATTATTTATCTATTTATTTATTTATTTATTAATATATTTATTAATTTATTTATTATTTATTTATTTATATACGTATCTATTTATTTAGTTATTTATTTATTTATTTACTTATTAATATATTTTTTTATTTATTTATTTATTTTTTATTTATTTATTTATTTACTTACTTATTTATTTATTTATTTACATATCTTTTTATTTTTAGTGTCACCTTCCTAAAATCGTCGGAATTTCCTAATTGTAAATTGATCCCCTGATTGCTATCAGAGACCTCAAACTTGATATTATTGGACAGGGCCAAGCGAATCTCGACGGGCGTAAATCCTTCCCGCCTGCCGGACTCGGCAGGGAGGTGTGTCGTGGCTGGTTCCGTAACAAGAAACAAAATATTAACACGTTCACGTGGCCTAGTGTAGTTTTAAAAACAACTAGTTTGGCCGAGAAACAAGATAATTAACCCTAAGAAACAAGAAGTGCACTTTCAACAAATGGCTAGCAACACAATTGTGTTAGGCAAACGAATTGCAAAACACAGCTGTGCACAAGCCGAACGCTTGAGGTAGCGCAATAAATCGCAAACGCGATGACATCAGCAATGCGACAAAAGGCTCTATAAGCGCAGGTGCACTCATAAAACGCAGATGGCGCAGCGTGACGATTTCACGGAAGCGGACAATGTAGACTGCGCGGTGAGCTCGGGAGACTGCGGCTAACACGTGCGGACGGGACCGCTGCTGAGGGCGCTCTGTTTGGAAAAAAGAAATGAAAAATGGAAGTCCTTGTCTTTTATGTTTAAACTTATACCCAAACAAGGTTGGTATAGATTATTTATTATTAGTGTAGTTATCATTTAGACGAACTTGATTTTGTTCATTAACCTGTAAACTTTTTTTGTGATAACCTCTTTTTTACACTCGCGTCTATTCTAGCCACGTAGTCATATATAGTAGCCTTTACAGAGTGTGAAGTGTGAAGATTGGTTTAAGGATAGAGAGAAGTAAATGTACTGTTTGTAATTACTGGTGCAAAGTATGAGATAAACCTAGAAATTACTTGAATATTACTTAAATATAAGTCAAATGTTTTTAAAAAATATTTTCTTAAAAATATTGAAATATTGAACTACAATTGTACTACCGCAGTACTAAAATATTCTGTTAAATTGTTCCTAACTTGTGTTACTAAAAAAATCTACTACGTAAAGTTTGTTCATGGCGTATGAGCGCAAACTACCCTGTGTGTCATTGGGTTGTTTACATTTTGGTCTAGGTGTAATAAATGCATGAGGCACTAATTATTTATTTATTATTATTATTATTAATTATTTATATATTATTTATTGAATATAATTGAAATCTTTAATAAGCTTGAGATTGAAAATGTACACATTACATTAGTGGTGCTGAAAGTGTGTTATACACATATATACAAACCTCTTATGATAAATCAAGAACTCCTGGGAAGAACAATTTCACTTACAAGTAGTATTTTTAAATATATGTATATACGCCATTACAAAAATGCTCAAGGCGTATCAAAGCAAGAACCTAGATTGAACAAAAATCGTTTCGCTTTACTTTTTTGCCCTGAAATACCATTCGCTATTGTTTTTATGAATGTGTTTTCTAAGTTAATCTTTACGTTTACGTGTTTTTAGCGAGTTTGATGTTTATCGTAAAATGAAAAATGGATTGTTTGCTCATTGCACGAGGCACTATTACAGTGTTATGCTTTTAACAAGTTATATACGGAAGGTTTAATCTAATCTTTATAATAGTCGAAATAAACTTCAACCATATTTAGTATTTTCTCGAAGATGATTACAATTTTTTGTATCCTCTGAAGAATAATATCTATAACAACAGGCTGGTTTGTGTTTCTCGTATTGACGAAAGAAATGAATAAAATGACGTTGTTAAAAATACGCTCCGAATTGAGTACCTCCTTCAATTGATAAGCCGATGAAAAATAATTAGAAAAGTTAAATTAACTGATTTTATTTATTATTATAATGTTATAATAACACGTGTCATATAATGTACACCGTCTAAAATGTAGGGTAAACGTTGGATATAAGATAATTATTAATGACTACATTTACCGATACGTTATATTCAGGGTTCCAATATTACGTGGGGATAGACAGAGTGAGGGCATAAATTTAGGCAAGGTAAGTAAATTTGCTCGCGTTAACATTATATCAGCATCTTTTTGCGTTAAGACATACTATGCCAAATTATGAGATCCATAGAATAAAAACTTCTTGGAAAATAAAGTAAAAACAAGACAAAAGACATCAACCACTCGATTTATCCATAGGTAAAAGGTTAAGCTACAACATTAACCTGTTTTAAGGTATAGGAAAAGAAGAAAACGTATCGTTAGGTGCTAAGTCGAGCATATCTGCTCTTTGTGAAAGTTTCACATACCTCTTTCACCGAATTAACCCAGACTACAGAACACATAGTTAGCGGAGTACCGCTACCTATTGGCGATACTTAATCTCCAACCTTTAATCCGCCTCCATATCTTAATGAACGAGTCTAGAAAAGGCTCCACAGCCAGCTTTTATTGTCAGGTAAGCTTGGTTAAGTATTTTCCTTGTAAATAGCATTGTCGACAGATACTAAGACCCTATACAACGACAAAAAAGAGATGACTTACAATGAAGATTTTGCCATAAGTTATAACTAAGTACAAACTAATTTAGTGTGATTATCTCGATAGCCTTATTAACGTAAATAGTCATATAAAATGTAACAAAATTTGCGCTGTTTTAGGCTATTTCTATTAAAAACTAGATATTTTTTTAATTAATACTAAGTGAGTGTACGATTAGTTCTATTGAAATATTTTGATTTTTCCTTTACTATTTAAAACCTGTTTTAACTTACGAAAATATTAAACTAATAATCCAATACTTTTTACTTTTACCATCAAATATTGCTGAGTTGAATTTCTATAAGGCACTCGGTCGCTTCTTATGTCCTCTGGCTACCTGAAGTTTGGCTTCCACATAATTTAAAGATTTAAAAACAATTTTAGCCGATTTTTCTTGTATAATGAACTACCGGCAGCCGTATTCCGCGTGATTGAAATCGCCGGAGGTATTGCCGGCGATTTCAATCACGTGGAATAGCGAGGTCTATTTGCTTATACAGTATGTGATATAAAAAGTATAGTTACTGTATATGTCTATAAACAAACATAGCTCCATGGCTTTATCTTCAACAATGATGAATTTTAACCCCATTTGAACGGCTAGTTCATCATACAGTTTGAAATTACAAAATTGCTTCAATAAACATTTATAGCTTCGTGTCAATTATCTAGACACAAAATATCACCGTATGTTTTTTAACAATGATGAATTTTCATAGAAACTTCATCCCCCATTTCAACACTTTTAATTATGAATGTTGATTTATAAGCTGTCTTTAAATCTATTCTACATATGTACCAAATCTCAAAATCGGTTCAATGTTTCAAGTGGTAAAGTCGGGTAGAAAGACAGACAGCATTAATTATATTAGTTTAGATATTGTAAAATAAAAAAGAGACACATAATGCTGCGGCACAAAGATGCACCAATAACGGGGACAGTTTTTTTTTGGAATTATAATCATTGAGTTTTCTACAACTGCAATTCGCCGCAGCCTAACACAGTTTTGACCATCAATTTTATCAAATGTACTTAACAGCGTCGTTACTTATGACACTTTAAAATATAGCAATAGGCTAGCTTTTAATAGCAATAGGTTTCCTCGTTAAAAGTTTTTTTACATCTTGACAACACGTTGCGAACAACTTCAATCAAGCTTTTGCTCAAAGTGTTTAACGATTGATGAAGAGGAAACTCTTGTAACGAATTTTGATCTTCAATTAAATACTTTAAAAAAAGGAGTCCTGTTTATTGTTTAACCTTAAGAATATGAATAACATGTTTTATCATATTGTTGCATGGTTTTAAGAGGATGAGATGTTCTGGAGGTGTTCCCGTTGGATATATTTTGAATTCTTTCGCGGTCAAAAGATTGTGTCATACAAAATGCCTTTCATATTTTCTTCTTGCTTGAGACGATATTGTGGTTTGTTAAATAACGTTAGTTGGAGGTGTGTTGCCGTGATGACTGCCAAAAGTTATAACATAGAAATGTAATTATTTTTTTTATAAATTGGCTCTACAGGCAAGATGGGTAACAGTACCGTATCATGCCTCCAATGATAATAGTTTTGTTCATCCGTTAAAAATTAGCTTGTTTTTTGTAACCTTATTGTATGCTGCCTCTTAAGAATGGTTGGTGACTATAAACGCACGACTAACAGAGGGTCATAGCCTGAAAAATCCATGCGGAAAACAGGTACAGCGGTGTTGATGTGCCACAGACGTCATTAGAGAGAAAAGCAAAGGCTGCATGCCTAGTATTGAATGAAACATCTGATAAATAGTTACTCATACCAATCAAAGGGTTTTATGCTGCCTCTTCTGTCTGTATCCACAGAAAATAAGCTTCATTTGATTATTGTCTAACGCTAAAGTCTTCTGCGGTCAGTTGGAGTCACAGGGAATGAGGAATAACCATACTTTAACGAGGGGTTCTATGAGGATGAGATGTTCTGAAGTTATTCCCTTTATAAATATTTTGAATTCCCTTTGCAATCGAAAAAGACTAGCATTCATATTTTATAGATAAATAGCATCATTATAGATGAGTTGTGTGCGACTTATTTCAATTTTATTGCCTAAGAAGTTTCCGCGTCCGCAGAAAATAAACTTCGTTACCTACCTCTGGAGTTCCAGGCTAGTTTATCAGGATTCAGCGCTGCTTCAAAGTTAAGGTCAAATTTTTCTACATTATTCTAGGTTATTTTTCTACATGTGATAAAAGCGAAAATAGCCTTGTTTTAAATCCAACGAAAAAACACTTCCCGCTTCTGCTTACAAAAAAAAATTGCTAAAGGTAGAAAGACAGCAAATCTTCAGTCATTACAAATGTATATATATGTACACTAGCAGACCCTGCCACGCGTTGCTGCGGCTAGGTTTTACTTATTTTAACATATTGTTTTATTTAATAAACCTTAATGATACACAAACAAACAAATAAGAGTTAATCTATAATGCTTATGTTTAGCATTTAGGGTCCATAAAAGGTTTCCATTTTATATTATGTCATCACCTGTTGCAACTTTAATGTCGACACCAAAAAAGCACTAAAAGAATCTCCCTAAATTTAAAAAAATCGAATCTATTTGAAAACTACGTTTTTTTGGAAAATAAAGGATAATTTGTAAATGAAAAATAATATCTGACTGCGTTACACAAACCATAATAATTAAATATTAAACATTGAGGTTTACGGCATCGCAGTTTTTGGTTATGTATCACTATTTTGTTTAATATAAAACCGACCGCATTTTCGGTTTGCGAATTGGAGGCTCAATGCTTAAATAAATAATAACATTTTGCAAATACCCTTCCATTGCGAGCACGATTTGTACAGCACGACTAAAACCTCAAACAATAAAATACAAATATAGAAATATAAAAATAAAAAAATAAAATATAAAATACAAATATAAAAATATCAATTACGATCAATAACTGACAACAAAAACCACATGTTTTTAGGTTAAAAAACTATGTCGAAAGCTTCTAAGTATGACTATTGCAAAAATTTCGTAGGGTACTTAAGCTTTGAAGGTAAGGTTATGAAAAGTTACATCGTAATATAAATAAATTTATTACATATTACTTATTAATCTCGTGCCACGATGATTGTCCGCGATGTGACTCCTAAAATACTTAACCGATTTTAAAATATAGTTGCCAACCATGTGCAGTTTAATCCACATTAAAAGATGGAATAGCTTAAATCTTAATTTATAATTACAGTAATGCTTTATAACAATTTATTTTTCTATTATTATTTGATGAAAAATGTGAGCTAAACCCCCTAATGGATAGTGGTGTACTAGGGGAGGTCTATGTCCAGCAGTGGACTATCACAGGCTGATGATGATGATGATGATGATATTTGATGCAAAATGTTAGCTACAAAACGATTGTGACTGTTAGCGATTGATTGCGTTGTGTGTGTCTATAGATGGCGCGGTTTAATAGTATCAACTTTAAAGTAAGGAAACTTTACGTTGTTCAGTTCATATTAAAACAATAGTATGCATTACATCGACAATAATGAGTTACATACGATGCTAATTAAATAAATACATGGTAAATGCTTATGAAACTTTATACCATTTTCTCTTTTTCCATTGTATGAACATAAAATAATTTAACTATAACACGATGAATTCACTTTATAATTATGCATAATATTTTATAAGTTATCCGTACTAATATTATCTATGGGAAAGTAACTCTGTCTGTCGGTCTTAACTCTCTACACCACTGAACTGATTTCCGTAAAATTATAAATTATGGATACTATTTAATTTATTATTGCTATAAAAGTAGTCGAAAGGGATAAGGGATGAAAGTATAAATGGAAATTGTCTCTGTTGAACATAAAACGATGAAATTTCGTGTCTAGATACTCGAATCGAGCTGTAATTGGTAAATTTCTTGCAATTGTGTAGTTTCAAACCGTACTACAATTAAAAGAGGTTTAAACGGGGATGAAAATGAATATGAAAATTTTACATCGTCTAAGCAAAAGCCATTAAAACTTTGTGTCTAATGATATGCACATACATAGTATATTTACTGTAGAGACAAAATTACGGGTAATAGCTAGTTAATCATTTAAGAGACATAGGCTTCCGTCGCTCACGTCAAAACACTTAAAATACACTGGTTTATTTTGAAGTCTCTCTTTGTAGAATATTTTAAAATTATGCATTCCTAAATTAAATTTTGGTTATGATTAGTAACTACAGTCTCGAGTATGTGGCCACTAAGATAATTAAAATTTATTCACGACTCATTGCAAATAGCTTAAGTAGTTTACGAAATGTTTATTTATACAATTATGTTTGTTATATGGTTGACTAGGGACATACTGAAACTGCCAAATAAGTATGTTGTCATAAAGCGTTCCGTTCCGTTCCACTTATTTGCAAAGAGCCATAGCTATTGTAATAATAGGGTTAAAGATGTTTAACAATCTACGTTCACGGATTTAATACACATAACATACCTTTGCGTCAAATATCTCTCGTCTTCGTTTGATTGACTTTTTAATAATTTCTTACTGTAAGAATCACCAAGTGATCATATTTAGTACCTTCTGATCCAGCTAATTTTCTATAAACGTCAATTTATAATCTCCTGAGCTGTCCTAAGGGTATAACTATATTCGATACAAGATTAGTAAATACAAAGGCATAGGTGTCCTACTATGAATGCTCAAGATAGCCTAAACAAACGGGATCGAGTTTTTATATCTAATTCCTACAATGCCATTTCATTTTTAACTTAATATTGCCACAATGAAATAGAAAACAAGCTTAACAAAATGTCGTTTACCCGCAGGTTTTGAGCTCACTTTCTCCGCTTTACAAAGCAATCGCTCAGACTTCTAGGCCACAAAAGCATTCTGCGCTTTAATTATACAATTTATCATACAAAATCTATTCCACAAAATAACAATATCATTTCTGCAGCTAAGATGTATCTTAATGTGTGAGACATCACCTCAATACACTATATATTGGTTTACAATTTATATGCATTTACCTCCCTCGCACTAATATGGCATCTATTAATACACATAATATCTTTTTCCTTATTAAACTCTCCCGTCGTTTGTCAAAAACACCAGAAAACATAAAACTTATGTCAGTGTTCTCGCTCTCTTGACGGATTTCTTACTCTTTATTTATTCAGCCGTGCCTTACACGAATTTCTTGATAGAATTTCCCTTGAATTTTCGTGTAAGCCTGCTGTTGTAATTTATTTTCACAAGACTGTAATATGACTGTAGTATTATTTAGAGTTACACATACACAATAAATAAAGGGTTTTCAATGTTTCTCATAACATCTAAAATACAAGATAAGATAAGCAAAACAATTTTATAGAATAATAATATTTTTTTTATATTTTAATCATCTTTATTATATGTCAGACCACTGCACAGCAGATATCAATCTCGATTTAAAATAAATTGAATAAATCGAGAATGAACAAAAGATTAAACTAAAACGTTGATAATACTTGTTTGCAATTATGCCTACCGATAAATAACACATTTCACTTTTCTAATGGTCCGGAACTCCATATTTACATATAAAACTCAACACACTTTTGTAAAATTAATATGTTATATTAACTATTCAATTAAACTCTAAATAAAGAAATAATTGAAAGTTAAAATAAAAATAATAAAGATAGACCACGTCCCGACGCGGTCAACAAATGACAGTAATAAATTGTCAAGATTAATGCTGTCCTTGTAAGTTTTGGTAAAGAAATTAGATTGTGTTGGGTCACACAATTTATTGTTACTTTATATTATTAGCATAAAAAAATAATTTACATTAAATTTTGTCACTCACTGACAGTCACTGTATTTTAACAATAGTACATTAATAAATTTATAATAAATGCTGAAAATATCTGAATACAGCCTTGTTTCATAATAAATTTTGTAGATTATAAGCCAAATTGTTTTAAAGAATTTTTAGTTGAAAACCACAAGGCTCCCTTATTGAGCAAAAAGAATAAAAATATAAAGTATATTTCAAATCTTCTATCCCTTATGTTATGCTAAATATGATTTTTTTATATCGGGAAAAATCCTTCAAATATCCATCCATGTAGCAGCAAGGCCGGGCCATGTTGAACTTGTTAACGTGGAGAAATGCCTGGGAATACCTTATATACGAATATGTTCTTCTATTCTCACCGACTAAAACCGTTGTTATTTCTTTCTAAGCGATCTATCTTTTTTTTATTTCGTTTGGTTTAATTGGTTTAATTTGGGTAATTAAAACCAACCTGTGTTTTAAAGTGTGTATTTATGTAATAAACACACGTTGAACAACTTCAATCAAGCTTTTGCTCAAAGTGTTTAACGATTGATGAAGAGGAAACTCTTGTAACGCATTTTGATCTTCAATTAAATAGTTTAAAAAAGGAGTCCTGTTTATTGTTTAACCTTAAGAATATGAATAACTTGTTTTATCATATTGTTGCATGGTTTTAAGAGGATGAGATGTTCTGGAGGTGTTCTCGTTGGATATATTTTGAATTCTTTCGCGGTCAAAAGATTGTGTCATACAAAATGCCTTTCATATTTTCTTCTTGCTTGAGACGATATGTGGTTTGTTAAATAACATTAGTTGGGGACGTGTTGCCGTGATGACTGCTTAAAGTTATAACATAGACATGTAATTTTTTTTTATAGATTGGCTCTACAGGCAAGATGGGTAACAGTACCGTATGATGCCTCCAATGATAATAGTTTTGTTCATCCGTTAAAAATTAGCTTGTTTTTTGTAACCTTATTGTATGCTGCCTCTTAAGAATGGTTGGTGACTATAAACGCGCGACTAACAGAGGGTCATAGCCCGAAAAATCCATGTGGGGAGCAGGTAAAGCGGTGTTGGATGTAAAAAATGGGTTATTATTTAGCAGCTTAAAAATTGATGTGCCACAGACGTCATTAGAGAGAAAAGCAAAGGCTGCATGCCTAGTATTGAATAAAACATCTGATAAATAGTTACTCATACCAATCAAAGGGTTTTATGCTGCCTCTTCTTTCTGTTTCCACAGAAAATAAGCTTTGTTTGATTATTATCTAACGCTAAAGTCTTCTGCGGTCAGTTGGAGTCACAGGGAATGAGGAATAACCATACTTTAACGAGGGGTTCTATGGGGATGAGATGTTCTGAAGTTATTCCCTTTATAAATATTTTGAATTCCCTTTGCAATCGAAAAAGACTAGCATTCATATTTTATAGATAAATAGCATCATTATAGATGAGTTGTGTGCGACTTATTTCAATTTTATTGCCTAAAGTTTCCGCGTCCGCAGAAAATAAGCTTCGTTACCTACCTCTGGAGTTCCAGGCTAGTTTATCAGGAGTCAGCGCTGTTTCAAAGTTAAGATCAAATTTTTCACATTATTCTAGGTTGTTTTCTACATGTGATAAAAGCGAAAATAGCCTTGTTTTAAATTTAACAAAAACACTTCCCTTCTGCTTACAAAAAAATTGCTAAAGGTAGAAAAACAGCAAATCTTCAGTCATTACAAATGTATATATATGTACACTAGCAGACCCTGCACGCATGTTGCTGCGGCTAGGTTTTACTTATTTTAACATATTGTTTTATTTAATAAACCTTAATGATACACAAACAAACAAATAAGAGTTAATCTATAATGCTTATGTTTAGCATTTAGGGTCCATAAAAGGTTTCCATTTTATATTATGTCATCATCTGTTGCAACTTTAATGTCGACACCAAAAACACTAAAAGAATCTCCTAAATAAAAAAAAAATCGAGTCTATTTGAAAACTACGTTTTTGGAAAATAAAGGATAATTTGTAAATGAAAAATAATATCTGACTGCGTTACACAAACCATAATAATTAAATATTAAACATTGAGGTTTACGGCATCGCAGTTTTTGGTAATGTATCACTATTTTGTTTAATATAAAACCGACCGCATTTTCGGTTTGCGAATTGGAGGCTCAATGCTTAAATAAATAATAACATTTTGCAAATACCCTTCCATTGCGAGCACGATTTGTGCACCACGACTAAAACCTCAAACAATAAAATACAAATATAGAAATCAATTACGATCGAAAACTGACAACAAAAACCACATGTTATTAGGTTAAAAAACTATGTAGAAAGCTTCTAAGTATGACTATTGCAAAAATTTCGTGGGGTACTTAAGCTTTAAAGGTAAGGTTATAAAAGTTACATCGTAATATAAATGATGATGATGATGATGATGATATTTGATGCAAAATGTTAGCTACAAAACGATTGTGACTGTTGGCGATTGATTGCGTTGTGTGTGTCTATAGATGGCGCGTTTAATAGTATAAACTTTAAAGTAAGGAAAGTTTACGTTGTTCAGTTCATATTTAAACAATAGTATGCATTACATCGACAATAATGAGTTACATACGATGCTAATTAAATAAATACATGGTAAATGCTTATAAAACTTTATACGATTTTCTCTTTTCCATTGTATGAACATAAAATAATTTAACTATAACACAATAAATTTACTATATAATTATGCAAATTTTTGTAAGTTATCCGTACTAATATCATCAATGGGAAAGTAACTCTGTCTGTCGGTCTTAACTCTCTACACCACTGAACTGATTTCCGAAAATTATAAATTATGGATACTACTTAATTTATTATTGCTATAAAAGTAGTCGAAAGGGATAAGGGATGAAAGTATAAATGGAAATTATCTGTGTTGAACATAAAACGATGAAATTTCGTATCTAGATACTCGAATCGAGCTGTACTTGGTAATTTTCTTGCAATTGTGTAGTTTCAAACCGTACTACAATTAAAAGAGGTTTAAACGGGGATGAAAATGAATATGAAAATTTGACATCATCTAAGCAAAAGCCATCAAAACTTTGTGTCTAATGATATGCACATACATAGTATATTTCACGTAGCGGACGAAATCACGGGTAATAGCTAGTTAATCATATAAGAGACAGGGCTTCCGTCGCTCACGTCAAAACACTTAAAATACACTGGTTTATTTTGAAGTCTCTCTTTGTAGAATATTTTTAAAATTATGCATTTCTAAATGAAATTTTGGTTATGATTAGTAACTACAGTCTCGAGTATGTGGCCAATAAGATAATTAAAATTTATTTACGACTGCATTTCAAATAGCTTAAGTAGTTTATGAAATGTTTATTTATACAATTATGTTTGTTATATGGTTGACTAGGTACATACTGAAACTGCCAAATAAGTATGTTAGTCGCAAAGCGTTCCCGTTCCGTTCCCGCACTTATTTGCAAAGAGCCATAGCTATTGTAATAATAGGGTTAAAGATGTTTAACAATCTACGTTCACGGATTTACATACACATGACATACCTTTGCGTCAAATATCTCTCGTCTTCGTTTGATTGATTTTTTAATAATTTCTTACTGTAAGAATCACCAAGTGATCATATTTAGTACCTTCTGATCCAGCTAATTTTCTATAAACGTCAATTTATAATCTCCTGAGCTGTCCTAAGGGTATAACTATATTCGATACAAGATTAGTAAATACAAAGGCATAGGTGTCCTACTATGAATGCTCAAGATAGCCTAGACAAACGGGATCGAGTTTTTATATCTGATTCCTACAATGCCATTTAATTTTTAACTTCTTCTCATATTGCCACAATGAAATAGAAAACAAGCTTAACAAAATGTCGTTTACCCGCAGGTTTTGAGCTCACTTTCTCCGCTTTATAAAGCAATCGCTCAGACTTCTAGGCCACAAAAGCATTCTGCGCTTCAATTATACAATTTATCATACAAAATCTATTCCACAAAATAACAATATCATTTCTGCAGCTAAGATGTATCTTAATGTGTGAGACATCACCTCAATACACTTTATATTGGTTTACAATTTATATGCATTTACCTCCCTCGCACTAATATGGCATCTATTAATACACATAATATCTTTTTCCTTATTAAACTCTCCCGTCGTTTGTCAAAAACACCAGAAAATATAAAACTTATGTCAGTTTACTCGCTCTCTTGACTTTCTTTTTGGATTTCTTACTCTTTATTTATTCAGCCGTGCCTTACGTGAGTTTCTTGATGGAATTTCCCTTTAATTTTCGTGTAAGCCTGCTGTTGTAATTTATTTTCACAAGACTGTAATATGACTGTAGTATTATTTATAGTTCCACATACACAATAAATGAAGGGTTTACAATGTTTCTCATAACATCTAAAATACAAGATAAGATAAGCAAAACAATTTTATACAATAATAATATTTTTTTTATATTTTAATCATCTTTATTATATGTCAGACCACTGCATAGCAGATATCAATCTCGATTTAAAATAAATTGAATAAAGTGATATATATACCGATAAATACCACATTTCACTTTACTAATGGTCCGGAACTCCATATTTACATATAAAACTCAAGACACTTTTGTAAAATTAATTTGTTATATTAACTATTCAATTAAACTCTAAATAAAGAAATAATTGAAAGTTAAATTAAAAATAAAGATAGACCTAGCCGACGCGGTCAACAAATGACAGTAATAAATTGCCAAGATTAATGCTGTCCTTGCAAGCTTGATTAAATTTTGTCACTCACTGACAATCACTGTATTTTAACAATAGTACATTAATATTTTTTTAAAAAATGCTGAAAATATCTGAATACAACCTTGTTTTATAATAAATTTTGTAGATTATATATATAGAGCCAAATTTTTTTAAAGAATTTTTAGTTAAAAACCAAAAGGCTCTCTTATTGAGCAAGAAGATTAAAAATGTAAAGTATATTTCAAATCTTCTATCCCTTATGTTATGCTAAATATGACTTTTTTATATCGGGAAAAATCCTTCAAATATCCATCCATGTAGCAGCAAGGCCGGGCCATGTTGAACTTGTTAAAGTGGAGAAATGCCTACGAATACCCGTTCTCCTATTCTTACCGACTAAAACCGTTGTTTTTTCTTTCTAAGCGATGTATCTTTTTTTATTTCGTTTGGTTTTAATTAAAACCAACCTGTGTTTTTAAAGTGTGTATTTATGTAATAAAACTGACTTAGAACCAGTGAACTGGTCACGACTATAAATATGAAGTTTAATGTCATCAAAATGAAGTTAAAGATACAAACATACGACAAAAAGGTAAAACAACAATTTCGAAGAAAGCTATTTCTGTATTTGTATATTTTTGGAGATAATTTATAGTTCACGCGCGTGTTCAGCATGCATATGCTATAAAAATGATTGCGCCGTTTTTCACTTATAAAGTGTCGAAAACGTTGAGACTTTGATGACACAGATGGATGATACGTCTAATTAAAAAGGAGAGATATTTGAAACAAAAGTTTACTAGGTACGTCACCAGACGCAGCCCTCCCACGTACGAATCTGTCTTTCTACGGTCTTCAATATAAATTTAAATATTCTGTAGCCGTTATCTTCATCGATGACAAGTATTCTTTTATAGCAATTTGTATATGCGGTTATTGAGGCTAAATTTAGTTTTAAAATGATTCAGTCTACATATAAGTACAAGTAATTTAATATTATTAAAAAAAATTAAATGTTGTAAATATTTTCACTATTCTTGTTCAGTTGTAACATACTTCTTTTATTTAACATATTCCATTAGCAAAATTCATAATACATTAATTAGACGCAGCCACAGGTTTGTTTACTGGTTTAAGTTTTCTTTTAAATACCGGGACATGAAGAAGCCTGTAAAGCTTCTAAACAATAATTTACGGCCAATTAAAAAGTATCGTCTGTTTTCACTTACCCTGCAATCTCGTGATCAAATGTTTCGGTTTATAATTAATGTACCTGTTATTTATTACAACATGCCTTGGTTGACTTTCATACGATTAAATTCATCAACATTGCTGTCACAATTGTTAATGTTAAATTATTAGCAGAGATTCATTAACGAGTGCTTCCGAGGTAGTAAATAATATTTCAGAAAATATACCTTAATTTATTACGATAATCCTTGATTATTGACTGTAAGTGGTCAATAAGGATCAACGTAATGAATGAGAATCAAATCGATATCGTCAGTAGCTAGTATTTGTAAGGATAAAAACGGAAGTACTAGATCTGCACTGCCTCTACTGTGCTCAGATTATATTGCACAAAACAGCTCGTGTGGGACATCGCTTTAGAAGTTAGTTTTAGGAGTTCATTGACAGATGTTCAGTGGTTGTAGGTGAAGTTTTTAAGAAAGAACGGTGGTAAAATGTATTTTACCATTGCAAACTATATGCGAATAAAAAAAAACTTTACATAATAGATCGGCCATTTCAAACTTGGAATGAGATATATATGGGTTACCCCATGGCTACAAACTAGCGCCATTCATCTAATGATAAGATATTTATTATTAACATCACTGAGTGACAGTTGATCTACGATATCGTTTTGATGTTTATTTTTACGGGTACCTAGTAAAACGATAGTTGTTTGTATAAAAAAATAATTTTATTATATTCATTTTTACTTCAAAAAGATAAAATTTTTAATATTAGGAATTTATTTACGTACTCGAATCGTTTGCGTAAAACTGTTATTCGAGTAGAGAAGTCGATTGATTGGAATATTTGGAATATTACTTTTACGGACGGCAACTTGTTCCTGCTAGCGGTCGTAACCTATAAATTGACAAGATTTATACAGTCCATAGGTTTTTATTCTGAAAAATTTAACGACTTAGAAATCTATATACTGGGTCATGTACCTGTGAATAGGATGTGCCGATTGTGTGACCACTGCTAAAAGCGTACCCAAATCGTTACCAAATACATTCTAGAAAGAAACAACGTGGATGGGGTCACTTTGTTTCTTTCTAGAACGTATTTCTTTTATTTCAGGTTACTCTAGCGTTCACCTGGAGGTAAGTGATACTTCCATATGCCCATAAATAAAGCAGAGTTAGACACCCAAATTTTCTCACAAAAGTTCTTCAAAAAAGTTGCGTATATAATCCAAAATATATTTTAAAATTAAACGTTATTAAACATGAAATTTCGATTTGCATGTAATTAGTTCATGTTCTCAATAATATTTTTACAGTCTTTTAAATGATTAAAACAATTTATATGTTTTTATCGATGAGTTTTGGGGACGTCCATAATTTATAGTTCTTTAACTAATATTTATTTATTGATAACTAACTCACCAATTGACTAATCAGGCCTTAAGCTATACTTTAGCTCAAAGTAAATAATAATATATCGACGACTTTATTGTATACCATTTTAAAGTGCATACTTTTTATTAAAACGTTTAACGCTTTTGAAAATTATGTTAATAATATTTTTAAGGGATTAAAAACGCTGATTATCATCATCATAGTTGAAATTAGCAATTACAATTAAATTGACGCGTAATAAATCCGTTAAAACTCTCTGGTAATCTAAATCATGTGCAATATTTCATGGACCAAATGGCTGGTTGTTTATGGAATACGTATATCTGTTCTTACAAATGATATATGAAAGAAGAAAAAAGATATTCAGGGTTAAATTGGTAATAATTGCTGCAATCTCGTTAGTTCTCAATAATCCGTGAAGATGAATGGACAAGATAAACACTCACACAGGCCATCGCCTATGGAACATACCAATCCTTTTTCCCCCTACATCAATACGGATAAGGCAGTGAGTGACACATTGTAATCTCTCATTCGTCTTATATGTTCCAAGATATAATCTTTTTGAAAATCCTCGAAAATACATACATCTATAGGTTTATTCATGTTTATAAGAGTTTAGAGCCGATCTCCGTGCAGTATCCGGTTCAAAATGGCACCGAATATCAGGGGATCGGCCGTCTTGGCTTTCATAGAAAAAGGCCTTTGTCCATTAGTTGACGATTAACGGCTGCTTATTATGATGATGATTATTGATATAAGATTATTCATAATTTAAGAAAATGCCTGAGGGATTTAATTGACTTCATTTTTTTATGATGAAGGTTTTGGTTTAACTTCATGTCATTGTTTGTACTTGAAGTGACCGAGAACAAGATATTTTCTTCTTGAATCATTTGTTTTTGACATCTATTGATGTGTGTTCCTTTATTCAGATTTAATATTGCTTTGCACTTTAAGTTTGTAGGGTTATAATTTCCTTAAACTCTTTTCAATAACTTATCATTTCATCATATTCAATTAGAAACATCGGGACTAATAATATTTAGGCATGTTAAATTAAATTAAATTTAAATACCTTTATTCAATATAGAGGTTTACAGCTGCTCCTTGTGCGTTTGTTTTTACAATTAAAAATAAAATGCAATGCTAAATTAGTAATAACCGCCTTAATTTCATTATCTGAGATGAATGGACGAGACGAACATTCTCACACAGGCCTTCGCCGATGGAACATATCAATCCCTTTTTACACTAAGTCAATACAGATGAGGCAGTGAGTGTCACATTGTAATATCTCTTTGGACTTATATGTACCATGATATTATCTTTTTAAAAAGCCTCAAAGGTTACATATAAAGATTTATACATTTATATAAGAGACCCTTAAAACCATTTTATAATTCATAATGAAGTAAGGCTTGACGGAGTTGATTTTGCTTTACGATATTTCTAAAGTTTTACATTTAACATCTAAGGTTTTTGTTCAACTTGATGTCTTTAAACATTGGTATTTGACATATGTAGCTGTAATAACAAAAAAGGTCTTAAGTTAACTTTTCATCAGTGCTTTGCTCCTTTTTGCAACAGCGCTATGATATCCTTAAACTCTTTTCAATAACTTGGCTATACAATATTAAAATATCAATCAAATAATAAATCAATATCTATATCTAAATAAGAAATAGAGAAAACAATATCTAGGCATATTATTACTACGGATTTTACTACCGTACATTACATTTTGAAGATGTATAGATTGTTTAAAGGCAACAATTTTAAATATAAATATTAGTTATAGATATAGAGAACTCTGAATAACTCTTATACGCAATATTTTTTTGGTCAAACAAGTGCTAAAAGTTTTATTCTTGGTCTATAAAGCTTTCTTTTATATAGAAAATTGTAAAGTCAATATCATTTCAATAAAAAGATTTAAGGTATTTGTGGTATAACGTGGTTTAATATTCTTCCTGTGGTATCCGTGTATTTTCCTACTTTCCCTTAATGCCTTGTGCGATGTGCTATTATGATAAATCACCAGTGAATATGCAAAATTACATCGGGCACGAACAATAATGCCAATTTTGCAACAACGTCCTGAAAGCACCATGGCATGAACCATTTTATGTGCTTTATGCATTACGATGTTTTAGTCATTTTATATTTAGTTGAAAGTAGTACAATCATTATTTAAATAGTGTACGGATGGAAATTAATAATTTAATAAATAATTAATTCTTCTAGATAGACTCTAAGAAGATTGAAAGAGGTGAAGACCTCGCACGAATTACGCATATTATTTTTGACCTTTTTTCTAACCAGCTTAGCTTTTCTACTTTGTCATAAAGGTTGCTGTTTTCAACTTTGTCATACTTTTTAATAACAATATAAAATTTAGTTAACATAATAATAAATATTGTTGTCATTGAGGAATTGCATATTCCTTTTCTTAAAATTAAAACAGTTGGGGTTGAGTCAGTTTCCAAAGTTTTCATGTGAAAAGAATAACCGTTTAATAGCAATAACTAACTAAAATACTTAACAGTTATTACTAAAAAAAAATAAAGTGCCGTTCCTACCTAAGGTTTGAAAGCATACACTTATTATAAACTAATTAAGTAGAAAAAAAGATAAACCAAGTACAAATGATTAATTATAATATACCTACCAATTGTTCTCTTCATAATTGAATAAACTATTTTTCAATCGGAATGAGGGAAATTTATTATTTGGGATCCGGCATTTGTTATGAATAATACATATTTTAGATATAAGTATTTCCTAAAGTTAACCACTTTGATGGGTTTGATTCATACCTAAAGTAATTATTCCATGAGCTGAAAATTATTTTAGCGGACTATTATTAATTATTATTGCAAGCTTAAAATATTTTGATGTCATGGGGAATCCTTTAGAAACACATGTTCTTGTCTACAATCTTTAAAATGGTACAACGTTACATTGCGAACATTGCGAAGCGTCCAATAAATATAAAATAGGTGCTGACTTATTTGACACGGGTAAACCTTTTAACGCGATATATTGAAATATGGGGTCAACATTGGAAGAAAAGCTTGACTGTTGTTACGAAATTCGAACTAAAGAAACTATTGTTGTTTTTAATGTTCAGTTTTTATTGTTATTCAACACGATTATTACTAAAAATTTTATAGCATTCACATTCTTTAAATTAAAAGTATATTTATGTATATACGTAAAAAATTCTTAAAAAAAAAACTGTTTCGCACTAACCAATAATATTTTACTCGAAAAAAATACATTATACCTATTAATTTTATTCTTTGAGCTAATATCTGACTTATGCCTTATAAAATGGTCGGCATGTGCCTTACTTAATGATAGTAAAAAAACTAAATCAAAGAAAAATTCAATTTGAAAAGAAATAAGTATTCTAATGCACTACGCACACTATAAGTGTCTCTCTTTTTTGACGTCAACAATCTGGGGAGATGTATAAAATATACGTCCTGCCATTGGGAAACGACGCATGAATGAAATGGACAATATGACATTATGCAATACGATATATTAATGTTTTTCATACTAATAAAGTATGTTAGTATATTTAATATTTTTAAAAGAATTCAGTTCAAAAAATTACTTTAAAGGCAATTTCAAAAGTATTGAGTTAGCTGAAGCTTTGTACTAATATTTTAGTAAAGGTACAATTAAAGCATCGTTTTTGAAAATATTTCATAAAATGTTTCTACTAGAATACTTCACTACTAATAGTTTTAATAAAAATATCTTTACGGACCCTCTTTTCATTTTTCCGTCTTTCGTACTAGGCACTGGTGGCATGTTGATCCATTGCAAACCGTTTGAAGCTACATCTTCTAGCTTCACTGAAATTTATAGAACGTGTAAATTATATAGGGACTACTAAGGCTACAAACACTCAAATCCATGAACTGTTTGAGTACATGCATAATGTTGGAAGCAAAATTATATACGTATATATTTAGATAGTGGTAGATTTTAAGTTTGTTTTTCTTTTGGACTTTTTATATTGGTTCGTTTCAATGGTATATCAGGCATAAAATATATTTGGTTTACAATATGTTAATAAGCAAGAATATATTTGTATAGATTTTTTATTTTTGTAATATTTTTTAATCAAATATTGCACATTTTTGAAATTGATGATTGATTTTTATTGATTTTGTAACAAATATTTTTAACTGCTATGTAAGTTTTAATAAAAAACAGTGTTTTACCAATTATCGACCCTAACAAACTAATACGTAATAAAATAAAATTTGGAAAAAAACAAATCTGATTGTAATATACAGATATTAATGCGTATTAATATATTTTGTGTTTTATACGATTATAGATTCACATCGATACACATAAAATATAGCTATTTATGGTCATAGTCTTGGGCATGGCAATATTCAGGCATAATAGTCGCCTTACAATGTTAGTTATGTAAATACTTTTCAAAATTAAACATAGCCGGATTGTTGCATCGGAATTATCTTTAGGACAGTATTATTGAAGGCTGACGAGCGGCATGGATACCTGATGGAAAGTGGTTACCAACGCTTATGGGAGAGGTATCATCAATGCGCTTCTAACCGTGAGACATAGGATGTAACGTCTCGTAGAAACCTTGTAAATACTTCAGCTAAGGTGCTCTTTAAATCGGAACACAGTAACGTTTTCACAATACTGCTTTGCAGCATAAATAGGCACTATGGCATATGAACACCGATGCCTGTTGTATTTTAGAAGCAAACATTGTGATTAATATCATAAACTAGTTGTACAGCGTCGTTAAAGAGTATTGTTAACATGACGTTGTAATATACGTCGTAGTTTCCAGACGTGTTCACGAATATAGTTAATTCATTTTGCTTTGTTTCTTTTTATTTTACCATATTTATTTCAAATATAACAAAGTAAATGAAATAGTTCGCCAATAAGGATCTGGAGTGGACGCCACGTTTGGGAAGATGGAGCTTTGTTCAACCTCTTTGGTCAGGTGGAATGTTGATCTCCAGCTGTCTTGGCCGCCCGCAGTGGACGGATAAAGGCTGCTTATAATGAAGATGATGAAGTGAAATAGTTGATTGTATTGTTCTTATAAAAGCCATAACATTAATAATTTTCCTTGCACAACTAACATTCAAAAATATGAAAAGGCGATATCAAAAGTTGGCACTCACGCTTTTTAAAGCCATCGGTGTTAATTATAAGAAGCTGTTATATTGTACCTCATGTTATGAGATTTTATTTTCCCTTTTGAAGGTGCTGACACTTTTTAAACACGATAATTATGCTAATAATATATTTTATTTCTGCTTTGAGCTTTGACTAGCTCTGCTAACAAGTTTATAAATATATTTTGTAAAAGGTATGGTATTTAAAAATGTATTTCATATATCCCTGATGTAGCTAAGAAAACCACAATGGTAGTTAAATAAAGTAAACAGAGCAGTAAACGTTTAAAAATAGTTGTGGAGTCAGGGCGCACAGATAATTTTTTATATACATAAAATATAATATTATGTTGGTTAATCATATTTTATTCATTTAAATGTAGAGTTATAATTTTTATTACAATTTTCATATTACGGTTTTTTTCTATGGAACAGAAATCATCCAAACCCTGTTCCCCTTCTTAAAGAGTTAAGTAGCCCTTGTGGCAGAGAGAAGTATTTCAAGATATGCAGCTTAAAATGTAAAATTAGGTCATTTATGACACAGATATGTATTTTCGTATCATCAATATAATTTATCGGCATTTACAAAAATTTTGGTGTTATTATGCTTAAAGGCCAGCTGTAGATATATTATATTAATATTAAACTGTCAAAATGTTTCATAAATCCAGTATTGTATAGATATATATAGATAAATAAAGTATTACACACATACAACTCTGTAAATTCTGAGGCTTTGTAAATATAAATCTACCTACAAATATAACACTACTAATCCATTACGTCTATTACGATAACTAGCAATGATGGGTAATCATCATCATCACCATCAGCTGGTGATAGTTGACGGCTGGACATAGGCCTCCCCTAATACACCCCTATGCATTAGGGGGTTTTTGGAACGTATCCCACCACGCTGGTCAAATGCGGGTTGGTGGGTGGACTGACTTTATACATGCCCATCCGACGCATGGATTATCTTTATTTTCAGACAATGGAGTGATCGGCCCAAATTGCTCTAACCAACTAGGAAACAACAATGAAAATTTTGTTGAGCCACCGCAGGATTCGAACCCACGACGTCCGGTTTCTAAAGCACACGCCCATACCATTAGGCTACGGAGGCAGTTCAATCTGGATAATTATACCGTTAGAACTATCACGGGCTGAGCTATTTTTACTAGATATTGGCATACGTCACACTACAAAAAGCGCTGAGCTATATGGGCCCGTTTTCGTATTCATTTCCATATGGACGCTGAGGGACGAAGTGACATCACCGGATATTAAACGATCGTTGTATTGATACTTTTTATAACTTATTCAGTTTTTTCATGGATGTCACTGTCAGAACTGGACCAAATGGCTATGGGGCAAAACGGGAAGCACCAGCTTTAAAATTAAAAAAAATATCCAAATCAGCCCACCCAGGCGATAATTCTGAGGTAACAAACATAAAACAGAAATACCGACGAATTGAGAACCTCCTCCTTTTTTTGAAGTCGGTTAGAAATACAAGTCGCATTCGATTCTCAAGAATTATTCTTTATTAAAAACTATATAATCATCATCATCATCATCAGCCTGTGATAGTCCACTGCTGGACATAGGCCTCCCCTAATACACCCCTATCCATTAGGGGGTTTTTGGACCGTATCCCACCACGCTGGTCCAATGCGGGTTGGTGGGTGGGCCGACTTTTTACATGCCCATCCGATGCATGGATCATCTTACTTTTCAGACAATTGGGTGATCGGCCCAAATTGCCCTAACCAACTAGGAAACAACGATGAAAATTTGTTGAGTCCCCGCAGGATTCGAACCCACGACCTCCGGATTCTAAAGTGCACGCCTATACCACTAGGCTACGGAGGCAGCTAAAAACTATATAAACTAATCTGATTATTTTAACGTTAATAAATTGACCTTTAATAATCAGATTGTTTACTAACTAATTTAATTTATTAAACGTCAAGGCATTAACATAATATACAAACATAGCATACAGTTCGAGCAGGTTTTATAAGTAAGTGTAAAACAATATTATTAAATTGTATAAAAACAATATTTATAATGAATTTAATGAAATAAGGTCGACCGAAGGCTAGTCGCTATATAATATTAACTATTTATAGAAAATAATCAGTGCGTACCTCATAGATAAAGTTTCGTTGTACCGTGACTGGTAAAATCCCATTTCCCACATTATAAAAATTTTAAGCATTTTGTACACCAACAGAAAGTTTAAGCGTAGGATTTCACAACATTCATTGGGTTTTTCTCCATAACCTTTAAAAAACAAGAGAACAGATAACACGCTTGAGGAGAGCATATGCTTGGTAGTTAGAGAGCAGATGCATAAGTAACAATTTGATAGTGTCGTGACACACAAAATTCTACATGTTTTGTAAGTACTGACTGTTAATAAGTACTAGTCGGATTAGTTGTTAAACTTTTACTCTCAAAATTTTTGGGTTGTAAATTTTACCTCTCAGTTGCTCCAAGTCAGATCTATTTATGAAAATCTGGATGAATTGGAAGCTTATCCCGTGATAACTTTCTAAAGGGGTTACGCCAATAAGAAAAATTTGACTACATACAAGTCACACACAAGTTTTTTTAGGGCAGCTGCAAGCTAATAAAATAATGAAATATATATTGTGATAAAACATATAGGTACATAGGTGCAGTACATGCAATAAATGCAATATTCTTTTCAACAAAAACATAAAATCTTTCAGCAATTTTATTTATCCTGTGAGAATAATTGTTGCCACAATAAAGTTGTTGAGGTACTTAAATGTAATTATAATCAGTATGTTTGTAAAATTAACGTTACCAGTAGTTTTTATTGCTTCTTTGAAAAGGATTATCTTAAGAACTACATGATATCTTTATTAATTATAACAGAATCAAAAAGCCCATTTGGTTTAGAAACGCTGTATATAACATATGCACCGTTTTAATAAAACGCTTTTTACTTGAATTATATTGGTTTTATGAAAAAAAATGATTTATTTTAGTAAACGGAGTCAGAAAAATTGTTTACGCGACATCCTTGCCTCTTTATAAGGTGGGCTAAAAACATTTTTACGTTTTTTTAACTGTGACCCTTGCGGCACTGGCCACCATCATAGTAGAGAACTCTAAAAGCTCTAAAAAAACAACAAGCTTTAAAAGCTCTTGCACGCTCCCAACTAACAGCGGGGGAGGCTGTTGCAAGGCTGTAAATATTATTTAATAAAACCATTACAAAAGTCACCATTCTTACTCAACTTTTTTGTGATAGTGAATCACAGAGGAAAGAGAAATCGGCTAACCACAGCGAAACTCCTCTTCCTCTATGGCTCTATTATTCAACGCTTTCCAGTTTCTATTGATCTACTGCATTTATTTTACTAAGCCTTCTTAAAGCCTTCCTCAGACTAGCCTGAATCTTATTACGTTGGCCGGTCCCTCTTATACCTTCACTATGGTTGGATTGCAGGTACTGAGCGGCACTATTACGACATAGTAAGACTTATAGATATTCAGAGAAAATTCAATTAGACGTAATTAAATTGAAAACGATTACTTATGTATGAGAAAAAAAATCAATTGAGCTCTTATACATTTAAAGTCATAAGTAAATGGACAAACAATTTTGATTTATAAATACTAAAATAGCTTTTGTCTTAAACAATGTTTAAACATATTGTGCCAATAAAATAGTTCACATCTTTCCTTTCTAGCACACTATTGGAAAATGTGTGTGTGCTTCCATAATGTTGCATTATTGATGCGAGCCTATTGTAAATTTGGATTGGCTTATTCTATGGTAATTTCTGCGAAAAGCATACGCTTATGAGAAACGCTTATTGATACTAGTTTAGTTATTATAGAATCGCAAGCATTACACTGTCCATTAAATTATAACGGGGTAAAATAAAGAATAAAATAAATTGCAATTTACATAATAATTGCTGTCGAACTTTTACGTTTTAATCTTAATTAAGAGTAATATTTAATTTAAGCCTGCAGTAGAATTAAAACTATTTTAATGTTGTTCATATTACTATGTTATATGCAAAAATGTCTAAATATTTGACAGTCAGTTAATATACGTGAAAACTGAATAGCTTATAATAATAAGAAATCAGTTCACTCACATTTTATATAATATATATTTTGTAATTTTTATTTTGAACTGTATCCTTACATCTAATGCAGAAACAATATTTTGTAAAATTCATTACGTTATTATTTCATTCATATATAAGTTATTTTGACTTTTATATGCCTTTTCAATAAAATTTTACAAAGCACAAATATGTAACGCTGAGGTAATATGTTAGAAAATCGATAAAACTGTAAATTTTCAATCATTTTCAAGTTTCTACGCATACCTTGTTCTAAAGATGAAACTCCGAGTTTCTTCCTTTGATTTATAAAATACGAAGCAAAACGGCAACAAGTTTGAAGATCCCGCCTAAAGGGAAACGAATGCATATAGCTTTAAATTTCTAAATGTCTCTTTAAATTTCTTTCAATTTCTTTTGCCAAAAGTTCATTCGGATATTGAAACTAAAAAATATAGGAGAGTTTAAGCAAATAAAAAAACTAAAACTGGATAATAGCTGCCAAAATACAAGCCCATGGACATTTATGGGACATGAGAATATTAAAATTGAAAACGTGATGGCAAAAACATTCGCGACTAATTAAAAAAAAAATATGTAATGATTTATATAAAATTTGTATTATTATGACTTAAAAGGGTCTATGATGCTTATTCGTCCACGTTGCTGGTCTAACGAAATTGTAAATTAAATAAAATTTTGAAATAATTTAATCTACACTATATTATAAAATAAAGATTTGTATTTTTGTGTGAATATTCATGATAATTAAACTTAAAAAATGCATAGACTGAGAACATTTTTTACCACAGAAAAATAATTTTCGAAATGCTAATCTATACAAGTAAATAAAATTGGAGTGTTCTTGTGATTACATGATTACATTATAAATGATATATAACCGATACATATAATAGAACTAATTTTTAAATTTCTTATTTGTCGTCTGTTTACGGTATATTATCTTTAAAGTGTTTTTTCGATTTTGAAGGGACGTTCACAGGAAGATAGTTGATGTAACTGGGAGTAACTAAAACTTTATTTAATTATTTCTATTGCTTGCGCGAATATTATACATTATTAAATAAAATTACGTTACGGCTTTTATCGCGTTTATTTTACATTTTAAATTCCCGACGTTTCGAACACTTTCCAGCGGCCGTGGTCACGGGGTAGACTGAGATGTCATGCGTCTTGTTGCCAGTGCTGAAGCAGGGTTTCCAGATCTTAATTTTAAAATGTAAAATAAACGCGATAAAATCCGTAAAGTAATTTTATTTAATAATGTATAATATTCGCGCATAGAAATAATATGTACAATAGCTGGACTGGAAACCGCAAACAAAATTCGTGTTAGAAGGTCTGATGACTAAGCGGCATGACATGTAATATCCTAAATTTCATGAAGAAATGCAGGGACAACTTTTTTTTTTTTTTATCCTTGAAGTTAGCTTCCAGACTCATGTCTTTAGTAAGCTTCATCTAACACAGATAGCAGGGACAACGAGCTCGTCCCCACGTGTGTCCGGATATCACCTAAAAAGGACATTCGTGGTAGCGCCAAGATCTTAAACCAGGCAAGTATTATATTGTTGAGGAGGGTAATCCAACAACACCGATCCGATCTGTGCGTCATAAATACCCACATTGAAAATTCATCCAGTGATATTAAATCAATTTTAACGCCATTCGATTTTGAAAATTGCATTAATACTTTAAATAAGCGCGAAGTAACTACATATAATAAATGCAAAAATAAACAAATAATAAAATTCGAAAAATTATTAAACAAATCTAAGGCTAAAGAATCTTTACAACGTTCAAACGGAACGCAACTTTCGCAAAGTGACAGCAGTAATGACGTACGCGCGGTTTGTAATCTGTCACAACAATCACTGGATGAATCGACATTGAAAGTATTATCAAAAGGATTAAATTTCGCAATTGCACCGCGAAAAAGCCCGTATGAGCAAAATGTATGTAGTGTGGAGGATGTTTGTTCAAAAATCAATTACAAAAGCAAGATTTGGAGGCTATCCGACAAGATATTTCGTCAATGTTGCGTTGAAGCAAAGTGCCGAAACCTAATCTTCCTAAGGATGAACTTATTGCACTTAACAACTTACGCAACAACAAAGAACTAACAATTCTCCGAGCAGACAAAGGTAATTCTACGGTGATCATGGACACGTCAGATTATAATTCTAAATTAGAACAACTGATCTCGGATGAAACTACTTACAGGAAGGTCAAAACAGACTCTACTACGAAAACGCTCAAATTAACTAGCGATTTTATTAAAAAGCACTCCGAAAAACTTAATCTTGACGTTAAATTGATAATACCTTCATGTCCCAAGCCCCCAAAATTGTATGGGTTGCCTAAAATACACAAATTAAATGCTCCATTGCGCCCTATTGTTAGCCAAATTGAGTCGCCTACTTATAAATTGGCTCAACATTTAGTGAAAATCCTCTCACCACTCAGAGGACAAACAAGCGCGCACAAAGGATTCTTACCATTTTGTTAGCGAGGTAAAACATCTTCATCTTGCTGACAATGAAACTATGGTTAGTTTTGATGTTCAATCTTTGTTTACATCTTTATCTATAGAAGATTGCATCAATATTGTAACAAAAAGTTAGAGGAAAATAACATCCAGTAGAAAATGCATTTTACTAAAACATTGCCTAACATCTGGCTATTTATTGTGGAAAGATGAGTTCTACATGCAGATGGATGGTGTAGCGTTGGTTGCCCGGTGTCTCCTATTGTTGCTGACATTTTATGGGAAGACTTTGAGGAGAAGGCCTAATCACTGCTCCCATTCATCCAAGATTTTATAAGCGCTATGTGGATGATACATTTACCATCTTACCATATGATAAAATAAATGCATTTTAAACCACCTTAACTCCATTAATTAAAAAACACAGTTTACTATGGTTAAATAATAATTCTTTAGCTTTTCTTGATGTTTTAATTATTCGCAATCCTGATAACACCTTGAGCCATACTGTGTATAGGAAACCAACCCATACAAATAGATATTTAAATGGCAATTCACACCACCATCCATCCCAGTTAGCTACCGTGGGCAAATCTTTGTTTCAGAGAGCACGAAGGATCTGTGATGATGAACACCTGGCGGCTGAGCTACACCATGTTAAGCAAGTACTGCGAGACAACAAGCTCGCTGCGCCACGGCAGCGTCACAATGACCGAGTGAAGGCAGCCACAGTGGAGCGAGTACCTGCTGTTCTACCTTTTGTGAGAGGCGTAACTGACAAGATTGGCTGCATTTTGAGGCGGGTTTTAATCAAAACTTATTTCAAGCCACTGAAGAAGATTGGTCGATTCCTACCACCTGTCAAGTGCAATATTCCTCTACAAGATCCAGGAGTGTACAAGCTAGGTTGTGACTGCGGCCTCTCTTATATTGGACAAACAAAGCGAGCAATAAGAACCCGCGTGAAGGAACATATAGCTGACATTAAACATAAAAGATCCAACAAGTCGTCAATGTGTGACCATACCTTAAATCACCCAAACCATTACATCAGATTTGATCGACCACAAATCCTCGCTAAAGAACACCGATTCCTACCAAGGATGATCCGAGAGGCTATTGAGATTAGAAAACATCCAAATTTCAATAGGAAGATGGTTGGTTCTACACCATTGGGATCCCATAATAATAAATTAAAATTTAAAACCAAGCATAAAACCACTGCTGGCTGTAAAGATAAAACCCGTTCATTTTGCATAGGTCGGAGTTCAGACTAAAAATAATTAATTAAAATTAGGATCTGGAAACCCCGCTTCAGCACTGTAAACAAGACGCATGACATCTCAGTCTACCCCGTGACCACGGCCTCTGGAAAGTGTTCGAAACGTCGGGAATTTAAAATGTAAAATAAACGCGATAAAATCCGTAAAGTAATTTTATTTAATAAAGCTTTATTTTTTAGAAAAACAAACTAAAAAAAAATATTTTAAAACGTGGGCAACAGTTAGTTGTTAATAAATGTAGGCATTCGTAGCTTTTTCTTAACTTATATTATTGGCAATATCCATTTTCCTATATCAGTCTGGGCCTCAAAGTTTTTACATTAACCATTATTTATTGCAAAGTGTGTTCCATTTTTTTAACTTTACAAAATAAAAAAGGTTTTAGATGGAACTTTTGTCAATGTTCGTATATCTTTAAAATAACAAAATTGGCATATAAAGGTGGTGTTAATAATTTGTTCATGCCAATCCAGCATAATTATGAAGTGGCTCTTCGAAATAGATGAAATCCCTTAAATCTTAGTTTTCCATGTATTTATTATTTGCTTTAAAACATGAACTGATTCTCTGTGTAGTATTTAAGCAGTTTTATCTTGTTATATCTTTGCAAGCATTTTACCGAGTTTTACAGCAGTTCTACAGTCTTTTGCAAAAGTTTATAGATGTAAATAAAGTTAAAATAAATCCGTTATCATCGCGGCTCGACGGTCGCTAATGTCTGTTGGACGATTTTTGACAACACTGACACAGTCTGATGGTGTGATAAAAAGGTGTCTAGGTGGTGCCTAGCAGGTGTTTTAATAAAACTTGTATCTTTAAACATTGGGTCCTGAAAACATAAGGCATTATCGTAATAAAAACATGTGTTATTGGCTTTTTTAAAAATACTATAGTCAACAAAATGGGCGACATCATAAATTTATAACTTTTCACCGAGATGTCCAACACTGAGTGAGAGTCAACTGTTTTAGTTAAACTTTAGTATGATTATTTACAGAAACCATTTTTCTATAATAAAAGGTATTAGTAATTATTTTAAGTTACAGAGGAAGACATGCTAAGGAATTTCATATTACAAATTTACAGGTTGGTTTTGAAAACGGTACTTCATACATTTTTCTCTTCTACACGAATATTACAATAGCCATTGCTGTCATCGTTTTTTCTTTAGCAATATTTCTAACATAATAAGTTGATAGAATAGGTTTAAATTGGTGCGCTCTCAATCTTCCTGAGTTGTTATGAAATTTTCTTTTAACATCACTTACTTACTTGAAGGTTTCCTCTCTAAAAGTTTTAATTATTTCATTTTTTAGGTTAATTAAACTTTAACACCATTTGTAATTTAGTATTTTTATGCTTTTTATTTATACAATTAAATTAGTTGACGTGAAAATAATATGATAGTGATAAGAAATTACTTAAAGTGCTGGACTTCTGTGGCGGAAGCAATTTGCGAAGGATTTCATGATAAAATTATTAAAGTTTCGAAGCTAAACTGAACATAGTTGATGAAAGCTGGAGAACCCAAGCGCCTAACGTATAAAATCTCCATGCATAAAATAATGACTAGAAAAACACGGAGAGGAAAGAATTGCCAACGCAAGTGGCAAATGCGCCGTATAAGGCCATCCGCTAAAGGGCCCAGCTATTGCGCTTTACTTATGGTTTCGCGCATTATCTTTCTTCTGTCACAGATCCCTCGGACGGCTGATATCAAGCTGCCGGCCGTACAGATGTCAAAATGATAACGAGCAAATATACTCTTTCGCGATGTTAAGATATTGTGGACTATACCAAGAAGTAAAGAAGTATAATAATATATTTTTAATAATGTTTAGGGCAATATAAATTAATTCGTAGACTATAAATTATTATATTAACAATTAATATGCATCGCTTGTAAAATATTAACTGTATAACGGATTGTGTAAATGGCAAATTGTTTATTTACGAGTAATCCACGTTAGTCTCCTATCGGTTTACAGACACGTACAATACATTATGGTAGTCCCACAAAGCATCGAATTTGACAGATTTTATCCTCGCTTAATACACGATTAAAATTATATTAGCATTTCATCGGTTTAGTTAGTACGTTGAGTGGCAAAGACATCTGCAGTTTCAGTTCGATAATTTGTACATTTTATTTAATGATAACTTTTTCATAAATAGCAACGCGCGGTCTTCGTTAAAGAAAAAAAATGTTGTCAATTTGCAGTCACCGTATGAGTATTATTTTAATTTTGTCATTATTGAACACTAGTAACAATCATTAAAATATTTTCAAAATTTGTAGACCAAGTGACGTCTATTCGTTAACCACTCTTGAACACTAGTCATCTGTTTTACTAAGTCGTCAACGAGTGGACAACGCGTTGACAATGACAGGACGCCTCTATGAAGGTTAACCTCAAGTTAAATTAATTATGACATTTATTATCAATTGATATAAATATAAACTGATTATTGAATAAAAGAACTTTTACGGATTTTATCGCGTTTATTTTACATACTCTAAATCCTCGACGTTTCAAACACTTTCCAGCGGCGGTGGTCCCGGAGATATAGGTATACTGAGATGTCATCGACCACAAATCCTCGGTAAAGGACACAGATTCCTAGCAAAGATGATCCGTGAGGCTAGTGAGATTAGAAATCTTCCAAATTTCAATAGAGAAGATGGATGGATGGCTTTACCACCTGCTTTGGACCTCATATATAAAGAATTAAATTAAAACCCAAGCATAATACCTGATATAATAAATTCATTGAGCATAAGTCGGAGTACAGACTTAAAATAATTAATTATGATGTAGATTTGCTGCCTCCGTAGCCTAGTGGTATGGGCGTGTGCTTTAGAAACGGGAGGTCGTGGGTTCGAATCCTGCTCAACAAATTTTCATTGTTGTTGTCCTAGTCGGTTAGGGCAATTGGGCCGATCACCCAAATGTCTGAAAACTCAAGATATTCCATGCGTCGGATCGGTATGTAAAAAGTCGGTTCACCCACCAACCCGCATTCGACAAGCCTGATGGGATACGGTCCAAAACCCCCAATTGTATAGAAGTGTATTAAGGGAGGCCTATGTCCAGCAGTGGACTATCACAGGCTGATGATGGATGATGGATGGAATATCTGAAAACCCGCTTTAGCACTAGTAACAAAACGCATGACATCTCAGTCTATCCGCTGAAAAGCTGAACGCTGGAAAGTGTTCGAAACGTCGGGAATTTAAATATGTAAAATAAACGCGATAAAATCCGTCAAAAGTTCTTTTATTTAATAATGAGTAGTATTTGCGTAAACAAAAGAAATAATTATGAATAAACTGATTTACATTTACAGATGAACTAACCTGGATTAACGTGCGTCTTTAGAAGTACTAAGATGTTCTGAGACGTTTAACTACAGACATTATAAAAAGTTATTTATTCCTCAATTATTATGTGCCTTGTTAGCTTGTTTAACAAGTCAATTTGTATAAATATTTTTAACTATTGACATACTGCCGTATATTATTTATTTATGCTAGTGCTTACGTATAATACTGAGATATTGAACAAGCTAATTTGTAACATTAGGTAAATTTATATACTGCTTTGCATTATTCCACCCTCGAGATCAGATCAAACCCGGATTGTTACATGTACCGTTAAAACTAATCGTGAATTATTAATATCTGCTCAATTTATATCCTATTCTTAAGACACTACCTACATAAACCATTTGAAAATTATGTTTATGATAGTTCCAATCAAATGCACTTCTCTTATCTTATCCTAGCTTAGTTTTAAAGAATCAAAAGTGTATATATAATTCAAAATGTAGGCATTAATATATGCATCTTGTTAAAGGTAAAGAATACAATATGCTTTTGTCAAAGCGTTACATTTATTGTATATTTTAATATTCTAGGCGATAATACTTTGACATCTTAAAATGTTTTGTTTTCAACAAAGTGCGATGTCCATTACCATGAAAATAATAGCAGACTTATTTGACACGGGTAAAGTTACGCGATACATTGAAATACATGGTTGTATTTCAATGTATCGACATAAGGCGTGGCTGTTGACAGAAAGACAAAATGTATGTGAATCTGCAAAATATCATGATAAAATAAGAATTTTGGGATAATGTTAAACATATAATTCGTATATAGTTATTTTACGTTGTAAAGATTATTTGTGTGTCATACTATTAAAGTCGAGTAAATTAACTCTGCCATACTTTTGAATTATAAGATTATAATTTTTAATGCAAATAGCTATTTGTCTCTCTGTCGTTGTAAAGTAAGTACTACAGCGAAAGATAGCGAATTTTCCTTATTTAAAAAGGACGTTTTTGATGTTTTTGCATCCCTGAAACCGGAATAAATTATTTTACAAGTAAGTAGCTATTTCCTAGTTAACCTATTTGCATTATGTATTGGATCGGCTCTTACTATTGGAATGTATCTTTTGTTTTCCTTAATCTATTGAACTTATAACGCTTTGAGCAGTATGTGTAATTGTTTTATTGCAATTTAAAGTAAATTATGGAACATGTTGTAGGTTTTATCAAGAACCTTTAATTTCTAGAACATAAGGTAATTAAAATTCTAGGGATGGAAACTTTCATCCCAAATACAGAGGTACCGCTGCGGCCGCAGCCGTCCCTGGTTTAACAAAGCCTGTGTGGAGCCTGTGAGGAGGCTGCGCGCCGAAAACAGTCTGCATACGCCGTTTATAATGACGCTAGACGATGTCAGGATCGGACAGGCATAGAGGAGAAAAATAAATTTAATGCCACTTCAAGATCCCTCAAGAGAGTGATTGCCAGGGCAAAAGCCGAGTACGTTTGGAGAGTTGGTGAACGGCTAGTCGGCTTTCCCTCTGGAAGTCGTGCCTTTTGGTCCTTACTTGCCAAAGCTGCCGAAGGCAACTTTACCGGTCCAGTCTCCCGCCACTGCGCAGAAATTTGATGATAGCCTAGCCTACAGTGCGAAGGAGAAGGCTGAAACTCTTCGCCTCAAACTCGACTATGGACGATGGGGAACCATTCCACCAGATCTCCCTAGTGCGAGAGTTCCTTCCGAAATCCGCATCTCACAACGGGCAGTCAGGCGGGAACTACAGCTCCTCAACATCCATAAGTCGAGTGGGCCTGACGGCATTCCTGCAGTGGTCCTAAAGCGATGCGCCCCCGAGCTGACTTCTGTACTCACGCGCTTATATCGCCTCTCATACACGGCTAAACGGGTTCCGGCTTCATGGAAAGCAGCTCGAATACATCCGGTCCCTAAAAGGGAGACCGCTCAGACCCTTCGAATTCAGGCCCATAGCTATCACATCCTTACGTCGAAGGTGATGGAGCGGGTCATCAACAAACAGCTCCTAGGTTACCTGAGGAGAACCAGCTTATCAGTGACCGTCAGTACGGTTTTCGTCACGGTCGTTCGGCTGGTGATCTTCTAGTGTACCTAACACACCGGTGGGCGAAGCCTTAGACAATAAGGGTGAGGCTCTAGCAATCAATCTTGATATTGCTAAGGCGTTCGACAGGGTCTGGCATAGAGCTCTTATATCGAAACTGCCCGCTTATGGAATCCCCGAGGGCTGTGTCAGTGGATTGCCAGCTTTTGGATGGTCGGAGCATCAGAGTCGTTGTCGACGGTTGCTGCTCCAAGATCACTGACCACTAATGCAGGCGTCCCACAAGGTTCAGTGCTCTCACCAACGCTTTTTATCCTGCATATCAATGACATGCTATCTATCGAGATATACATTGCTATGCGGATGATAGCACAGGAGATGCCGGTATACTAGCCAACGACCAGTCCTCGGTGTGAGGTGCAGAAGAGGCGATCTAAACTTGTGTCCGAAGTGGAGGACTCTTTGGGGCGAGTCTCCGAGTGGGGTCGAGTAAACCTTGTTCAGTTTAATTCCACAAAGACACAGGTTTGCGCATTCACCGCGAAGAAAGACCCATTTGTCATAGCGCCACAATTTTGGGTGTCTCTCTGCAACCATCCTCGAGCATTGGAATCCTTGGTCTCGAGATCTCGCGCGGTCTCGAGATCTCGAGAAGTCATTTGGACAGCAAATTCAAAAGCCTCTAAAAACTGGGATGCTGAACAGAGCGGGACGGTACTTTACATCAAGCCAAAAGCTTCACGTTACAAAGCTCAGGTTAGCCCTCACGTGGAGTATTGTTCCCATCTCTGGGCCGGTGCCCTCAAGTATCAGCGAGCTTCAACTTGACTCGCTACAAAAACGAGCCATTCGAATCGTCGGTGATCCAATGCTCACGGACAGGCTGGAACTTAGAGCCTACGGAGAGATATTGGCTCTCTGAGTGTTCTACCGCCTGTTCAATGGAGAGTGCCCTGCGGAGCTGTTCGATATGGTACCTACTTCCCCATTCTATTATCGTACCCTCCGTCACCGGACTAGAGTTTATCCATACCACCTGGAAACCATGCCATCAAATACGTTACGTTTCCAGAGATCATTCATGCCACGCACTATTAAACTCTGGAATGAACTCCCCTGTAAGGTTTTTCCTTCGCGCTATGACATGTCTTCCTTCAAACAAGGTATAAGTCCTTTACGGTAGGCAGCGCGTTGGTGATACCCCTGGTATTGCTGATGTCCATGGGCGTCGGTGACCACTTCCCATCAGGTGGCCCGACTGCTGGTTTGGTTTAAAGCACTTAAAGAATGTAAGTGATGTAAGATAAAATTATATATCGTACTAACCAATTAAGTCACTGACAATCATGAACGCATAAATATTGCGCTAGTCATTAATAATTTTTGACGTAAAATTCAAAATCGAAAAAAGATTTAGAAACGAAAAACAACTTTGGTCTGCAGAAAAGTTCCCTCTTTTTTTGTTCCTTAAAGTGATGAGACAAGCAGGACGTTCATGCTTGGAATCCGCCCACCATCCTGAGACAAGTTATATCCCGGTGCCATTCAAACAGGTAAACAGTAGTAACACGCTACTGACGTAGACTCCGCGGAGGTATTAGCCTAGACGGTCCTTTGTCAAAAAGGGACCTAACTCCTCTTAAACCTCCTTACTTAATAAATAGAATGTACAAAACATATTTTGTAACAATGTCCGTTCTGTTTATTATTTTGTAAAAAAGTATCATGACTGGCAAAGCGCATACCTCTTATTAGGAATGTTAAATATTTATTTTTATATATTCAATAATATAAAAATTAACCATTTTCTAATATATTTAGTAGTATATCCAGTATACTTAATATTTTAAAAAACTAATAAAAGGAACCAAGAGGTTTATATAAATATGTATCCTTGAGAAAAAATATAGGTTTTTTTTGCATAACAATCATATTAGACCTTTACTAAGAACACCCTCATTTTCCTAAAATATACTCAGTTACATAAGGTACAACGTTAGATAGACATTACATAATTTAGAAAGGCTACAACTCGTAACTATTATACTAAACAGAACACTCTAAATATTAGAGCGAACTCAAAACTCATTAAAATTTGTAACCGAAGGATAAAAAAACACAGTTTACTTGGGAGTTAGAAAAAATGATTTTTAGCTTTTTTATGTTTTTAAATTCCAACCTGATAACACCTTGAGCCATACTGTTATAGGAAACCAACCCAACAAATAATATTTAAAGGCAATTCACCCACCATCCATCCCGTTATACCGTGGGCAAACTTTGTTTCAGAGACACGAAGGATCTGTGATGATGAACACCTGGCGGCGAGCTACCCATGTTGGGCAAGTACGGAGAAACAATTTGCTGCGCCACGGCAGCGTCAAATGACCGAGAGCAGCCACAGGAGCGAGAAAGGTTTCACCGTTTGTAGAGGCAACGACAAGATTGGCTGCATTTTTTAGGGGGGTTTTAATCAAAACATTTCGCCGCTGAAAAGATTTCGATTCCTACCACCTGTCAATGCAATATTCCTCTACAAGATCCAGGAGGGTGGTTGTGACTGGGGCCTCTATTTGACAAACAAAGGAGAAAAGAACCCGGTGAAGGAACATAAGCTGAATTAAAATAAAAGATCCAACAAGTCGTCAGTGTGACCAACCTTAAATCACCAAACCATTACATCAGATTTATACACAACCTAAAGAACACCGATTCCTACCAAGGATTCCAGAGGCTAAATTAGAAAACATCCAAATTTAGGAAGATGGGGGTTCTAACACCATTGGGATCCAAAAAAATTAAAATTTAAACCAAGAAAAACCACTGTCTGTAAAGATAAAACCGTTCATTGGTTAGGTCGGATCAACCTAAAAATAATTAATTAAATTAGATCTAAACCTTTGCTTACATGTAAACAAGACGCATGAATCTCATTACCTCGTGACCACGGCCCTGAAAGTGTTCGAAATCGGGAATTTAAATGTAAATAACGCGATAAAATCCGTAGAAGAATTTTATTTAATAAAGCTTTATTTTTAGAAAACAAACTAAAAAAATATTTAAAACGTGGCAACAGAGTGTTAATAAATGTAGGCATCGTAGCTTTTTCTTAACTTATATTATTGGCAATATCCATTTCTACAGTCTGGGCCTCAAAGTTTTATATTAACCATTATTTATTGCAAAGTTTCATTTTAACTTTACAAAATAAAAAGGTTTAGATGGAACTTTTGCAATGTTCGATGTCTTTAAAATAACAAATTGGAATAAAGGTGGTGTTAATAATTTGTTCATGCCAATCCAAAATTATGAAGTGGCTTTCGATATGAAACTTAACTAGTTTTCCAGTATTTTATTTGCTTTAAACATGAACTGATTCTCTGTAGTATTTAAGAAGTTTTATTTGAATCTTTCAAGCATTTTACGAGTTTTACAGCAGTTCACAGTCTTTTGGCAAAAGTTTATAGAGAACAGTTAAAATAAACCGTACATCGCGGCTCGACGGTGCTAATGTCTGTTGGACGATTTTTGACAACACTGGACACAGTCTGATGGTGTGATAAAAAAGGTGTCTAGGGCCTTAGCAGGTGTTTTAATAAACTTGTATCTTTAAACATTGGGTCCTGAAAAATAAGCATAATCGTAATAAAACATGTTTATTTTTTTAAAAATACTATAAATAAAAAATGGGCGACATATAAATTTATAATTTTCACGAGATGTCCAACACTGAGTGAGAGTCAACTGTTTTAGTTAAATTGTATGATTATTTACAGAAACCATTTTTCATAATAAAAGGTATTAGTAATTATTTGGTTAAGAGGAAGACATGTTATGAATTTCATATTACAAATTTTAAGGTTGGTTTTGAAAACGGTATTCATACATTTTTCTCTTCAGAATATTACAATAGCCATTGCTTATCTTTTTTTTTAGCAATTTAACATAATAAGTTGATAGAATAGGTTTAATTGGTGCGCTCAATCTTCCTGAGTTGTTAGAATTGCTTTAACACATTACTTACTAAGGTTTCTTCAAAAGTTTTAATTATTCATTTTAGGTTAATTAAACTTAACACCATTTGTATTTAATTTTTATGCTTTTATTTATACAATTAAATTAGTGATGGAAAAAATTATGATAGTGATAAGAAATTACTTAAAGTGTGGACTTGTGCCAAAGCAATTTGGGCGGATTTCATGATAAAATTATTAAAGTTTCGAAGCTAAACGAACATATTGATCAAAGCTGGAGAACCCAAGCGCCTAACGTATAAAATCATGCATAAATAATGGTAGGAAAACACGGGAGGAAAGAATTCCAACGAGGCAAATGCGCCGTATAAGGCATCCGCAAAGAGTCCAGTATTGCCTTCTTACGGTTTCGCCATTATCTTCTTCTGTCAAGATCCTCGGACGGCTGACATCAAGCTGCTGGCCGTACAGATGTCAAATGATAACGAGCAAATATCTTTTCGCAATGAAGAGATTTGTGGACTATACCTAAGAAGTAAATATATAATATTAATATGAAGGCATTTAACTCATAATAATTTTTAATAATGTTTAGGGCAATATAAATAAATTGTTAGACTATAAATTAATATATTAAGAATTAATTGCATCGCTTGTAAAATATTAGCAGATAACGGATTGTTAAATGGCAAATTGTTTTTTACGACTAATCCACGTTAGTCTCTTATCCTAAAGACACACAATACATTAGGGTAGTCCTGCAAACATCGAATTTGGAAGATTTTATCCGCTTAATACACATTAAAATTATATTAGTTTCATCGGTTTAGTTAGCATGTTGGTGGCAAAGACATCCGCAGTTTCAAGTTCGATAATTTGTACATTTTATTTAATGATAACTTTTCATAAATAGCAACGCGGGTTCGTTAAAGAAAAAAAATTTTAATTGGCAGTCACCTTAATGAGTATTATTTTAATTTTTGGTCATTATTAAACTACAATCATTAAAAATATTTTCAAAATTTGTAGACAAGTGACGTTATTCGTTAACCACTTGAACATAGTCATCTGTTTTACTAGTCGTCAACGAGTGGACAACGCGTTGACAATGACAGGCCTCTAATGAAGGTTAACTCAAGTTAAATTAATTACACATTTATTATCAATTGATATAAATATAAACTGATTATTGAATAAAGAAACTTTTACGGATTTTATCGTTTATTTTAATACTTAAATGACGTTTCAAACATTTCCAGCGGCGGTTCCCGGAGATATAGGTATACTGAGATGTCATCGACCACAAATCCTTGCTAAAGGACACAGATTCCTTGCAGATGATCCGTGAGGCTATTGAGATTAGAAATCATCCAAATTTCATTAGAGAAGATGGTTGTTTACCACCGTTTTGACCTCATTTAAAGAATTAAATTAAAAACCCAACATAATACCTGATATAATAAAAATTATTGAGCATGTCGGAGTTGACTTAAAATAATTAATTATGATTAAGATTTGCTCCTGTAGCCCAGTGGTATGGCGGGCTTTAGAAACCGAGGTCGGGTTCGAACCTGCTCAACAAATTTTCATGTTGTTCCTAGTCGGGTTAGGGCAATTGGGATCACCCAAATGTCTGAAAACAAGATATTCCATGCTGGATAGTAAAAAAGTCGGTCCAACCCACCAACCCACATTGGACCAGCCGGATACGGTCCAAACCCCAAGATAGGATATTAGGAGGCCTATGTCCAGCAGTGGATTAAGCTGATAATGGATGATAGATGGAATATCTGAAAACCCCGCTTTAGAATTAGTAACAAAACGCATGACATTTCAGTCATCCGCTAAAAAGCTGAACGCTGAAAGTGCCGAAATTTAAATATTTAAAATAAAGCGATAAACCGGCAAAAGTTCTTTATTTAATAATGAGTAGTATTGTAAACAAAAGGAAACAATTAAATAAACTGATTTACATTTCTAGATGAACTAACCTGGATTAACGTGTCTTTAAAAGTACCAAGAAATTGAGACGTTAAACAGACATTTAAAAGTTATTTTATTCCTAAATTATTATGTCCTTGTTAGCTTGTTTAACAAGTTAATTTGTATAAATATTTATAAATATTAAAATACTGCCGTATATTATTTATTTATGTGGTGCTAGTATAAACTGAGATATTGAACAAGCTAATTTGTAACATTAGGGTAATTTATATACTGCTTTCATTATTCCACCCCGAGATCAGATCAAACCGGATTGTTATATGTACCGTTAAAACTAATCTGGAATTATTAATATCTGCTCAATTTATATCCTATTCTTAAGACACTACCTACATAAACCATTTGAAAATTATGTTTATGACAGTTTAAATCAAACGACTTCTCCTATCATATCCCAACTTAGTTTTACAGAATTAAAAGTATATATATAATTCAAATGTAGGCATTAATATATGCATCTTGTTAAAGGGTAAAGAAACAATATGCTTTTGTCAAAGCGTTACATTTATTGTATATTTTAATATTCTAGGCGATAATCTTGACATCTTAAAATGTTTTGTTTTTCAACAAAGTGCGATGTCCATTACCATGAAAAATAATAGCAGACTTATTTGACACGGGTAAAGTTAACGCGATACAATTGAAATACATGGTTGTATTTTCAATGTATCGACAGTAAGGCGTGGCTGTTGGACAGAAAGACAAATAAGTGAATCGCAAAATATCATGATAAATAAGAATTTTGGGATAATGTTAAAATATAATTCGTAATAGTTATTTTACGTTGTAAAAGATTATTTGTGTATATCTATTAAAGTCGAGTAAATTAACTCGCCATACTTTGAATTATAAGATTATAATTTTAATGCTAGCTATTTGTCTGTCTCGTTGTAAAGTAAGTACTACAGCGAAAGATAGCGAATTTTCTTTATTTAAAGGACGTTTTGATGTTTTGCATCCCTGAAACCGGAATAAATTATTTTACTAGTAAGCAGCTATTTCCTAGTTAACTTATTTGCTTATGTATTGGATCGGTCTTACTATTGAATGTATCTTTGTTTTCCCAAATCTATTAAAGTTATAACGCTTTTGGCAGTATGTGTAATTGTTTTATTGCAATTTAAAATAAATTATGGAACATGTTAGGTTTTATCAAGAACCTTAATTTCTAGAACATAAGGTAATTAAAATTCCAGGATGGAAACTTTCATCCCAAATACAGAGGTACCGCGGGCCGCAGCCGTCCCTGGTTTAACAAAGCCGTGGAGCCTGTGAGGAGGCTGCGCGCCGAAAACAGTCTGCATACGCCGTTTATAATGACGCTAGACGATGTCAGGATCGGACAGGCATAGAGGAGAAAAAGAAATTTAATGCCACTTCAAGATCCCTCAAGAGGGTGATTGCAGGCAAAAGCCGAGCACGTTTGGAGAGTTGGTGAACGGCAGTCGTATCCTCTGAGTCGTGCCTTTGGTCACTTGCCAGCTGCCGAAGGCAACTTTTACCGGTCCAGTCTCCCGCCACTGCGCGAAATTTGATGATAGCCCAGCCCACAGTGCGGGAGAAGGCTGAAACTTCGCCCTCAAACTCGACTATGGACGATGGGGGAACCATTCCACCAGATCTCCCTAAGTGCGAGAGTTCCTTCCGAAATCCGCATCTCACAACGGGCAGTCAGGCGGGAACTACAGCCCTCAACATCCATAAGTCGAGTGGGCCTGACGGCATTCCTGCAGGGTCCTAAAGCGATGCGCCCCAGAGCTGAATTCTGTACTCACGCGCTTATATCGCCTCCATACACGGCTAAACGGGTTCCGGCTTCATGAAAGCAGCTCGAATACATCCGGTCCCTAAAGGGAGACCGCTCAGACCTTCGAATTGGGCCCATAGCTATCCATCCTTACGTCGAAGGTGGATGGAGCGGGTCATCAACAAACAGCTCCAGTTAACTGAGGAGAACCAGCTTATCAGTGACCGTCAGTACGGTTTTCGTCACGGTCGTTCGGCTGGTGATCTTCTAGTGTACCTAATACACCGGTGGGGAAGTTGAAAATAAGGGTGAGGCCTTAGCAATCAATCTTGATATTGCTAAGGCGTTCGACAGGGTCTGCATAGAGCTCTTATATCGAAACTGCCCGCTTATGGAATCCCCGAGGGCTGTGCCAGTGGATTGCCAGCTTTTGGAGGTCGGAGCATCAGAGTCGTTGTCGACGGTTGCTGCTCCAAGATCGACCACCAATGGGCGTCCACGGTTCAGTGCTCCTCACCAACGCTTTTTATCCTGCATATCAATGACATGCTATCTATCGGATATACATTGCTATGCGGATGATAGCACAGGAGATGCGCGGTATACTAGCCAACGACCAGTCCTCGGTGTGAGGTGCAAAGGGGATCTAAACTTAGGTCCGAAGTGGGAGGACTCTTTGGGGCGAGTCTCCGAGTGGGTCGAGTAAACTTGTTCAGTTTAATTCCACAAAGACAAGGTTTTGCGCATTCACCGCGAAGAAAGACCCATTGGTCATAGCGCACAATTTTGGGTGTCCTCTGCAACCATCCTCGAGCATTGAATTTGGTCCGAGATCTCGCGCGGTCTGAGATCTCGAGAGTCATTGGACAGCAAATTAAAGCCTCTAAAAACTGGAGTGCTGAACAGAGCGGGACGGTACTTTACATCAAGCCAAAGCTTCCGTTACAAAGCTCAGGTTAGCCCTCACGTGAGATTGTTCCCATCTCTGGGCCGGTGCCCCTCAAGTATCAGCAGCTTCAACTTGACCTTCGCTACAAAAACGAGCCATTCGAATCGTCGGTGATCCAATGCTCACGGACAGGCTGGAACTTAGAGCCTACGGAGAATATTGGCCTCTTGTGTTCTACCGCCTGTTCAACGGAGAGTGCTCAGCGGAGCTGTTTGATATGGTACCACCTCCCCATTCTATTATCGTACTCTCCGTCACCGGACCAGAGTTCATCCATACCACCTGGAAAACCTTGCCAAAATAGTTACGTTTCCAGAGATCACCATGCCACGCACATTAAACTCTGGAATGAACTCCTCTAAGGTTTTTCCTTCGCGCTATGACATGTCTTCCTTAAACGAGGTATAAAGAGGTCCTTTACGGTAGGCAGCGCGTTGGTGATACCCTGGTATTGCTGATGTCCATGGGCGTCGGTGACCACTTCCCATCAGGTGGCCGACTGCTGGTTTGGTTACAGCACTTAAAGAATGTGTGATGTAAGATAAAATTATATATCGTACTTACCAATTAAGTCACTGAAATCATGAACGCAAAATATTGCCTGTCATAATAAGTTTTGGCGTAAATCCAAAATCGAAAGATTTGAAACGAAACAGCTTTTCATTGGAATAGTTCCTTTTTTGTTCGTTAACGTGATGAGACAAGCGGACATTCATCTGGGGGTTAATATCTGCCCGCCCATAAGAAAAGCCGGTGACGTGCTTGTTTCCGCTTACCACCCTGAGACAAGTTATATCCGGTGCCATTCAAACAGGTAAACAGTAGTAAACGCACTGACGTAGACTCGGAGGTACTGCCTAGAGGTCCTTTGTCAAAAAGGATCTAACTCCTCTTAAACCCTCCTTACTTAAAAAAATAGAATGTACAAAACATATTATGTAACAATGTCCGTTCTGTTTATTATTTTGTAAAAAAGTATCATGACTGGCAAAGCAATACCTTTATTAGGAATGTTAAATATTTATTTTTATATATTTAATAATATAAAATTAACCACTTTCTAATATATTTCGTAGTATATCCAGTATACTTAATATTTTACAAAACTAATAAAAGGAACCAAGAGGTTTGGAAAATATGTATCCTGCAAAATATAGGTTTTTTTTGCATAACAATCATATTAGACCTTTACTAAGAACACCTCATTTTCCTAAAATATACTCAATTACATAAGGTATAACGTTAAATATACATTACATAATTTAGAAAGGCTACAACCGAACTAATTATACTAAACAGAACACTCTAAATATTAGAGGAACTCAAAAACTCATTAAAATTTGTAAACTGAAAGGGATAAACTTCCTCATGTACTCTGCAGTGCTATTTCAAACAAGACGAGTAATACTAGAATTAAATTATTTCACATCCGTTGACTGTTTACTAGTAGGTAATCAGAACTTTGAAAGTAATGTTGTTGTCATTGTTGTAATTGTACTATTCAAATTGATTAAACATGACAATTTAACGCCCTCACATGAAAAATGCTATTTTAGAAAAAAATAGTTACCGAAATGAAATCTACGCCTTTCATTACCTACAATATGAATACACGATAAGATTCTTTTGATGATTATGATGTAAGATTAATTTAAAGTATTTTTTTATGTTTTGTAACTAACCGATCCAACAAAGTTTCAGACATGGAATGACTTGAATCGAATGAATTAAAACTTTTTTTAGAAGAGGATCTAGGAGGGCGTGAGGGAACTGGGATTGATAATCTTCCTAACATTTATTTGGAAGCATAAAGTTATTCGTGATTCTAAGAGAGGTACGAGTCTTATTATATATCTTTATCGTCTTAAAACTCTTTTCCAATAGAAACCAGAAAAACGCTCGAGCATTTAATTTTCTATTTGATCGACTATGTCGATATGGGTTACTGAACCCTAAATGTCGATAAAGTTAATAAATTTGAACCGCTTCAAATAATTGCACTCCATTTTCATTTAATACAGGTAAGTTTGAATGACCATGTGTCATCATCATCATCATCCAAATAGGTTTTAACATTTAAGTACTGGACATAGGCCTTTTTTAATGAACGCCAAGGCGGTGTCCATTAAAAGAGTTGCTCATAATTGCCACGCTGAGCCGTCGAATTGGCAATTGACTAATGGCACTTGTACTGCGGATCTGTCTTAATCCCACTGTAAGGCAAATCTGCCGTCAGGGCGGGTCACGCCACTTCCCTACGCTAGTATGTGTCATCATATCGATCAAGAACTAGGTGATTGCCAAGTCGTCACCGACGATTGCACGTGCTCATTTGTGTACTCATATCCTACTTTTATCCGATTTATTGTGTGTTTTATTTCCTCAGTTGTCGTAACTGTTAGAGATTACTGTGTTCAACGAATAACTTTCTGATTCTATGTAGAAATTAAATATGTCTCTTCTTTAATACTCACAAGCATAAGTGTAAAATATCTATGTATGCATGATCCACTATCAAGTAGGGTCAAGTGTATAGCCCAGCTAATGAAGTGAAATATCGATTTTAATTAATATTCAGCTTTTTAGTTCTCACAAATTACTATGAAGCAAAATTTTAAAGTTACTCGTATACTCATTTAAACAAAACAAAACACTTTATGTTTTTCACTTAGATTTTTAATTATTAAAAAATATTGCTATTGCCATCAACTCAATGCATGTTTTTCATGATTATAAAAATAGTTGTCATGATTATTTTAACGCAGATTCATTAAGTTTAGCAAGAATTTAAAAAATACTGTATTTTATTTTGGATGCCATTTTTGTATTTGAGTTAAGCCATATATAAGATGTTCAGCTCGGTGAACTTTTCTTTGCATTTATTAAAGATCATGTGTGAAAATAAATAAATCATTACACCCCCGTAGCCTGGTGGTCCTTTCTAAACAAACCGGAGGACAGGCTTTCAAATATTGCAAAAAATCAATTTGTTTTCTTTTAAAATAACGGGAAGAGACTGTCAATACTATCTTTGGCAGTTATTGTAGGATTTCAGTTGATTCGCATTCAATACCAATATATACATCCATGAAATGCATTTGCTGGAAAAATTCCGGCAGATTTCTTTCGCCGGCTCTTTCCAGGTCACAGGCGACAGAATAAGACAGATTGACAGACAGAATAAGTAAGTGAATTCCTCTTATGCTGAATAAAGATATTTGATTTTGTCCCTATTGGTTGTTGAGTCCAAATACTTATAGCTTCGTGTTAAACTGTTGTTTAGGTGAACTTGGATGATATTTTATATAGCTCACATTATGTTAGAAATTGACGTCACGATGTCTTAGAAAAATGGCTAGGAGAAAGATATTAAAGTTGATGGACTTATTACATTCTAGTTAGTAAAGAACTCTACTTTGCATAAAATATATACTTCAAAGATATACACTGTTTGTATTCTCTTTTGACAATTTATCCTATAAGACCCGTTGTGGTTTTCAATTAATTAAGTCATTTCATTCAGTGCCGTGTTTTGCATAATACAAGAGGTATTTGTTGTCCCCCTTACCCGCCGTTAAGGTATAAGCAAAGAAAATAAAAAAATTGAAGAATCGCTTCTTTAATGATTTTATTCAAAAATTCTCATTTTACGAGTAAAAAAAGTAATTACAAGGTGAAACTTAACATGTTAAGCGGGGAGTAGATTAGTAGCATCTAAGGCTGCAGTTTTTATAGGAAGGATGTATCTATTACCACCAGGTTATGATGTTCCTAGATGCTCTCGTCGCTTTAATAAATTAAATTTGTGACATAACAACATTTGACACCAATAAACTAGTCTTATCTATTACGTATAAAATTATTTATTAGAATAAGACTCGATAAAAGAACAATACTCACTACAGAAATTTCGCATTATAAAATGTAATAATCTGTACAATGTTGAAGATTTTAATATTAAATGATACTTTAGTCAAATTTATAAAAGATTGCTATGGTCATGTCAAAGGCCTTTGCGTCTTTACAGACGATTTAAGCATGTCTGATCTGAGGAACATCTCTTTCGTGGCTATATGGCAATTCGAGATCGACATTGTCTTCACACCAGCGGCAGGAGAAGAGGAGGTCTCCATCGTTGCTCTTCGCATTTGTTTTAGTGCAAGCAAAGCGCCGCGGCAAACGAGAAGGTGGAGCGATCACATGCCCCAGACATCTCAACCGTTTCTGCTTGAGCAGTGCGGTGAGGCTGGGCACCGGGATTTCCAACACCTTTCATTCGTCGCCTGTCCGTCCACGTGAAGGCATGAATGTTACGCAGACAGTGCATGTAGAAGGTGTTCAGTCGGCGTTCTTGCTTTGCGTACGATGTCCAGGTTTCCCGTACAGAAGTATGCTCAAATGCATGTTGGAACACCGTCATTTTGGTCTGGTAGTTGTTGGTCCAAACTCCTGTACGGAGCTTCGAATATCGCTTTTGCCAATACGAACGTTGATCTCTGCATCAAGCGAAAGATTGTTCGACACGGTCGACCCAAGGTAAAAACTGCTCGACTATTTCCAGGGCTTCCATCCTTAGTATTGCTGGTGTTGTGACAAACCCTGAACCAGTAGACTGTCTTCTTGGCGTTTATGCTCATGAGAACAAAGTGCATGTGTAAAAGAACTTGTCCATCATTTGCCGGAGCTTGTGTGGAGAGGCAGCAGACCGTCAACTTGCAGGAGTTCGCGATACCGTTTAGACATGAGAAGGGCAGTGTTAAAAAGTCTCCCATCAGTCCTTGTGTAGAGATGGATACCCTGACGGAACTCGCCAAAAGAAATTTCTAGCAGAAGCAATAAAAAGATACCAAAAGGGTAGGTGCCTAGACACATCCCTGTCGGACGCCTCTACGTACTGCAAAAGGCACAGATCACCATCGAAAACAACAGAGCCTTTCATTTCTTCGTGGAACGATTTATTGAGACCTAGCAGCTTTGTGACATCCATGCTCTAGTGCCGTGTACAGACCATCCCTGCTTACGGTATCGAAGGCCTTGTTTAGGTCAACGAAGGCAATAAAGAGTGGAGTGTTCATCTCACGACACTTCTCTAGAAGTTGTCTGAGCGTGAATATATGGTCATATATGTATTAAAATATCTGTATTTACATATATTTCACTTACTTTATGTAAGATAGAAAAGAAAGTTTTAAATTGATTTTGATGGATTGATATCCGAATGGAAAAGGGACGGACATAAAATAACATGACAACATTACTATTCTATAATATTAATGCTTTATTATACCGTATAATGGTTTGTCATATCTTTGGACGATTTTTATATAGGAGTTAAAACGATAACAACAACATATTCTGAAAAAGGATAATACTATTAATTTAAACCGATTGTTAGAACATAGTTCTATTGCGTAATGAGCATAAGTTAAGACATTATGATTGAATTGTAGATATTCACGGGTAGTTTGTTAAGACCTTACCTACACACGGGAAAAAATTATATAACTTTCACGTTCTATCACATGGTGAACAAAATCTTTTTTTTTAATTTTACTGATTTTTTCTTACTAAATTAAGACTGCCTGCGTAGCCCAGTAAGGGCACACGCCCTTAGAAATCGGAGGTCGTAAGTTCGATTCCGGCCGGGACTAAAATTTTTATTGTTGTTTCCAAGTTGGTAACGGCAATTTGGGCTGATCACCTAATTGCCTGAAAAGTAAGATGATCCTGATGGTGAGAGCGTGCATTAGGGGAGGCCTATGTCCATCAGTGGACTAACACAGGCTGATGATGATGATGATGAAGGTAGTTAATGCGGACAACGTCTGACCATTCTTACACATTGGTAAATAATCAACAGACCGCAGGTAGAAGTATACGGTCTGCCTATAAAAAAATAAAATTAATCATATTAGATTATTGAGTTTAAGAATACATTTGAAGTAACAAAAAAATTTTTGCCGTTTTTTGTTAACTTCAGTTCAATCTTGAAACGGATATGCAAATAAATTTCCAGGTTGTATTATAATACTTGAATTGGATATGCTAAACTTATAGTAATAAAATTTTATTACAAAAGCTAATCAGATACTTACAAATCTAATATCTTACACAACGAATACGATGTAGATCAAAACTGCAGTTTCCAGCCTATGATTAAAATTATTATCTTAAGAAACATAAGATGTTTCATTTTCAAAGCAAAACAAAAGCAAAAGCCCGCCTAGGGCTTTGCCGTCTAGGATGACAGCGTTTTAAATTAATTCCTTTATCTGTAGTTTAGCTAAATTTTACTCAGAATTTTTTTGGGAAAGCAAAGTAATCCATGACACCAAAGCACCGTACGTATTATCGATATATCGTAATATACTTAGCATAAATAGAATAAATTGCACGTTTATATGTTATAGTTGGATTAAAATTTATTTTTGTTTAAGCCCTTGCTAATTAACCTTTAAAGATTCAATTGAGGTTGTGCTTTTCACTCGAAACAAATATTTCTATTATGTTATACATAAATTTATTCCTTATCCGTTTAGTAATTTTGTGCGCGTAGAACCAGCTTGCGGTTTTCATTTAATTAACTTATCTAATTCCAAAACGTGTCTCGCATTTCTCTTGTATTTATGATCTCCCTCAACCAAACTTCAGGTAGAAAACACTTATAATTTATTTGTTAAGCAATATTTTTTAATGCTACACGTGAATTATTTTATAATCAATTTCATTTTTATACGAAATAGGAAAATTCGGTAAATGTACACATACTTGTAACAATTAAATATTTATAATTAAGAAATCAAATTATAAACAATACATAGAACGTGAAAAAAATTTTTATTCTAGGATTACTTGTTTAGTAACAGTTCATTAGTACTATTGTAACATTTAATTTTGACCAACTACAAAAAGAAAATATATACTAACTCGTAGCGAATGTTCCTATTAAAATATGCGTACCAACATAATATACTGAACTTTAATTATTCACAGTAACGATTCTAATACAAAAATCACTATTAGGAAAATACAATAAGTCTCTTATAAAGTTAACAACATAAATGTTATAGTTAATTTTAGGTCGTTTCAAACTTAAACTAAATGCATGTAATAATAATGGATACGCTACATAAGAAATTAATCAGAAGGGTTTTCTTTTTAATCAGTTAAAGTAGCTTTATTTTGTAGTCTGTACATTTAATTCAATTAAAAAAGCTTGTTTTTTTAGCTAGCTTATAGTCTAATAAGCTTCCTGGCTAAATCAACGTTATAAAACTAATTCAAGGACAGATTTCAATCAAACAATTTTCTTTCGAATGCCGCTTTACCGTAACTTGGAATGTATTGTGATCGTGAAATAGTTCATGTCATCATCCTTTTAGCGGCTATTGTAAAATATGCTTGCTTTTATGATGCTGCATTATAGTTCAAGACTTTTTTTTTTGTTTCACCGATGGTGATTTATGATGACAGCCTGCAGGTGACGACCATTGTTTACGACTGTAAAGTATTGAAAAATATTTATTAGAAAAAGAAAAATATGTATAAATCAACATATGATTACAATTCACGGTTGGAAGCGCGTTGGCGTTACCACGTATTGCCAATGTCTATGGGCTTCAACACCTTTCCATCAGGTGCCTGACTGTCGTCTGTTCGCGTATGCCAAAATAAAATATATAAAAATAAATAAACAATTCACTGTAATATATAAATAGTACAAGAAATAATTGAAATAATGCTCTGATCTCGAGTTGAAAATGCACCAAAAACACACTTTTGTTGTATTCTGTTTGATAGCATTTTTATAAAAATATTGCCTTAACTTGTCGTCTGCTTTATTATAGATAAAAATATCTTTTTAATCACATTTCATCATCATCGTGATCATCATTAGCCTTTGTCACCACTGCTCGACATAGTTATTTATTATATGCCTATTATTTATTTCAATTATATTCATAGCTTAAAACATATTATAAGATGTAAATTGCATATGGGTGTATCCTGTAGTTCTTTAAATAGCTTTGTTTGTAACCTTTATTATTATGGTGATTTTTAGGATTTAAAAACTGCTCAGAAATTATTACGATAAATGTTGCATTTTCAAATATTTGAAAACCTACTTGAGATTGATACAATAGCATAAAACGTTGTTTTGTGCCATCGTATTTTACCTGTGAGGTTTAGTGACTGTTGCCAACCTAAGAAAGTAACTACGTAAATGTTCACAACAAAGAAACAAAAACGGATCGGAACGGTGGTTTTTTTGGTTTAAAGAAAAACAAAGAACCCCTTTATTGGCATTCAATTCAAACCTTCCTTTTTTGAGTGTTTATCCTAATTTTCTGTGTTTCTAATTTTTTTTAAAATAATTACCACAAGTTAATGTAAAATACTTAAAGTTTGAACTTTAAGGGTTCTCAAAGCATTAATTAGGAGTTTTACTTAAACTTACGGTTTCTTATAAATTTGAGAAAGTAAAAAAATTAAAGAATACGAAAATAGCTGGTTGCTGACCTTTATTATTGTTTCTATGGACTTGTTAACCATACTAGATAAGCTTGAATAAAACCGATATTTTCCATATTTTATAATATAATGGAAATAATGCGTATTAAGAAACATCGAAAAAGGTTAATAATTTTTTTTTATATCTTTTACATTTTAATTAATTGTAGCACAATGGGCGGTATTTTGTGTCGTAATGCAGCAAGTTTGAAAATCCGGTTTGAAACGGGGCCAGCGCATTCGTAGGTAAACGAGAGACAGCATTGGGCTATGGATTGCGATGTTAATGGGCGCCGGTGCCACTTTCCACGGTGGCCCGATTAGTTCCCTAAGCCAAAAAAAAAAAAATTTGGAGTTAAATATTATTTAATCAGCCCAAAACATCAGAGCATTTGGGTCCGAAACAAAGATCTTTTGCTTTTTTGGGGACATTCTTTGATATTATAAATATAAAGATGTTGAAAATTTATTTAAAAAAAATATTTATAAAAAAATTTAAAAACTTTGAAAAAATTTTTTGTAACTTAAAAAACAATAAAAATATGGTTACATTCTTTGTTTTAATACTTACATTTTGATAAAATGACTTTCTACGGATTTAATATCGTTTATTTTTGCCTTTTAAATTCGGAGCACTTTCCAGCGGCCGCGGTCGGGTGACTGAATGTCATTCGTCTTGTTGCCAATGCGAAGGGATTCCCCAGATCCCGTCTGATCTAGTAAACTATCTAGTCTATTAATAAACATTTTTTTTCGTCACTTAAAAGCCCGATTCCTACCAAGAATGATCCGTGAGGCTATTGAGATTAAAACTTAAAAACTTGAGATAAGATAGTTCGGTTTTGAAGAGGAAGAGGTTTTACCACCTGCTTGGGACCCCATAATTAATAAACCCTAGCATAATAACACTGTCTGATGTAATGGTAAAACAAGTTCATTTTACATAGCCTCTGAAAAGTGTTAGAAACATCGGGAATTTAAAATGTGAATTAAAAGCAAAATACGTAAAAAAGCTCTTTTATTCAATAAACAATACGTTTATGGTAAAATATAATGTTGAAATATTTGGACAGAAATTACAACCATGACGGTCGGTTTTCAATCAGTGCTTCAAATAACGTCATATTACGAAGCAATGTTTGCGTCAAAGTTTGCATGGGTTAACTCGTAAGGTTAAAATTTGTTTGCGGTTAAAATAATTATTTGCGAACACGTACACATACATATATACATAAATATATATCGTTTTAACATCTAATTTATTTAATTTTTTATAGCTAAAATAAAAAAAACACGGAATTGTATGCAGATGATAGTTACTTAAATTTGCCAAAAATAATCACCGTATATAATGAACTTTCTAAAAATATACTTTTCCTTTAAAATTTTGAATAAATCAAAGTAATCTGATCTACATACGAGAAAAACTTTTTATAAATTATATGAAGCGACAAGAGAAAGGACGTTTAGCTTGTAGAAAGAGCTACGCTCTGCCCATTGAAAAAGCTGTGAGGAACACAAGCCCACAAGCCAGCTTGATGTCCGAGAAATTTGATGTTTGAATTTGTTTTTAAAATACTGAAATATATAATTATTCCACCGTTTTTAATATAAATAAAAAAATACAAAAACATAAAAATGGCAGGTCTTGAGGTCGGTGTAATATAATAAAGAGAACCATATAAAAATACATCGGATACGGTTTGTACAACCGTATCCAACACACCCGAAATCTTAGCGTGATAGAAAAAATAAGTCTAGTTTAAGACACGTTTTTTACAATTAATTAAAATTTTGATTTGGTCTAGGTCATCTTTTCATGAATGTGAGGGGGCCACTCCAAACCCTTCCATAAAATACTTGTAAATTTAACATAAGTATAGACATGTTCTTAAAAAAGGTTAAATTATACTATAAATGAATTTGCAGAAAAAAAAATCACTGACGCTTTCACTATTTGTACTTTTGTTTTAGATTAAGAGACTTTGTAATGGTTAAGTGCTTTGGGACACGTGGAGGAAAAATGGACTAAAATTACCCTAATAAAACATGTTCCTTGGTCCAACAGCGGCTATTAATTCCTGACCACAGGCAAAGTTGAGAGTTTAATGGACGTCCAGTAAAATAAAAACTTTGTACGCGGGTTTTTCTAGGGTAACTTTTTATTTAAAATTTAAAACATTGTTTTTTGACCGACTTAAAAGAACTCAATTGGAGCGGGTTTTTTTAAATATACCCTTTTACGTTCCTAGTGCCCCGATTTTGGTTTTTTTTGGTATTAGCTGTCATTTGGTTCCAATTTTTAATATTTTTGTAATTAGTATCTTTTTATTTCTTCCTAGCATCTCTGTATATGTTACTACTAATAGTCTTGGGAAGAAATAAGTTTTGTGTTTTATTATCTTAAGGCCGGAGACACCACAGTTCGAAAAGATTTAAACAATTTCCCTCTGGGAGAAACAGTATACTTTGACAGTTGCATAAACAATTTATAGTCATAGATATATAACGGTCTGAGTTATTTTTACATAAATCTAGATGGTCATTATGGGAAAAGAAGGAGAAAGTAAAACCATCACATGATTTGGGTAAAATAGGCACAGGACAGGATCCTGACTGTCCTTTGTAAAGAGGGACTTACCTTCTTTAAATTTCTACGTGTGTGACTTTACAATCAAAAATTATTTTGTCATGTTTATCGAATTTTATAAAATGTTTAGTTTTTCTATTCAAATTGTGGATTGGTATTCGTAATTAAAACAAACACATTTATACTGAGAAGAAATATGTGCAATCTTTGGGAACATTAAAGATGTCGTGACCAGCTTTGGGAAATTAAGACCGAAGCGTAAATCGTTGTTAGAAAATATTACTGGTAGTGGCAAATGTTAAATACCATTATGTACATTTTTCTAAATAATTGCAAAGTTTAACTTACTCTTCTCCTTTATTTAATAGAAAAATTAATAAAAAATTAAAACATTCAATAAAACAAAAAAAATTATTATCACTTGGTTTTAATTTTATACTTTACAAATTTAAACTGCTTTGACCGTTTAATTAACACATTGGAAAAAATGTTGCTTTTTTCAAAACAATAAAAATTAATAACTCACTAAATTAAAAACATTTTGTCATAAGTCAAAGTTATTACAAACGTTTCAGTTCGTAATAACTTAACTACGCCACCTATCAAACTTTAAATTAGATTTTTATTAAGATTAATAATTTTAATGTCATCCATTATCGATATCTGAGCACTTTACAATAATTTTTTAGTGTAATTTTCGAAATATGTGATGTTTAATAATTCCAATTTACTGATTTTTCAATAGAAGGATCCTTTTTGGAGCGAGGTTTTTAATTAAACTTTTTAGGCGTATGAGGTAATTTTTACGGATATGAATTTTGCGTTAGAAATGTGCAGCGTTTTTGTCGTAGAAGAGGGAGAGAGTGATTGAGACCGATTCAGAGAGAGAGTGAGAAAAAGATCCTACCAAAACCAATAGGGTGAGAGAGGGAAAGAATTGAAAGACAAAACCATTAAATGGCATGAATGAACGTGGAAAAGCTGACGGGTCGACCATTCTTTTCTGGCATTTGGTTGTTTTTGACGAGACCATTTTTGTCAAAAGGTCATTGGGGTGTAGATTTTACGCCCGACGCGGCATAAAGTTCAAACGTTCTTGTCCCGTACTGTCGCAGCCCCATCTGGTGAACAAATGTTGACCAAGAAGGTATGCAAAAAGCTATATAAGATTATCGCAATGGTGGAATATCGTCCTGGTGTATAATTATCACTGTTCGAGAATAGATGATTTTATCGCCTTTATCCCATCTGTAAATTTTAAAATTCTAAATGCCATATTCCAGTAGGTTACCATTTGGTCATAATAATTTCGCCCCGATATTCTTAAATCTTTTTCAAATAAATTATAAATAAATATGTAAGCGGAGAAATTATAGGTAATATAGGGGGGACAAGAAATGGGAGAAACCATTAACTGGTTAATAACCCACTATTTAATACTTTTGCCCTCTTAAAACAGTATTACTTTAAAATAAACCCCAACCAAATAAAACTCAGGTGAATTTTTTGCAATGAAGCAATGGGATATCGAAAAAAGTCGGACGCCATGAATTGGCTCGGTATCACCAACGCGCCCTACCGTGAGAATAGGATGCTGTCTGTTTCCAAGTAAAACGCTGGCTAGGGTGCCCTTTAAAACCGGGATCCAATTATTTTTCGTACGCGTTATAAAATTGTCACTTGATATGATGTTGTAACAGCATTGAGGATTCTGCGTGGAATCTTTTCGAGAGTTCTGTCGCGTTACTCAAGAGCCGCTTTTTTGCTCTTCAAACAAAAATTATTAAATATAATACCGCTTTAATACGGCAAAAAACAGTATTGAGGCCAAACAGTTAAGTCTTTTGAAAATTCAATCATTATAAACTTGCGAATCTTCGTGGTAATAGATATTGGAACTTCCTTTGGGCCCGTTTGGAGACCTCGGTGGCCACCGGGTGTATTTCTCGCGAACGTGTGTGAAAACTGCTGCGTTCCGGGTTTGAAGGGCACCGGCGGGATTTACTTAAAAACCAACACCTTGTCTCACGGTAGGCAGCGCGTCGGCGATAAACTGGTATTGTCAACTATGGGTGTGGTGACCCTTTCCCATCAGGTGCCCCAAGCTGACTGCTTGCACCATAAAAAAAAAAATAAGGGGTTTGTTTTTTAAAGTAAGGCCGATAGCCTCTCTTACTATGTAAACAAATCGTGCACGTTGAACTTTTTCAATTTTTTTCAATTGAAAGAACTTATTATTATAATAGAATTTTTTACTTAAATTTTATCACATTTATTACCTCTAACAATTATTAAGAAAACAAACACTATTTTTCAAATAAAAAAAACATTATTCCTTAGTTAAAAAAATATAACTGGGCATCCACTATAGGATGACCCCCGAAGGAAGGACGACCTGTTAAATGTGGCCCATTCATATTTAGCGTCTCATAGATACCAGCTAGACTTTAAAAGTTGGTATTGTGGTATTCCTGGTATTTGTATCCTTGTTTTAAAAAAAGGGTCCTCGGTTTCGCATCCTGGGTAATTTTTTTTTTTGTCGTTTTCTAGTTAGTTAGGCCGATCACCCAACTATTTGTAAAGGTAAGATGATCCATGCGACATGAAAAATGACTAGCTGATATCTTATTAAATAAATTTGTTTTCACATCTGTCAAAGGGGTTTTAAATATATTTTATATAGCTTATTAAATATTTATAAATTCAGAAGTAGAATAGGTGACCTGATGGCAAGGGTTGGTGTCTGGTCTTGACTTCCACAACCCTAAAATGTGCCACCGGATCTTACCCAGTTCTACCTCCAGCCTGGTGTTTGAAGTCTTGGCCCGTCTGTTGTACTTGCCAGGCGTTTTGATGGAGCGATCCGATTTTAAACCCCTTTTGTCCCACCGTTACCATGGCTGCTACCGTCGGAATAGGGACATCCAACAGGGGGGCCGTTTTTTTGTTGGCGTCCATCGAAAATAAGCTCATTTGCCACCCGGAGCAGGCGGATTCAATGACCGTTACCGAAACGCGGATTGCCGTGGCCCGTCAAGTGGGGGGGTCGTACATCCCTACGCCCAATCTTTCTACTTGAGGGGACCATCCGTCGCGAGGCGGCGGGGATTTCGTCAATAAACCTTGTGACACCATTATCGAGTCTTTAGTGTGTCGGAGGTAAAACTCAAATGATACAAGTGTACCTGCCAACTTCACACACCCGAACGAAAGTGGGCTACAAGGGGTCTCCGGCCTTGCAAACACCCACAAGGCCCACTATATTGTTTATGGGGGATTATAATGCCAAAGGGTAAGAACTGGATCTGCTGCCCTGAGAAAGGAAAATTTTAATAAATTCATATTTTTTAAGAAGAGCTATAGGAAGTGGGACATGACAGAGTCCGAACGGCAAGAAAATAAAGGGATTTATCATGGGGACCGGAAGACATATTCAGGGAAGTTCTTGATCAAGGTTCAAAAACCGGAAGATCACATTGGGCACCCTGAATTTGGGTTTCCAGGGGGAATGGGCCCCTTATGGGGTTTAACCGACCAATTCCAAAATTGTGAGGGGACTCGAAAATTCAACTGAATTAAAAACCGATTGATGCTCTTTTTAAAAACCCATTTGACAAGGCACTGGAACCGTAGTGGAAGCAACGGGGTAAAAAATTTTGGGGGAAGCGACTGGGAAAATCCAAACCTCCGATGGACGTTTGGTCTTATGGAAAGCAAACCATGAGGCACCACTTGACGATGTAAAACTTTTTCAAACAGATCCCAAACTAATCGTGAGACCTTCGCGCTTAAATGCAACGGATAACCGAAATGAGAGGTAGAGGGTCAAAGGTTTTGTGGGCTCGTGGCCATTTTAAAGCAGAATATCCAGCTCGACGCTTTCTTCTGCCTGGATCTTATCCTAAAGAGTTTCAGGCAAAGTAGCCAAAAACCCTCAACCGATAACCGGGTTAACATCCGCGGCGACTTATTGGGACTTTTCGGTAAGCCCTACCGCGCGACGAGGTTTCTGGCCTTAATGAAGAGCCCTGGAAAGGATGGCCGGCCGAACCGTTGGGGCAGGGTGATCCTGTTCTTAAGACTCAAAGCTTTGATTCCATCCTTCAACGGGTATTTTTAAGGGGTGGCTTAAAAAGGAGATCGTTCTGTTCTTTAAAAAAGGAAATACCCTGCTTAAAAATTACACCATCTCACCAAGCAAATAAGTTTTCCCTTAGAGTCATGCCTCACTAAAAGTCCGGAGTTCCACCACCGGAAAACTGGGTTTCAGAGGATTTAGCACCACAGACCATATTTACACAATAAGGAAATTTAAAAATCTCCAGTGCAATGTTTTTGTGCCTTTCCCTTTTGGGCTTGAGGTTTAAGCTTCAGACAGCGTTTCATAGCGGGGGCAAGAGGTTAAGCCTTTTTTTGTCCATCCATTCCGGGGGTCACACGAGACCAATCCAAGCATCGAGGGTGGAAGGGATATCATTTCCCCAAAACGTTCTGTTTGGAGGGCAGATCGTAGACTGGGGATGCGGCATAAATATCAACGGGCGATACCCCACACCTCCGTTTTGCGACGATATGAATATTGCCGAATCGTTAGGCTTGCGGGAAATGTTGCACAGCCTAAATTTCCCTCCCGACCTTTGGCCCCAGGAGAACTTGGGAAAAAGATTTAAACGAAATTTCTGGGGCCGATCGTGTCGATGGCTTACCTCAAGTGTCCATGAGTTGTGTATTGACATATTAAAGTGGGTTGGCACAACCGAGGGGAAGCCGATATGGACAGTTGGGGGAAGTTTTTGGGAAGCTGAGCCACGTTTTCATGCGCCGCCAAACCGCAAGTTTAAGAAAATTTTAATAATGCCCCGGGGTACCAAAGGGGGAAATGGCCTTTGACTATAAACTGGTCCCAAAGTTTGGGTTTCAACGCGTATGGAACGCGTAATCGGGTTTCTTTATCGGCCAAAATTTTAATTTTGGCAAAGAACAAAGTCACCGACATTAAAAAGGAATTTCGGGAAGTGTCGGGGCCGGTCACGGATCAGAAGAATGATGGTCAAGGGCCGGTTCTAGAGGGGGGCCGCCCAAACCCCACCCGATGGGATGCCGATCTCAGTTTGTACCCGTTGGCGGCAAATCAGGGACCGGGCCGTCTTTGGGTTCATTGAAAAAGGCCTATGTCCACGTGAGGATAGGGGCGCAATGATGATGATGATTAAATAGCGCAAAAACTAAAAAGGGAAGGTTGACTCATAGACTATCTTAGTTTGGATTAGATGGAAAAGATTCTTGGTTGGTTAGTTTTTATATAAATGATAACCAAAGAAAATCCCAAACAATTAAAACAATATTCGCCTATTAGTTTTTTTTATCCTTTAGAATGGGTATTACATAATTTTAGTACAAAATCGTTAGTATATAGTAAGGCCCCTAAGGCGGTAAAGCCTCCAAAAACCCCAAGTCGGTCCTGGCCAGTCCCAAAGTGGTACTCCTTCCTTTATATCTCCTCCATCTTTATGGTTCCCTTTTCTTTTTCATAAATGGACAATTTTGTAATTTTGGGACCATCTGTTTGTTAACCTGAATGACCTGCTACTTCCATTTAATGTTAAAATTTGTTGGATAATTCCTTCTTTTGTTCTTTTCTTATGTCGGTGTTTTTAATTTGGAACTTTTAGTCTTAAATTGGGTTCTTTTAAAAACTTCTTTTCTAATACTCGAATGTTGATTGTGACTTTCCAACGTCCAAGTTTGGCGCATATTAAGAAAAGACAAGTTGAAGTGCTTTTTGTTTTTAATTTTAGATTTGGTCCTTTAAATAATTCTTTTCATAGGAATATTTGTTCCATGTGGGTTTATTTTTGTTCAATTTCCCTATTGGACTTAATTTGAAGATATCAGTTGGGCCAAGGTAGCTTTTTCACATATTATTGATTGATTTTAAAAAATTTGGTTTTGTATCCATTTGTCATAGCTTTTTTTTCAGTTTATACAAGCCCTACCCGTTCACTTTAGTCTTAGAGGTTTGTACGTTTTCTAGTTATTGTGAATTTTGAGAATAAAAAATATCATCCGCAAATCAAAGGTGTGATAAACGTGCCATTTATATTTATTCCAAAAACTTTCCCCAATTTTTAAAAAAGGATTCCAAAACGAAATGAACGAATATTTTGGGGAAAGATCACCTTGTTTTTACCCTCGTTCAAAGTAAAAAACCCTCGATTCGAGGGCACCGTGTAGTACTATTAGAAAAATTTTTTATTGATTCGATGTAATCATTTGCAACCTTGCTCATTTAAGGCACCAAATAGAATTATGAGATAAATCAAACCTTTTGGAATATCACAATTAATATAAATCGGTAGGTCGTATTTTAAATTTTTTCCAATTAATTTAACGGTGTATGTACGTTCGAATGAAAAGTTTTATATTTTATAGGGGTTTAATTAAAAAAGGAAAAATTACTAACTTCTCGTGTATTCTACAGGAAATAAACATAAAACTCGTATAGATGTAGCGTGAATATCTCCTGTGATATAAACACATCGTAAATATTAATATGTGACGCTTAGATTTTCGCTGAAGTAGACATTACGATTTATTTTTATTGGGGTGGAAAACAGGCCAACAAGGATATTCATCATTGAATAATGTTTGTGATAAATAGTGATATTCTGGCACAATACTCAAAGTTTTGTACTAAATTTTAGTTTTGTGATTTACGGATCTTTATAATCTTATATGTCAATATCATAAGCCCAAAATTCCTGCGGATATATGCTTTTCCTTACGCACGCCTTCTCTATTTGGGGTTTTTTGGACCATCCGGGTTGGTGGGTGGACCGACTTTTCATCCAACGCATGGATCTTTCACTTTCAGCAATTGATCACCCTTGCCCCAACCAATGGGAAACAACAATGAAAAGTTATTGTTCTTTGGGATTCGAAACCAAAAACTCTGGTTTCTAAAGCACACGCCTACGAAAGTTGTTAATATAATCAATAAAAATCAATAGTTGTTGTTCCGTTTAAAAAATGTTATTTATCTTATTTTATTTATGTTTGTTTAGATATTTAACAATTATCTGCTTTGATGTGTAAGTAGCAATATAGAAAAAATATACATGAAATTATTTAAAGTTGAAATTTTGATGATACTTAAGACGTTGTAATTACCTCAGAATGTATTTTATAATAGCAAACAGAATAAGAGTGTTTTTAAAATGACTCCGAGCTTCTTTAGTTTTAATTACACTTTCCGCACCTGAGACCTTCAAAGCGAAATGCCAGATTTGTGTTGCAACTGAGAACTACAAGACTATTTCTATTGAGATTTGTTTCCTTCACTTATTCAAAGTGAAAATCGTCTTCTTAATGAAAATAAAAATAGTAACAGTCATTAAAATTCGCTTAAAATTAACAGTTTCAAAAACGGAGTGATATAAAATATATGAGAAGAAGATATTAAAGCATATTTATTTTTCACATTATTGAACATTTAAAAATACCAAAAATCTTTCCGCCTAATTTAAACCTATTGATTTATAACAGAATTTTTCAATACTGAAAATAGGTTTTTTCAACTCATTTTTAAATTATAGATAAGTTTAGGTTTCATGAACTAGAATTCTTTTTTATTTGAATGGATTCTAAATTATAAGCTACTTTTTGATTCCCCTAAGAATACAGCGACTACTTTGGCGGAGATTTAATTAGTCGTATACATTTGATATTTTCTATTTTGTAAGTTATATATGTCATAAGCTTAATCGGAGTATAAAATTTTTGACCGTTTAAGTTTGAAATCCTATTAGCTAGTATTAGAATAACAAAATTTTTAAAGTTACATAATTTTGCTAAAAAGAGCTCCATTTATACTTAAGTCGCCATTTTGTGTAAAAATAATTAAAAATAATTGGAATTGGTTATTCTCAATTGAAGACTTGTTTTTTAGCAATTTGTTTATAATTTTGCATTCTTAAATTATAAAACACAAAAGACTAAAAATAAATACCCTTTCACTATTTTTATAAAAATCTATGTGAAATTGTTCACCATTGAAACTACTTGTGTTTGGAAAATGGCCAAATTGTTGCAAAAGCGGCAACTATTTGTCGATGACGGCGGAAAGGAACCGTTACCTTTGGCCTACACGGGGATGGATTACATCACTTTTCTAATTTTCACTGCACTCTTAAGAAATACAACAATCCAAAAGGATCACGTGACGTTTTTAAACATTTTAAAATATAACACATAATAATTATATTTTATGCTTGTTTTATTTACTTTATAAATATATTAACCAAACATAAAATTAATAGCAATATTTTAATATATTTTTTCAACAAAAAACAAATAACCAACCCCATCCAATGCAATTAAAAATATTTAACAAAAAATATGACCGACTTCAAACAGCGTATAATTATTTCTAGCAACATATGCGTACTGGTCCGTAGAAAATACTAAGTTAAAATTTTAGACAAAAGACAGGAAAAATAATAAAGATTTTATTTGGATGAATTAAAAGATTAATGGAACATTTGATGAGTAAGAATATGGTCTTGAATTTTTCCCTGTTTTTTACTGACAATGTTATAAAATGCCTTTCTGAACTCGAAAAAGAAAATTATTCCTTATTTATGTTTAATTAATTATTTTGTTTAGATTTTGATTTAAAGATATTTCTCTTGAATTTTTTACTAAAAGTTTATCCTCAAATAGACTATTCGGTTTCAAATTAAAAATTACCTGAAAATAAAAATGAATCTACTTTTAGTTCAACTTTTATTTTTTAAATTAATTTGTTTTAAATTGAAATTTCAAATTGGAAAAAAATCTCAAAGAAATTAAAATATTTTAATTTATATAAATTTGTGTCTGAGTCGTCCGGATAACCCCAAAATCAACCAAAAAAAAAAAAAAAATAATTAATAAACCCCCTTCAGCACTGCAAGAAGACCATGACATCTCAGTTTACCCGGAACGGCCCGGAAAGGTTCGAAACGTGGGGAATTTAAAATAGAAATAAACGCAAAAATCCGTAAAGTATTTTTAATAATACTTAACATTTTAAAATATAGTTACCCACCATGTGCATTTAATCTAACTTAAAGATGAATAGCTTACATCTTAATTTATAATTCAAAAATTTTATAACAATTTATTTTCTATTATTATTTATAAAATGTTTTCCCAAAACATTTGATAGTTGGCGATTCTAATTGGTTTTTTGTCAATAAATAAAGGGTTTATATTCTTTTCGTTGAAAGAATTTTTAATAAAAAGTAATTTAAAAAATTGATTAATTTTGGTCAGTTAATTTTATAATAATTTTATTATTGTTAAAAACAAAATGCAATTTTCCAGGCCATCAATCAACAAATAAAAATAATATAATTGTGCGTCCCAAATGGCCCCCCAAAACATTAAATGTAAACATTAGGAATGAATTTTCAAGCAAAATTAATAAAGTGATGTTTCATTATTTGGGAAATATTATAATTATTAAAAAGACTTTGGATTTTTCTTTATAACATTTTCCACAGCCGTCACCCCACCACCGCTGGAAATTTTGAAACGTCAATTTAAATTAAAAACCGGATAAAAATCTGAAAGTCAATTTAAAAAAGTGATGTTGTATCCTATATAAAAATTTTTGACATATTCAACCGGGAAAGATTGAAGGTACTTATTTATATATTTATTTTTATTTCAGATTGTTGTTTTTACGCTTACGAAGAATAAACAACTTTTGTTCTTTGTTTTAAAACATGCAACAAAATTATTAAAAATTTGTTTTTGGTGGTAGGCTCCATATCCATTCAAATTAAAATATTTTTAATAGAAAAGTAAGAATTAAATAAACGATAATAAATTTTAAAACAAACTCTTTTATATAGACTTTTGCAAGATATCAACAGAAGTAACATTTGATTAATCATCTTCATCGATTTTTACACCACTGCTATTTTTCATTGTATTCAGGTATAACGGTACCATCATCGAGTTCACTGTTTTTACAAATGACATTTTCTAAAAAACATGGTGGTCCTCATGACTGATATTTTCTTTCCGTTTATCTTAAGCCCTTAAATTGTCATTACATTACAATAGTAAAACTGTAGCCGCAGCATCGACTGGCGGGGTCTGCTAGTCTATTTATAGATTTCGGCCACGGACCGATACTACTGATGTCAAAAATGGGTGGTTACTATGTACGCGTGAGAAGTTATACTTTTTGGCATCATTAAAAATAGTTTTAATTGCATGCAAATAATTAATCACAATAAAATAATAGAAGGATTGGAAAAGGATAATCAACAAAGTTCAGTTAAAATTTGAAAATTAAATAAATAAATATTTATTTTACATTAAGTCTAATCATAAATTGTCTTATTATTCGAATTGTATTTTAATTAAATGATGTCCACTTCCATAGTATCTTCCTCGTAATGTCTGAATCGGAACTTCAGTTATCATTTTTATCAATAAGTTTTCATTAAATTTATTTAGTTATTTTATAAATATTTATTATTTATTCAATTTATACAAATATTAAAAATTAATATTATAATTTGATGTTCAATTTTAATTTTTATCACAAACTTTTTATTAAATGTTTTATTAAATTTATTTTTTATTTTGTGAATATTAAATAACCATAATAAGTATTTAATATTAATAATATTTAATAATATTTAGTAGTTAATTATATTAAATAAAAGTATTTTAATTTATATCAATAAATAATACTTACGGATAGTTAACCCTCAATTATATTGGAGCACTTAAAAGTATATAAGCACAATTTTTTCACTAATATTCACATAAGTAATAATATCAATCAAAAATAATTAAGACAATTAAAGATGATAGATTTACAAGAACTAATCATAATAATTCGATTAAGAATTTATGGATTCACAAGACGTACTTTGATATATCATATAACTGTAGTTCAGCGCCATCTGTTGCTTACAAAATGTAAATTCCTAAGAGATGTTGGCTTATTTGTACAGCGGTACTATAAATCAGAAGCTTTGATTTTGTGGACTAGATGGCGCTTATCTAAAACGTATTACATAGGTAAATCCACAATGTTGATATATTAAATGAATAAAAAATATTACCATTATATCAAGTTGAATAAACATCATTAAAGTATTAATATATTTATATAATAATATATTTAATATACATATTTAATATAAATTTAAATAATATAAAATATATTATTATAATATATATATATATACCAAAACGAACCTTTAATCCTAACTCATAGCACGCACTCAGAGCACATTATGCAACAACTATTACAAATAAAAACGACAACTCCATTATCACTACACAAAATTAACCTTATCACTATGTAATATGGACCTTTAATACATTTTCACCGTTTCCATTATAAACTGTTAATTTTGTTGACGCATCGTAAAATTTCACTCTCATCATTTTTTCATAACCCGCCTAATGAAGTATAACTTCAAAAGGATTTTTTACTCGAACTCCATTCTAAATTTTACTTTAGAGAGAATACGAATTGTATCTCTTCTTTTCCCACTTCATTTACATATTATGAAAAAAACCTTAAAAGAATCTATAAAATTTTTACATTTATCCAAACATTAATTAATAATTATCTAAATAAGTTTCCAAACAATTTTCAATAATCTACAATAGTCTTTGAAAGTGTTTAAATACGTAGTTCTGATTTCGTTGTTAAGTGATCTTTTAAAATCCTTATGTACCGAATGAGAAGCCAAAAACAAATTTATTAAAACCAATCTTGTCGTCGCAATTGTTTTAAATCATTTGCACGGTTTTATTTCTGTTTTTCTTAGATATTTCAAATTACGTTATCACAGGGAATACTTAAGCATCGATTTGTAGCGTTTATTTGTGTTAAACTTACACTATAATAAATTACTTACTGTTCCACAGTCTTAATAAAAACATGACAAAAAACTCGCAAACTAAGGCTTTGTGATCTATATTTGTTTGCGCGCATTACTATGTCGTCTTACACAGACATAAATCGTTTACGCTATAATCTTCCTTCCCTTTCTTACTATAACGCTCATTTTCGCCTACCTTCCATTTTTCCTTTTCATTTTTCCTTACCTCGCATAGAAAAACAGTAAAATGTGAACACTTCGTGAAGCGGTCGACGGCCAGCGCCACCGTAGTCGACCATGAACGAATTGGCCTTCCGGAGTTCCTATGCAGTGCGTCATAATTTCGTAAAGTCACGCGAAACCAATGGCCAACGCTCCGTTCTAATAGTTTTACGTTTACCGAGAACCCCAACCACATCAACGAAGACGTCTGCAGCAGTGCCGCTATCAAGGAGGTATATATAAGATATCCTTCTTTTTATGGCATTTCCAATCCGGTTTCATAGCCACGTTGTCCGAGCCGGATTACGCACATGGTCTTTCGAACTGCATCCTCGCTTCTGGTCCTTAAATAGGATCTACCATATCGCCGTCACTCGAGTTACTTGGTCCAATTATAATTGACTGACGAAACTTAAGTAAACACGCGCCCGTTCAACCAATATTCATCATTAAGATCACCATATTTCTACACGACAGTCTAATTATCACTCGTAAACTTTAAAAAGTGTTAACTTAAAATTATGATCTATTTTATTTACGTGCTAACTACAGCAAGTGCACAAAATAATTTTAAAGAATTGTACTTCTAGTTGATAATTATACATGTAGGCAAAAAAAATTCACTAAAAATAGTTTGGACTAATTTATAATAAAATACTTCCTATACTTAAAATTAAACCTTTTAGTTTAGTATTTTCTCGGGTCGTTACTTTAGCAAATGTTTGTTTCATTTCAAGTAGCTTTTAAGTATGTCTTGTTCTATTACTACACTTTACACTTTCCACGATAGAGGCAGTTGGCATATTGATACAAGAAAAACCGTTTAACGCTCAGACTTCATGCTTAATTGAATATAAATTGGTAGGTAGACGTTTGAACGGTAATTTATGTAGGGTGATAGACTCGAACTACTTAATGCATGCAAAAGAGGCAGATACCTATAATATACTATGTTATCTAGTTTTTAAAATCGATGCGAATTTGAGAAAACGTCTTCCAAACTGGCCTCATGTATGTATTGATACAAATTTCTTTACAACGGACATTTGTGTAAAAGTTTCCTTATTGTTTTTTCATAATTAAATTTTAAATAATGTACTAAAGACTTTTATTTAAATCGAGATAAATAGTATTCAAACAAAATTCGAAATTTATTTATTTCAAACTGCAAAAAAAATTCGCAATGATCCAGCAAAGTTAAAAACTCATTAAAGTTGTAACTGAATAGGATAAACATTTTTCCCGAGCTTGCGGTGTGCCATCAAACTATGCGAGCAACATTGAACAGAAAACTATAACAAAGGTCATAATCCTTTGTTACGGTTAAAACTCACACGGGTATTAAACGTAATATATATATATATATGTAATAAATAACAGTTCAGTTTCAGAACAGAAGGTTAACAGAAGAAATTTTTGTGTGCTATACGTAAGTAATTTTTTAATAACAATTATTTCTTACACAAACCATCATACACATTAACATATTTCTACTTAATACTCTAAATAAATGTTATCTTTCTTAAGTTTCACTTTTATTTGTCAATATTGGATTTGCGTTATCATAATATCACTATATTGATTACAATTGTAAATCAAAGTTAACATAAAAAAATTATATCGAAATTGCAAAAGCTTATACAGATGTAAAAGTGTGTGTACAAAATTTTAGTGAATATTTATTTATATGATCCATTTATTTAACCAGATTTGAATATTCCAGTCTCACAAAGGAAAATTTCGCGAGGTATTTAACCGTGTCGGGGAAACGTTTCTCGCAAGTGTATGCACACGGATTAACAGTTACAAAAGTTATTATAACGCTGTTGATGGCTAATTTACGTTTCTTAATACGTATTCTCGATTGTTAATTTCTCTTAATACACATGCATTGTAACATTTATTGTAACACTTATTTTTCCTTAACATTTATTAATTGTACTTGAAGTGTATCTATGTGATAAATATCACATTTATTTTGATTTCCCTTACGTCAGCCAAAGTTAGAAAGCCCAATAAAAAAAAAATATTCCAGCAATAGTTCGTTAAACTCATTAATTAAAGGAAGAAGTATTTTACTTATATTCATCATTTCTTGTTTATTGAAAGGGTTTACGGAAATATAATATGACGCTGTCACATGGAAAAGATAAATCGAATGGTCGAATATAAAAAATGTGTCCAAAACGAAAAAAAAAATGTCTTAAATACCCACAGAGAATGTTACTCGAGTAAGTTTATAACTACTAGCAATAAATAGTAGTAGCAGCATTGTCCTATTTAAAAAGCCTTCATTCTTTCGGCCTTTTTCTTATTCCAAAGATAATTTAGTCTAAAATATTCATCATCATCATCATTACCATAAAATCAGTCTAGAAAAGTCTACTGCTGGACATAGGGAAGGCCTAAAATATTAATAAGTAAATATTAAACTTTTATTTCATTACATTCGTTATTTAATATTAGTACAACGCTCTTAAATAATTAATAGGAATTGTATCGATAGTTAGTAAATTTAATTCGAGTAGTAAATTATTCTGTGTTAGTGCCGCCATATATGTGACAAATATTGGGACCTTTTTTCCTTCCTTCTTTGTATATCAGATCCATTAATTTACGGATTTTCTGCGTCACTTAAATATATTTATTCCCGACGTTTCGGATTCTATGGGCTGCCCAGTGTCTCCTATTATCGCTGATATCTTCATGGAGAACTTTGAAGAGACAGCCCTCAATACAGCTCCCATTCGGCCAAGATTCTATAAGCGGTACGTAGATGACACATTCATCATTTTACCAACAAACCAAATCAATGCATTTCTGGATCATCTTAATTCTTTGCATCCCAAAATGAAGTTTACAATAGAAATAGAGGCAAACAACTCCTTAGCCTTCTTAGATATTTTAATCGCTAGAAACTCTAACAATACCTTGAGCCATACAGTTTTTAGAAAAGCAACCCACACGAATAAATAATTAAATGGTGATTCTCACCACCATCCCCCGCAGTTAGCTACTGTCGGTAAATGTTTGCTTCAGAGAGCACAGCGGTTCTGCGACTAAGAGCATTTGACGGCTGAACTGGAGAATGCTAAGCAGGTGCTGCGTGCCAACAAACTCCAATTTCTACGTCTACGTCGCAGTCACCGTGTAAAGCCAGCCACAGTCGAAAGAGCGTCTTACCTTACATCAGAGGAGTTACATTTTAAAGCGAGGTTCTATTAAAATATATTATAAGCCCGCCAAAGAAGATTGGTCAATTATTACCATCCGTGAAGTGTAAAATTCCTTTACAGGTACCGGGTGTATACAAACTAGACTGTAATTGTGGTCTCTCTTTCATTGGACAAACAAAAAGACCGGAAAGAACCAGAGTAAAAGAACATTAGCTGATGTTAAACACCGACGCTATAAGAAATCTGTAATTTGCGACCATGTTCTAGACAAGCCCAATCATTATATTAGATTTGATGAACCAAAAATACTAGCTAATGAACATCGTTTTATTCGGGAAGCAATGGAAATTAAAAATATCCAAATTTTAATAGAGAGGATGGTTGGTCTTTGCCACCTTCCTGGGATCGAATAATTTCAAAAATTAAACGCAAAGATATAAAAACTACGAAACCGAAGGACTACATAAGTACTTTTTGTCAAACCAATGTTCAAACTTAAGAAAACGAAAGATATGTCAACTTTTAAATAAAAACTCCGACGTTTATGCCATTGAGATACAGACATGTACCAACTTAATCTGCCCGTGATCATGAATGCTGAAAAGAATCCAAACGTCGGGGATAAATATATTTAAGTAACGCGGAAAATCTGTAAATTAGTGGATTTGATATGTATAATAATCGCGTAAATAAAAGAAATAATTATTCCTTCGTTGTTTTCCTGCTTAGTTTATTGTTGCTATTTTGAGTAATTGTTAAATCAATTAATATTTGGAGAGATGGAAAATGTGTTAGATATTAAAAAATAAGTTTTTACTTTCTCGGACAAAATATTGTTTTTTAATATAAGGTGGCAAAAAATATTGCATACACATAATTTTCACCCTTCTAACACAAACTTGGGTGGTTTAATAGACTTTTTAGTAATTCAATTACTTTTGTTTCCCCTTTAATAATTTTATTTTCACAAAATTATTCCTGTCAAATAAGCCTAGCATTTAATTGACACTTTACATATTCATATCTAAAAATTTTATAGAAATATTTTATATATCAAAGCAACGTAAGCTAGGACAGCTAGTTAAATGTAATAATATTTTCGGTTGCTGGCATAGTAACGCCCTTTGGTTCCGAATCAAAATAACTGCTCATTTAGTTTTGCAAAATGTACGGCTAATTGTTTAAATAAATACTAGTATTGCGCGATATCCCTTTATATCCAGCAGAATTTGTGCGCATTAGCCAGAAACTCAAACATTAAAAGCCGCAACAGAAATCGATTGCATTTAAAAAAATTGACATTAAGGTTAGCTTCTTACATTTTTATTATAACATTGTTTCTTTAAGTTGCTATTTATTTTTAATAACATTGCAATAAATTACGTTACAAAATTATGCAATAAAGTGCTATTATATAAGATAATAAATTTAAAACACTGTAGTTACTACATTGTCATGTTATATTGATTGCCAAGTAAATAATGCCTATAAATTATATGTTTACAAAGTAATGACACAAAAACCAATTATCTTAGTTTGTTTAAAATTTTACATCGTGGCATCTTTGAAATATCTACGTATTCACATAACATTATTAAGAAACAACTGCTATGCTCTCTTATTTAAATTCCCCTTATTAAGACATTATCCTTTGATAACTATATCTTCTACAGAGACCGCAAAAATCGTCACCACCCAATCGGCACTATCTCTTGAAACTATTCACTAACCAAAATCAAGTGCAATAAACTGATTATGGTTTGTCCGCGTCCAAAGCTTAATTAGCCTTTATTATACTAACATGGTTCTAAGCTCACTGACACTTAATAGTCCTTTGATATTTATGCTGCGGTTCGTAAAAATTAAATGTTATATTGGTTACTTATTGCAAACAATTAACCATAGGTGTAAGGGGCTCCAAACAACATCTTCGGAACCCTAGCCAACCTCACCTACATGTGGTACACCGTGCCGAGCAACGAACGAGGCACTGGCGAACCAGCCACCAACCCGCATTGGACGAGCGTCGTAGGACCACGCTGCTCCAATACGGTCCAAAACCCCTAATAGAGTGAAAGTTAAGGCATGCATTAGGGAAGGCTTATGTCCAGCGGTGGACTGACACAGGTTGATGGTGGTAAGCAATCAATTCAAATCTAAAGGGAAGCAAATTTGTACTATTATTGTTTTGGGTCGGAAGCTTCGGATAATATTTGTGATAAATCAGTAATACTGAAAACTACTAACATTTAGAACTACTACCGGTTTTAAAAAGCGCTAAACTAGCTCTCTTTAAAACCAGTATTGAATACAAGTCTTTCCGACATAACATTGACTCACTTTTCAGGTGATTGAGTGATCACTTTACACAGAAACAACCGAACTTTAATTATAATAACGTAAACGTATGCAACTTAATAACTTTAGCATAATTTAGTTCATTGCCTTATCAACAATTGCTTTCTTGTTCATTAACATATCATCACATCATCAGCCTTTGTTAGTCCATGCTGGACATGGCTCCTAATCACCATCATTAGGGTTTGGACATTATCCACCACGCTGGTCCAATGCGGTATGTGGTGGACACTTTTACATGCCCATCCGAACATGGATCATCTTACTTTAAGACATGGGTGATCGCAAATTCGTGAACAAACTAGAAACTAATGCAAAATTTGTTGCGATCTCGCATATTCAACCACGACCTCCGTTTCTAAGCACATCCATACCACTAGTCGGAGGCAGTATACATAGTTTACATAATTAATACATATGCATAATAGCATTTTTTATTAATATAAATACGTTTTTGTTATTTTCATAGCAAAACTTGCTGATATTAATAAAAAACTGAACAAAATAAAAATTATCTCGCAACAAAATATAAAAACAAGTTAAATATGTCTTTTCCATGAGAGAAGAAGAAAAAAAGAGATGACTCTAATCTCTTCCTTAAATTTCATTCTGTGAAAATTATCAGCTTCATTTAATTACTTTTAAATAAATTTTATAACATGGAAACCATTGTGGAGCTAAATAATATCAGGCCATTAATTTACCTAAAGCAAATAAAAACATTAAACGAAAAGCCAATGAACTACTAAAAATTCTGTCGTACTCAATCAAGATGAGTAACTTAAGATAATCTTATACCAAACCCTACCTACTTTATACTTAATACATTAAAAATATAAAAAAAACGCATTAACATTTACATTAACAACAGCCAAAAATTTATTGGGATCAAATAATCAACCAATTAAAAAATTTAAATTTTGAAGATACAAGAAAAACAACAAAAACGGTTTGGCTACGGCGCCCTAGCCAGCGTATTTACTGGGTAAACGATACCTAACGTCCCTTGTCTTACGGTAGGCGGCGTGGAGGTGATACCACTGGCTCGTCTGCCTGCGTAGCTGATAAAACATTCATTTGATGAAATCTAAAATAAGATTTTATAAAGACACTGAGTCTCCTTAATAAATTTTAAGATAAAACTTTTTCACTTACCTCTATTTGGCCTTTTATAATGAAGATCTCTGGATCTATAATTGCCTTGGGTATATGCAACAAAGAATCCTATAAAAAAGTAAATAAAGTGCATACTTAATGCGACTTTCAACACTGTCTACAGATAAAATCCTAATCTTTTTAAAAATATCACATTACAATTATGATTAAGTCTTGTATTTGGAAACAACAAAAGCAAAAACTAGACGCCAAAAAGATACTTAAATCATAGATTGTAAATATTATACAGCAAAAAAAATAAAATACGAAACATATCAAAAGCAGCGCATACGAGGAACATTTGAAAAACAAACAATAGTAAATACACAAAGTTCCAACAGCCATTCGACTTTTCATCAATCCAACTCTAAAAACAGCTAGCGTAAATGGTGAATGTTTTGTTTAAGCAACTGCTGAATAAAACCAAAGTTGAGCGGTAAAATTTAATTTTAAAAACTGTAGTTAATAATACAACAACACTTTTTAAATGTTGTAGAGAAAACATAAAATATCTCCTGTTATTTGTAAAACCTAAATGTCGCCAAACTTCTTTTCGGTTTAAAAATATTTTTTAATTACTTTACATCCGAATAAATTCTGATAAAACCACAATGCTCCGATTTAATACTGCTCTCCAGCGTCGACATTAGAAAAACTACATTATTTTTTTTTAAATAGGAAAATCCAGTTAACGATCCACTTACCGCTAAATGTAAGGAGTTACAGAATCTTGGTTGTGCGTAACACATATGTATCATAATTATTTCGAAAGCTCGATCTAAAGATTTAAAGGATTAATATAGTGCATAGCAACTTTTGTAAGTAGGACGACCCATGAGAAAGGAAAATCGCACATGCTACGTTCATTTTCCTTTTGAGGCAAATTAATGATCTGCAGTATTTTGCCGTAACTAACAGAAAACAATGATATCGTAGTGTCGTTCCCCTGTATCTCTACGCATCATCTCATAAGCGCACGGTCTAATAGCCCCAAGACGCGATTTCCTTTTGGTTTATTATATATATCATACCATTAAAAATATCATTAACGTACAAAAAGGTGAGTTATAGTTTCAATAATAATAACAACAGTTAATAAACGGACATACTTGACGTTTAAATGTTGCTAACAAAACGAGATGCATACATCCTTAATGTTGTGACATATGTATCAAAACTTGGCAAAGTTTTACGCAAAAAAATCATAACATGAAGGGAAACAAAAGCGTAGAACAGATAAACCATTACCATTATTCGAGCCCGCCGTATATCACAGCAGCGGGGAGATGGGGGGACGAGACACAAGTGGAATAAAGTAAGTCCATTCGCATTCCAATAGAATATCAATCTATCAAACTCGATAAAAAATACGGGGAGAACTGTTATTGCGTCGGAACGATTTGGTTTGATTTTTATTCGTCAAGTCTCGATGGAGTGTCAATGGCTTTGTTTGTATTAAATATCCATTTCAGTATTTCAATTCGTTGAAACACCTAATAGGAAAAATAAACGTAAATTGATTGTTACTGGATCATCAAGCTACAGTTTTATCTGCAATATATATTTTAATATAAACAATATTTAAACAGTAAACTTATTTCCACATAGGTGCGCACTTTCATAGCGAAAATATTGTTATCTCTGGCACGTTCTATTATGAAACAGTGAATGTTATTGTGCAACAATAAAAACAGTTCACGATTGAACACTATCTCCATTGCAGCATTTATTTTTATCATATTGCAATAATCGGTGCATCGGGACGTGCAACCGCTCTTATAATAGTTCGTTGTTTAAATATCTCATTAGCAGCTTTGTGTAAAAATAACATTCACGAATGTGTAGCGACGTAGAGCTTAATTGAAACAAAACAATAAAATTGCTATTCGTTGAGCTAACGATAATAACTATCGATGTATAAATAATAGGCTACAGACGCACTTAGCCTAGAGGTTTTGAAACCGGAGGTCATGGGTTTAAATCATGCGGGGACTCAAAAAAAAAAGGTTGTTTTCTAGTTGGTTACCATGATGCGCGCTGATCACCCGATTGTCTGTAAAGTTAGATGATCCATGCGTCGGATCATCATCATCATCAGCCTATGACAGTGCACTGCTGGACATAGGCCTCCCCTAATACACCCGTTAGGTTTCCAGTTTCATTAGGGGGTTTTTGGACCGTATCCCACCACGTTGGTCTAATGCGGGTTGGTAGGTAGACCGACTTTTTACATGCCCATCCGGCGCATGAATCATCTTACTTTTCAGACAATTGGATGATCGGCCCAAATTGCCCTACCCAACTAGGAAACAACAATAAAAATTTGTTGGGGACTCAACAGGATTCGAATCCACGACCTCCAGTTTCTAAAGCACACGCCCATACTACTAGGCTACGGAGCCGGAGGAGGCTAGTTATGTGTCGGATGGGCATTTCAAAAGTCTTTATCCAGTCGTGTCGGTTATCCATCCCATAGGACTACGAGAGCAAAGAAAAGGGGAGTGCATCTGTATCTTATATACACTTGTGCGCTAAAATATATTTTGCGCAGTTGGTGGTAGGATCCGTTTTACAGGGGACCGTCTGGGTGGGTACCACCCCGCTGCCTATTTCTACCGCAAAGCAATAGTGTGAAAACACTATTGTTTTCCGGTTTGAAGGGCACCGTAGCCAGCGTATTTACTGGGTAAAGGAGATTTAACATCTTATGTCTCGATATCACTGGTATTGACAATGTCTATTGGCGTGGGTGACTACTTTTCATCAGGTGGCCCGAGTGCTCGTCTGCCTGCGTAGGCAATAAAAAAAAAGTTGGCTCATCTCTAATATAGATCGGCCGCCGTAGTTGGAATTGACTGGGAGGACATTGTTAATATTATAATATTTACCAATTCCTATATTCCATTAAATTTGTTGCAAGTACTAGTAGTATATTTGTGTTATACTTCAAACTTATGATATAAGTACACTTTCCAGAACGGACGGTGGGTTGGAATACTACGGGAAACAACTTTGTGCTATAGTTGTTTACTAACCGACCTAGGGCAAAAAGGGCCGAACATCCATTTGTCTAAATTTTAAGACGATGCTATAGAGAATTGTGTAAACTGTTAGTGCTGGTAGGAAATCTTAGATAAACCGGAACAATTGGAAATCGTGTTTTAGACTAACTTTTAATAATGATATACTTAACCCTTGTCGAGGTAAGATTTTTTTGAGAGAAGCTAAAAAAAAGCAGCTTCAATTTTTCACGTACGTACGGTTTAATATGTGCGCATTTTTCATGACTGGTAAATTTTGCAGTACTTGAACATCTGTTATCTCGTTATATCCGTAGCACAGTTGTAATGGCGTGTTCTTTAGAAATCGCAGGTCGTGGGTTTGGGCTGATCAGACGATATCAGTGAAGTAAGATAATCAGTAAGATAAAAAGACAGTCCAGCGCCTGATCTCTCTCAGTCAGATAGACTTGGAGAATGTTTTGGGTAATAATGAATTTAGCTATACCAAAGTGCAGTGGCATAGATCTATAAATATGCAACAAGCCGTAATAACCGTTTTATAATAGCATATTAAAGTACTTCGAGGCTTTATTACTTTTAAGCTGATATAGAATAGATCGTTAAGTAAATGTAATAAGAAAACTAATAGATTATATATTACGATGAGGTTTACAAAATGTTGATTATAGTAAATGTCCATTTACTAAGCATTATTTATTATTATTACATTGACTTCTTTTAAAGATATAAAACTATCTAGAAATTTACAAGTTATTTTCTTCACTTACTTCTGCGGTGTGAGTTGCGTAGGGCTTAAATAGTAATCGATTTGAAATTGCTAATGTCTTATTTAAAAGCGTAGCTATTATAAATTTGTTTTATTTAATAAAAACACATTTTGCCTCATTTAATAAGTAAGTTTATGCATAAATATGCATAAACTTACTTATCAATTGATTGAGCAAAATCTAGTAAATACTAGATTTTGCTCAAACAAATTGTTTTTACAAAACATGAAAATAAGTATTTATTTTATTTACTGTAGATTAATGATGAATTCTTATTAATAACTAATGCATAAATATTAGATATCGAGTCACCTCAAGACCTTCCGATATTGTTGTAATGTACTTGTAGGAGATTAGTACTAATTTATTACACTAGCATGTGATATAAATCATAATGATACATGGTTTGGGAATAGCATTTAACTATAATCAATATTTATAACTACAACTCATAGTTCTAAATAAGCTAATATTAAAATTATTTGGATTTACATCCATGTTATGTCAAAATATAGGAAACATGAAATAAGAACACTTTATATATTCCATCATAATGTTTAAATATAATATAAATGTTTCAAGCATAATCCCGCAGAAAGAGCAATTAAGTCGAAAATCATTAAAAATATGCTCTTCATTTGTGGAAGGGAAAAAATTTTTAACACAATCTTCATGCGTCGTAAGTAAAGGAGTCCATTTGAACATTATAAACATTAAACTTTTTTCTCCAATCAATGCCAACAATATGGCAAATCCCCCCCTTCCCCACCACCACATCAGGTATGTTCGAAAAGGTTTACTCCACAGAGCACGCGATCCTATCAAAAAAAAAGAAAATAATGATACCTGTAAATAATAGGCAAAGGTTAGATGCCAGTCTCTAAGTAATACCTATTGTTCAGGCAATAAGGACTAGTTAAGATAACTTTTAAAATTGACCATTAATAAAAATTGAAGGAACATCCTTCGGACTTTAATATGTATCCGGTCAATTATATCTAAGAAGGTCAAGATAGTTTCATTATAGGCTTTTTTCTTTTATATTTAGCTTTTGAAGTAAAACCAGCTGTATTATAGCTAAGCCCGATATTAACTTAATCCAACCATCATGCTTATTAAAGCTTCGAAGAAAACAATATAACCGAAACGTTGCATGCTTCACGATACCGTACTATTACTTGTTACGCGTATTAAGTGGCAAACGAAAAGACGGGGTAATTTTATATAACTCGCATGATTGGAAACGATTATTTTTAATAAGAAATATTCTATAGATTTCATACGAGTTAAATTGAGAAACAATACTTGTTACAATTTCAATATCGACAATTTAAACGACAATGTCTCTCTTATGGTTTTAAGATTTAAAACACGTATTTCTATCGTTTCAGGTGTTCTATATACTTTTATATACACTTAGTGTTTTCCGAAAGTGTTAAACTTTTTTAGCAAAAAATCCTATTCCTGTGTAAGTTCGATGTGTAAGTTTTGTAGATGTGTTCATTTTATCAGGCTTAACGTTTACGTGCTTTGAGCGAGTTTGATGTTATCATTATATGAAAAATGGCCTGTGCTATGATTGCATGAGGCGCAGTTGCAGTGTTATAATTAAAAATAGTTATATTACAATTGCCTTAATAAATTATTTCTTGATTCATTACAATTAAGGATCTCATTAATTTTATTTTGCAACTTTATTTAGGGACTAGCTAAGAAAATGTCTTACTATTTTTTGATTTTTTTGGTATTCGTTTTTGTATTTAAGTATTTTAAAATTTACTTTTAATTTTTTTCTACAAACTACAAAGGCAAAATTTTAAGCATTTTTAACACAACTATTCTTGAATTAAACTAACTGTGTGTGGAATGTGCCTCTCCTTTAAATGTTTTATCGTTATCAATCTTCATAAACAGCGGTTTTTTTAAATGATAGTTATTATATTTTGTGATGCTACTATGTTACAACTGGTATTAATGCTTATAAAAATAGGGCTTGAGAACTTTTGTGGCATCCTGTAATTATGAGAGCTTTTAAATTACAAATCACAACGTCATGTCATTGTCCATTATAAATGTCAATAACCCGTTGCTTGTAATTAAAAAAAATCCCGCCACAGAAGAAAGGCTACAGCCTCATTAACGTTAGCTGTATAATAACAGATCTCTTTAAATTAACATCGTTCATTATAAAACCAGCGTCAGATTTCGAGTCCTGTGCTACTTTCCTTTTGAATGGCACATTTCGCACTTCTTTACAAAAAGCAACTAGTATCCTTAAATGTGTAAGTAACTTATTGTAAGTGAGTTATTAGAATAGATTTTTATTATTTCATAATTTATATAAGGCGTAACAACTAAATACATAGAAGTCTTTACAAACTAATAGATATTTATAATATAGTAGTAACAGTTTATGTACATTTTTTTATGCCATACGCAGGCAGACGAGCAGTCAGGCCACCTGATGGGAGTGATCACGACACCCATAGACATTAGCAATACCAGTGGTATCGCCAACGCGCTGCCTACCGTGAGACATAGGATGTTAAGTCTCAACACATACTTCAATTAAAGAAAACACAACATTTATTTACACCATGTACAAACGGAAACAAACCCAAGCAACAGAAAAATCAAATAATAAATACTTGATTATTGATTCATCAAAAGAAAAAAACAATTTCAAATTACGTGCAAAATTTACACAATTTATTTTCTAAGTTATTAATATACTTAAAGAAAATACCAACATCATGTTTATGGAATAAAGTATTTCCACGCTTTTGCTCAAATCAGTATATGCTTATAATCGTTTTTTGATTGAGTTTATTTTTGATTAATTTTTATATAATGTATTATATTCCCAGAATAATAGCATACAAATGTAGGTTTATATTTGTGTGCTCTTATTTTTTTTTGATGGATCTCGTGATCTGGGGAGTAAACGTATTAGAACATAACCGGGTGTTGGGGGGCTCGTTGCCACAGGCGCGTCTCCCCGTAAGTGACTTTACTACACCAAGGGCCTCCATGTGTTCTTATACTGTACGTTTATATTTATGTCTAGTTGAGATCGACAACTAGTTTATACGATAAAAGTAAATAAAGGAATGTAATGTCTTTCCGTTTGTAGTAAAGCAGTCATGTTGGTCCTGCTTTCTACTGGAGCAGACACTTCCCTGTAACTGGGACTTACACTGCACTCCTTTCAATGTAATTTAAAGAACTATCATTTTACATCGTACTTTTTGTAAGCGTTGTATATAGTATTGATACGAAGAATATCACACATAGCGTATTTACTGGGTAAACAAGACTTGACACCCTATGTCTCACGGTAGGCAGCGCGTCAGCGTACCACTGGTATTAGTCAACGTCTATGGGGGTCAGTGACCATCTTCCCATCAGGTATGGCCCGACTGCTCGTCTGCCTGCGTATGCCATAAAAAAAAAAAGAAAAAAGAATAATAATACATATATTGCCGCAGATCAATGAATAATAGAGACATAATACTTTCTATTGCTTACGGGAATACTATACTTGATAAACCATTCAGTTTAACGGATTTTATCGCGCTTAAGTTACTCTACAATTATAGCCGAAGTTTTAAATCCTTCTCAGGTTCCTTAGTCATGGGACGATTACGATGTTGAGCGTCGAAATGTCAGTGTTAATTCGGCTACGTCAATTTTCAATATAAAAATATACGATCCGGTTTATGCATTCAGTATTTGCGTGCGTAGTTTAAATTTTTGAAATAATTGGATCCGAAGCAGGTGGTATCACCCGACCATCTTCCCTATTAAAATAAGGATGTTTTTCTTAATTTCAATAGACTAAAGAATCATTCCTGATGTTGATTTGTGACTTTTCAAATCTTATGTCATGGTTGTTGTCGATCAAATTTTAGACTAGGACCCTAATCTAAAATTTGATCACATCTATGATTATAGTTTCTTTAATTAAAGTGTAGACTATAAATTTAAATACAGTAATCCATATCAATTAAGCAGCATCACTTGTATGTTGTCGTTACTAGGCGGCTGCCCATCACCCAGATTTAAAGTCTTGGTGACAATTTGGTGAGTGCGTTTTTACTGAGGGACAAGTCAATCAGTAAAAACGCACAATATTTATGGCGCTATTCCATTTCCATAGGTTATAATATTTATCTTTTCTGAATATTAATTGCCTGTTCTGTAGAAAAAAATAAATTACCAGAAAAAAAAAATTTACTGAAAATAATGTAACGGAATAGCATAATATATCGTTTCTCCATTTAGCTGCAAATCATGGATTCCAAGGAAGGGAAAGAAAACAATATTCGCCCTAATTCCCTTAGAATATCAAACTTTTAAATTCAATTTCATAAGAAGCAGTGAGTTTTATTTGTGTTGTTGAGTGTGATCTTAACAAAATGTTTCCTTTACCTCTATTGTATTAAATAAGAAATAAGTGAGTGTTGCTTTTAGAAATCGTTAACATATTTTAAAGCGCTATTCAGATTTAAAATGTTTGAAGTCATATATGTATTTGACCTAATTTCTAATTCACTGTTATTTTTTTCATATTTCTGAGACAACTTGTGTTGAAAAAATTTCTAATTAATGCTGTGCATCGAGTATTATATCGTGAAATGGGTTTAATGTAGTTTTTAATATAGTTTCATTACAAATGTGAGACTATCTTGGGATATTTTGAAGGTTGAAGGCCACCTTTTAACAGGGGGCCGTCTGGGTTGGTACTACCACGTTGACAATTTCTGCCGCAAAGCAATAGTGTAAAAAACACTACTGTGTTCCGGTTTGAAGGGCACCGTAGCCAGCGTAATCACTAGATGAACTAAATTTAATGTCTTAATTTTACAACCATTATTTCACCCTTGTTGAACTTCCACGTTCTTTGTCTTCGGTAAGATTGAATTTTATGTCGGTATAAATAAATTCTGAATAAACGTTAAATGCTCAAAGTTTTTTTAGTTAAGTAATGTATATTTTTAGCAAAATAAAAGTAGTAATTATATTAGTAATAACCAAAAATTGTATTACAACGAAAGAATACAACATTTTTCCTCTAATTTAATCATAAAATAAATACGGAAGGAACACGGGATAATTTCTAAGAAATTACAGATTTGATTTATCATGATAATAGAAAAAATCGTTTTGTTGTGACTAAAACAATAATAAGAACCAGCGCTAGATTTTGAATTGATGATTGATTCGATATTAAAAATAATCTTCCTTCCTGAAATTTACTCGTAATGTACTCTAGATAAAACGACACAACGACCAGATTTAAGTAGCTTATTTCTCAGTTCCGCGTTCGTTCGTGAGGTTTGATGCCTTAGGTAAATAACTTTGAGCCATCGTTGTTTTCTGGTTAGTTAAGGCAAATTGGATCGACATATGGATGATCCATGCGTCGGATTGGTATGTAAAAAGTCGGTCCAATCCACCATTCCGCATTGGACCAGTGTTGAGGGATATCGTCCAATAACACCCTTATGGAGAAGGCGTATGCATTAGGGGAGGCCTATGTTCAGCAACAGGCTAATGGTTTCTGATTATATTTTTTTCAAGTTCTCCATAAATCTAACTGTTTCATAGTAATGCTTATTTGGAAACATTTTCGAATAGTTTTCTGTGACTTTCCTTGTATTTGTTGTAACTGAATAACTGTGTCATATTTTGTAAAAATACTTAAAAATATATTTCACTTGAATATGATATTGATGCTTATTAAATAAAATTGACGTTTTTAGCCTTATAACAAATGTACTTACTGTTATAGTAATTGAAACAAGTTATAGGTGTAGGTGTATAGAGTAGCAGTAATACTAAACATTTGTAGGTTGATTAAATGTTTTGCAACAACTCATAAGCCTAGAAACTTTACAAAATTAATACTTACGGTCATACCTAACTTACTTTCAATTTATTATTAGATTTTTCTTAAAACTTACATGAACTAAGTGACAAGATAAATGAAAAAATTTCACTTTTATACTGCGCGACATTTAATCCAAAAGGAAGTTTATACTACACACCGTTTTAATTTATGCTCGTTGAAAGCAGGTGATTTTTTCCATACAATAAACATTTCCAACCAGATCTGGAAATTTATTACGCCTTCCTGAAACAGTAACATGTAGAACGGAGCCCGCGTGCGGTTTCAATATTAACTCATCTAATTCCGAAACGTGCCCTGCTTCACTGTTGTATTTCTAATCTCCTTTTCCACAATGTAGCTGGAGTACTATGTATTTATTTTAATAAAGTGTTAATGACACTTCAAAACTCACGTGTAAGTTAATTGTGATCTTTATTCAAGTAACTTTATTAAGATCATAAAATAACTTATTAATGTTTTGTTAATGTTGAGTGTAAAGTGGGAAGTTTGGTTTAAGGATAGAGAGAAGTAAGTGTACTATGTGTAATCACTGGTGCAAAGTATGAGATAACATTAAAAATTACTTCAATATTACTTGAATATGATTCCAATTTTTTGAAAAAATATTTTCTGGAAAATATTGAATTTACTACGATTTTACTCCCACAGTGTTGACATTTTCGCTTAATTTGTTCCTTACTTGTGTACTATTAAATGTACTACGTAAATTTTGTTCATGTATTTGCATTTGCATGAGCGCAAACAACCCTGTGTGTCATATAGGGCTGTTTGAATTTTGGTCTAGAGTGTAATAAATGCATTAGTCTAATATAATTATTATTTATTGTGTATAATATTTTTTATAACATAAACAACCGTTTTGAAATCCTTTGTAAGCTTAAGATTAAAAATGTAAATATAGGTTATTTACCTCTTATTGATTGAATAGATAAATCAAGAAGTCCTGTGAAAAATAATTTCACTTACGAGTAGCATTTTTAATGTATGTATATATGTAATTACGAAAAAGCCTCGGGGCGTATCTAAGCAAGAACCTAGATTAAACATAAAATCATTTCGCATTACTTCTTTGCCGTGAAATACCTTTCGCTATGGTTTTTATGAACGTGTTTGTGCCTAACGTTTACGTGTTTTCAGCAAGTTTGATGCTTATCGTAAAATGAAAAATGGATTGTTTGCTTATTGCACGAGGCGCCATTATAGAGTTAAGATTTTAACAAGTTATATAATGATTGTTTAAACTAATCTGTTTAATAGTCGATATAATAGTGAATCAATTTAATGTGAAATGTGAACAGCATTTATTAAAATGGCAACTTTTTAATTTGTTTTAATAAATTAAATATTCGACGCCAGCATCTAGGTACCCATACTAAGAGCTGAAAACTCTACTAGGTTTGTAAGGAGCATTGTCTTACGTTTCAGAGGATATATACTCCTTGAAGCATATTTGATATTACGAAAAAGATGATTACAAATTTGTATGTCCACTGAAAAATAATATCTTTAAGAACAGAGTGGTTTGTGTTCACCGCATTTAAAAAAAATTATTACACCTCCTTCCTATGGTAAAATGATTAAAAAAATATATTAAATGATTTTATTTATAATGTTATAATAATGCATGCATATAATGTAGAGCGTCTTAAATGTAGGGTAAACGTTGGATATATGTTAATAAGTAACGACTTAATGTATTTATATTAAAAACTAGATTGTTTTTTAATTTAAGACTTAGTACGTGTACTATTAGTCCTATTAAAATGTTATATTTTTTTTATTTGCAGTTTAAAACCTGTTTTAACTTGAAAGTAATAAATAAAATATAAACAGTACCGTACAGATGATATAAAGATTTGCCGTACTGCAAGACACTAACATTTTCGCTTTCCTGAAATGAATATAGCATAAAAATATTATTAAATAACACGAAACCAAAACAAGCACTTCATTAAGTCTACTTTATATTTGTTGCATCTTTCTGTGAATACGTAACATAATTCTATAGCAAATAAAAACTAGTATTATGTTAACAATTCTTTTTTTTAATATAATTAAATTGTTTGTTACTTATTGACGTTATCTTCCTTGCTCTAAGCACCTGTTTTAGTAAATAACTTTTATCGATATCTCATCTTATTGGATTATATCTATGTTAAGAATTACCAATCCATATTATACTAATTGCATATTTCTCACTGTAATTTTTTTTTTCAGTGTTATTAACACGCAGTCCTTTAATAAACACTTAAATTTTGTCCTAATATTTTTGCTTTTGCCTTCAAATGTTGCCGATTTAGGTTTAAATTTCTATAACTGGGTTTTTTCTTATCGCGTTTACTAACCTACCTGAGCTTTGCTTCCAGATAATTTAAAAGTGACATATTCCAGCGTTCTTGTATATAGAGTAAACTAGCTGTTGCTAGACTTCATTGCAAGCAAGCAATAGCGAGGTGTATTTTATATACTGTAGTAATATAAAAATATAGGGACTGCATATGTCTATAATAAAGCAAAGTTCACTTTAAAAAAAAATACTTTTAACAATGACGAATTTTATGCTCCATTTCAACGCCTCCTCCAGTTCATCATACAGATTTAAATTGCAAAATTGTTTGAATAAACACTTAAAGCTTCGTAGTCAATATCTAGACACAAAGTATCATCTTTAATTTTCAACAATGACGAATTTCCACATTTTAATCACTTATCAATTAATAATACCTATGTGCTGCCTACAATCTATTCTACGTATGTACCAAATTTCAAACCGGTTCCAATGTTTAAGACGGTAAAGTCGGATAGACAAACAGGTAGCATTAGTATGGATATTGTAAAATAAAAAGAGACAATACTGCGGCACAATAATGCACCAAAACGGGCACAGTTTTTGTACTTATGGATAAACTAATCAGCGAAGCTGTTGTAACTAATTTTGACCTTTAATTAAATAACATTTTTTCAAAAAGTTCTTTATCATATTAATGGCTGGCTTTACATTTTCAAGCATGTTGACTGCTCTGTTTTGCTATAAGAGCTGAACCACGATAAATAAAGTAATTTCAGAGCTAATAGAGATTTGAAACACGTTACTACGGGTAATCAGTTAATAAAAGATACTCGTTTGTACGCACAGTTTTGTTAGCATAGCTGTTATTTTTATTTTTATTAAAAATTATAAATCACCTAACTTTTTGAAACTATTGGTTTTTAAACCCAAATTCGCGTTTATTATTTGCATATAAAAGGGCTAATTATATACCTAAAATATATACTGAGACCATTACCTTTAATGCTTCGTAACATAATTTGACTCTCTAAAATATATTTATGTATTAATAGACTTTATTAGCGTAATTAAAACAAAAACATTTTTCATTTACAAGCTTCATTTTCTTTTTCATTTTCTTCACGCGCTATTTCTAAAAAAGTTTACTTGAAGTTTAAAGAGTTGTAGAAGAAGTATTTGAAGCACTTGGTTTGGCAAAGGTAAAAGATCTCAAAATTTGTTGAGTCTAATTTAAGCCAAAATCAATTTTTGAATGTATTTACTGTCCGGTTGACACTTACTTAATTAAAACTACATTAATATTTTAGAAATATCATTGTTAAGAATGTTATAAAAATAATATTAGGTGTTGTTTGTATTATCAAATAATCCCGTTTTAAATGATAATTGTAGTATAAAATGATACATATAACAAAAAACATTTTAAAATTTTGTCTGTCTGTGTTTTGTTTAGTTAATTTCTGAATTGATGCTCAATTTACCGAGCCTTTCTGGAAGATACCTGAAATGGTATGCATATGGGTATATTAAATTATATTCTTCCTTTTCTTCTTAACAAAGTAAAAATTATTTTTTAATGCCAAAGACGAAGCGCGTACAACACTAGTTTCAATTAATTCGAAATAAAAGTTAAAAGCAGCTTAGATAATGAAATTAATTAAATGTCTTACATGACCTAATGTTCAACGACACCTGTCTAAATCTGGGGTACACTCACCAAAGACCACAATCCTGTTTCTATTATTAAGTACCTGATTAATGGTTTAAATGTCACTTTTTCGAGGGCTTTTCTTGGACACGCGTCTTATAGTCTCTAAATATATTTTATGTTTAGAAACTTGTTATTTGGTTATATGATGTTAATTTTTAGGAATCAGACTAATTTTTTCCATACAAACCAAAAATAAAAATACCGAGTCTTTTAAGTATGCTCTCAGTTCTAGAGTTTTAGGCACAAGTGTAACACATACAAAGGATGTTTACATTACATTATGATTTATTGGAAACTTTTAGCATCGATATATATCTTACAGATATCGATATATATTTTAACGTAAACATAAATTAATACAATTAAAAGAGTGAGACTTTAAAAAAGTACGTATGCAATAATTTCATAAAATAAAAAAAACAAATTTTCAATAGACTATCAAGTTTCTAAAGACCTTAATTTATTTTATAAAAACATCTAACTCATATTTTAAATATCCTTATTTTCAATGAGAACTGAAAAGAAGAACAACATACATGGAACGCTTGACCCGGAAAACTGCAAAAGAAAATCTAAGAAAGTGGACTTTTTATGCCAAGTAATGTTTGTGACAACTTTACAAAATAATAGGATACTTTTTATTCTTTTTAAAGAAATTTGGAGCAAGCATAACTTGACTATATAATTTTTTAAAAAGATAAGATAATAAATAATGAGTTTGGGACATGAATAAGGATATTTATATATTCTCAACAAAGAAAAAAGTAAAATGAGGACAAACAATTCTCTTCGATAAGAAACAGTGTTATAAAAAGAACTACGGTATTAATTATGCCAGATGTTCCGAGAAAAATAATAAATGAGCAGACTTAATGAAGTGCTGTTTAGGTTTGGGTTGTTTACTAATATTTTACAAGTACATTTTATTTCAAAAGAAAAATATAATTTATTCGCTTTGGTGTATAAAGTTTCAGTACCGATAATGTTTGCACTCATCGATACATTATTCACATTATTCTTTTTACCTTTTCGCCGTTTGTTGAATCGTGTCAATAGGTTTGTGTAAAATTGTAATAAAAACTACATTTGAAAAATTTTTAATAGATCCTTTGCACACTAAATCTAAAGATAAGCAAAGATATGATTTAGTTTCAAGCAAAGTTTTCTTTGTTTAATAATTTTAACAGTAAGTTTTCTAAATTATAGTATCGATGTGACAAAAAGTCATTTGGGTTAAAATAACAAATTTACTCTTATCTTATTCTTCTTCTTCAGACATCTTTACAGTCAGTTTTGGAGCCACAGGGATTGAGGATACCATACTTTCACGAGGGGTTTTAAGAGATGAGTTGAATATATTTTAATTCTTTCAAGCTCAAAAAAAGAAGTTATCTTATTATTAAATTCATCATCAAGCTAAAAACGCCTTTAATTTTTTCTTCTGGCTTCAACGTGATTATGGTTTTTAATAAATAATGTTAGTTGGAGATGTGTTGCCGTGATTGCTTGCTTAAAGTTACCTATTATAGCATAGATAGTTCTTTTTAATTTTTTATAAAATGTCTCTGCCAGGCAAGATGGTATCAGTCTATTAATTTCCCCAATGATAATAGCTATTTCATCCGTTAAAATTAGCTTTTTTTGTAACCTTATTGTATGTTTCCTCTAAATGGTTGGTGACTACAAACCACGACTGACAGAGGTCATAGCCCGAAAAACCATGCGGTTGCAGGTAAAGCGTTTGGATGTAAAATGGTTATTAAACACCACTTAACAATTTTGCCACGACGACATTAGAGAAAAATAAAGGCTGCATGTGCAGAAGTTACTCATACCAATGAGGGTTTTAGGTGCCTCTTCTTTCTGTGTATGCAGAAATAAGTTCGTTTGCTTATTATCCGACGCTAAAGTCTTGCAGTCAGTTGGAGTCATAGGAACGAGGAATGACCATACTTTTAACGAGGAGCTGTATAAGGATGAGATGTTCGACGATATTCCCGTTAGATATTTTTAATTCCTTGCATCGAAAAGGACTAGCACTCCTATTTTTATAGATAAATAGCATTATTTTGGATGAGTTGTGGGCGATTTATTTCAATTTTATTGCCTAAGAAGTTTCCAGGTCCGAGAAAATGAGTTTCGTTACCACCAACTAATGTGTTACTACGTAGTTCCAGGCTACTTTATTGAGTCATCTGTTAAGATCAAGGTCAAAGGGTGACTAGGAATACTGAAACTACGAAATAGTCTTTTGTCCAAAGTATTCCGTTCCGTTTCTACTTATTTGCAAAGACCATATTATTGTAATAATAGGGTTAAAGATGTTTAACAATCTACGTCCACGGTTTCATCCAATAACATTTTGACCTTTGCGTCAAATATGTCTGTCTTCGTTTGATTGTAATTTTTTTCTTGTAGAAATCACCAATGATCATGGAATTTGGTACTTTAATCCAGCTAGTTTTATATAAACGTCAATTATTAATAATATATATAATTTTGTTAGTTGTCCTAGGGGTATAACTATATTCGATAGGAAATTAAGTAAAATACAAAGGCATTGTGGTCCTACTGAATGTCTTAAGATGCCTAGACTTAACGGGATCGAGTTTTTATATCTAATTTCTCAATGCCCTTTAATTTTTACTTCTCATATTGCCAAATTAAATAAAAAAGCTAACAAAATTTTGTTTACCGCAGATTTGAGCTCACTATCTCAATCTTATATATTTAACTTATAAAGCAACTCTTCAGACTTCTTGGCCACAAAAGCATTCTGCGCTTCTAAAATACGATTTATCATACAAAATCTATTCCAAAATAACAATTATCGTTCCTAATGAGACATCACCAAGATTTTACGGTTTAATTTATTTGCATTTATCTCCCAGCTCTAATATGTCATCTGTTAATACACCATATGTCTATTTCTTTTATTGAACTCTCCCGTCGTTTTCCATAAACACTAGATAATATAAAACTTATGTCAGTTTACTCTTACGTTTGGATTTTTCTCTTTATTTATTCAGCTGTGCCTTTGAGTTTCTTGAGTGAATTTCCTTGAATTTTCTTGTAAGCCTGCAGCTGTAATTTATTTCTAAGACTGTAATAAAGGTGGTGTTCTTTATCTTTCACATAGACAAGAAATAAAATGTTTTTATGTTTCGTATAATATCTGAAATACAATATAAGCATTGCATAACAATTTTACGCTATAATAATATTTTTTTTATTTTAAACAACTTTATTATATGTCTGACCATTGCGCAACAGATAAAAATAAATAAGTAAATAAAAATAAAATAAAAAGCCTTTTATTTCCACTAAAAAATTTACACTTCTCATGTATCTATTAAGTATGTGTTAGTTAAAATAGTTTAATCTATGTTAGTATAATTTTTTTTTCTTAATGTATATATATATCCTCTATGTTTTTTTAATGTGTTTTATAATAATATATTTACTGTTTTTTTTTTTTAATTTATATATAGTTTTGAATATTTTTTTAAAATTAGTTCTACCGGAACCCCAGAATGGGTAAGGCCTCCCAGTGACTCCCATTTGTTTCTGTCTTCAGCTACTTTTTATCCAGTTTGGTCTGCTTATCTTTTGATATCATCCTCCCATCTTGTAATAGGTTTACCTTTGTTCTTTTGCCAAGTGGTCCGTTACAGAAAGTTACTTTTTGGTATCTTTGATCTGTTAGCCGAACATGACCGGCCCACCAATCGATTTTTTTGTAACAAAGCGTTTGTTACTTTTGTTATTTTCTTATTTTAGCTCGTATTTTGTCCAATTTCCTTATATTTAACAAAAATATTTAACATGCTTCTTTCGAGTCCTCTCTGACAAATTTTTATCGTTTTCTTGTTTCAGCAGTGATTTTCCACGTCTGCAAACCATATGTCAGACATGGGAAGGTTCAATTCATGACTTTGTTTTGGCTTGTGGTAGATTACTTTTGAAAACATCCTTGAGACTCCAATATTTTCCACGTTATCTTTATTCTTTTCTCTATTTCCAATATTTTATTTTTTCTGAAGAAACTATAGTTTTCTCAAATAGACATATTCATCAACGTATTCCAATGGTTTGCTATTGATTATTATTTGTCTTGTTATTTGTTTGTCATTGTCTTTGTCTTTTAATATTCATTTCCATACCTACCTTTTTACTAGCCATGTTCAGAGTTCTACCATGTTTTGTAGTTGGTAAGATGGACTGGATATAGTACTAGGTCATCTGCGAATCTCTGACTCAAGTAGGTTGCTGTTTTGTTAGCCCTTGGGCTTCAATCTAGCTTTCAATGATCGACCTCGAGACAGTTATAATATTGTCGGAGATAGCGGGTCTCCTGTCTCTCCTCTTTCTATTGGAAGCTTGAACCTAAGGTTTCATGTCTAATTTATCCTTGTTGGTTTTATATATGGATTTGATGATTTTTACATATCTTTCTTCTGCTCCTTGTTCTTTCAGGTATTTCCAGATGCTTGCATGTCTTACCGTATCTAGATAGATATCGTATATAGATATAAGTACGCTTTTTTAATTAACAAGGTACATTTAGACACAGGTACACTCCCTATTCCATTACTCTCATAATCTGATGATAGGGATAACACCACCAGGGAGAGATCAAGCACAGAACCGAAGTTTTACATTTCCATCCGACGTATCGTTTATCTTTTCTTTCAGCAATGGATAATCAGCGATATCCTAACCAAGTGGAAACTACAGTTAAAAGTTGTTGAGTCCTCCAGATTTTAACTAGTATATATCATTCCAATAAGAGATTCAAATTTGATATTTTACATATTTGTGTATTTAGCGCTTGTATATTGTTTCTTTAATAATACCTGTTGTCGTTCTGCCTTTATAACGTATTAGATGTATTAGACATTCTAAAATATTTTGTAAACAGATAATATTCCATTATGGTTTCTAAAAAGATAATTAACAAAGATTCAACTAAAACATCGATAATACTACTTGTTTGAATATGCCTACCGATTAATGTTACATTACATGTCCCTGACATGTAATTTTTGTTTTTATTATTACAAAACTCCATTTTAAATGTTAATAATTAATACTAATAAAAGAATAGTTGAAAGTAAAAATAAAAAGTTTAGGAGTCCTTAGCGTAAACAAATGGGTATAAATTGTCAAGTTTCATGACATCCTTACAAGCTTTGGTGAAGAAATTAGATAGTGCTGGGACACACAATTTATTATTACTTTATATTAGTTAAATAATAAATAATTAACATGAGATTTTGTCGTGTATCACTGTAATTTAACAATAGTACATTAATGAATCAATAAAAAATGCTGAAATTAAATGAAAACAACCTGGTTTTATAATAAATTTTATAAGCCAATTTTTATTAAAGAATTTTTAGTTACAATCATAATGGTTCCCGAATGGAGCAAGAAGATTAAAAATAAAGTATATTTAAATCTTCTATCCCTTATGTTACAATTTGACTTTTTAAGGAGCAAGGCCGGGCCATTTGAACTTTTTTAATGTGGATAAAAGACTACAAATACCCGTTCTCTAGTGCTCTCTTAAGTAAAACCGTTGTTATTTCTTTCCAGGCTATCTGTCTTTCTTTTATTTAGTTTAGTTTCAAATAAAATCACTGTGTTTTTTAAATGTGCATTTATCTAATAAAACTGTCTTAGAGCCAGTGAATACATTATGACTATAAATATAAATTTTTAATGTGTCACTAAAGTGAAAAAGGGACGAGTTTATTATTATTATTTTAGTCATATGTAGTGTCCGCATGTACCGTATCAAAATGGTTTT
>JAGSMT010000379.1:0-102499 GCA_029286875.1 Lamproptera curius
TTCTGTAATATTCATCAGCACCCAACCGAACATGACTCGTAAATGGATATTATTTGACTAGCTTCCTCATCGTCCGAGACAGCTCCAAAGTCCGAGAGGTGTCCATTTTCCAAAACTTTTACAGCGTCCCTCGAGAACATGATTTGATCGTAAATAAGCCTGTAAAAAACGTTTCACTATTCAAAATTTAGCATTATACATTTATCAAATAGTACGCTTTCTGAAAAAATATAATTTTAGGTATACACTAACTGTCTATGAATATTTGGAAAAAAATATCCAAGCAAAACCTATTGTCCACGTTTGTAGACATAACGAATATTTGCTATTTATTATACAAATAACGGAATAATTGTTAATAAAATACAATGTTCTTTGCCTTTGTAACATAACTTTACACTTTTTTATATTTTTTCAAGACATATCTAAGTAAATAACTATGAAAATAATAAAGAAATAAATCACTTACCTACACATTCAAACTTTCGCCATGACTGATCGAAACAGACTAATTATTTCATACACGTGCTAAAAGATAACGTTAGGGTATGTGTTTTAGAGATTTATAATGTTCTCAAGCAGTAACAACAGTTTTAGTTACGTAGAATTTTATTTTATTAGGATAATTTCACAAAAATTATATGTCCTCAATTGCGCACGTAGGTCTGAAAGGGTTAACGTCACCTTTGATGCGGTTAGTCTGTCTCTGAATCAGAGTTCCTGAAAGAAACGGAGTTACGACCAAACGCAGCTAATGCAGCTTGAAAGCAGGGGGCTACCCTGTTTTAAGTAAGTTACGAAATCTATAGTGCTGCGTTTTTGTCTATCTTTGTTTCGGGTGGTTAAACGAGATCAATCCAATTGCATAAAGAAGTGAGATAGGGGGATGTTATATCCCCGAAACTGTTCACACAGAAGATAAAGAGGACGTCTTTAGAGAATCATCTCGTCGTATCGGACTCAGGATCAAACAGACGAAAGTCATGTCGAAACAAACACGTTCTCCTGAGTCCGGTCAATGTCGATGGTGTTACTCTCGAAGTTCTTGATGAACATGCCTACTTTGGGCACATATTGAAGTTGGAAAGACACAACTGAGGCCGATAAGAGGATTCCGTTGAGCTGGGCAGCACTTAGGAAGCTAAACCATATTCTCACATTGTCGAAACCACAAAGTTTAAAGACAAAAGTGACGGTTTAACCAATGCGTACTCCCTGTGACGACCTACAGGACAGAAACGTGGCCTCTGACTATGGTTCTGGTCCAAAAGTTTGCTGTAGCTCAACGTGCTATTAAACACGCTTTGCTCGGAGTCACTATGTCGGAAAAAAATCGAAATGAATTCATCCGGAAAAATACGAAAGTTACCGACATAGCGTAAAGGATTAACTTGTTGAAGTGGCAGAGGGCCAGTCACGTGGTCCGAAGAACGGATGGCCTATAGGCTAATGAAGTTCTAGAGGGAGGCCACGTTTAGAAAAACGGATTGTTGGTAAACCCCCGACGAGGTGGGATGGCAATCTCCATGTGGTGGCTGGTTCAAGTTGGCAGCGAGTAGCAGGGGATCGGCCGTTTTGGCGTTCATGAAAAAAGGCCTATGTCTAGGAGTGGTCCGTTAGAGGCTGATTATGATTATTATGATTCCATGTAAAATATAGATGCTTAGATCTACTGATCTGCTGTTTTTTTTGCAGATATTTTCACGGCAAAAGTAGGCTATAAGAATAATATGCAAAACATCTCCAAATTGAGAATTTTGCAGGTTTTAGTAGGTCCCTTTTCAGGGGCCATATGGTAGTAATTCACTGCGGTACCTATTTAAGCCGTGAAACTGTTGCGTGAAAACTGGTAAAAATATATATTCAGCAAATCGGTTATATCAAAACATGTAATTGTCACACTTTGAAAATAAGTAAAATAATAGAAATAAGTTTATTAGCAGTTTCGAGCCAAATACAATAAAGAAATCTTTCCTCTTATCATATTAGCATTTAGTATAAATGAATCGCTGTTAATAAGCAGAGGATGTTAATGCGTTTAACGTATTAGAAAAATAAATACATATATTAATATTAAAACTCAAGTTTTAGACCTTATTAATTTATTAAAGTTTAGCGTAGATTACATATTCAAAAAATTATTATTCGGCAAATTACAATAATAAGTTTTAAATTATCTTCAAAAGTTTATTTTTGTTGTTACTTACATATACCGCAAGTTTTATGTAATTAATATTGCAAGTTATAGTCACCACCTGCCAGCCCAACAAAATTGCACTTCACTTCACCTCATATTATCCAAAATCACATCAAACAGAATGTCTAATTTGGCACAAATAGCATCAACACAGAACCGACTTGAAGAGAATATCTCCAGGAGGCTGGATGACCTGCAGACACAGATCAGTAATGCAGGGTCCTCCAAGGACACTGTTGCTAGAATTGCTGAGGAGCTCCGTAATTTCAGGGAGCTGATATTTGGTATTCTGAGTTTGCTGCGTCAACAAATTAAGGAGTGTGCTAAGCAGATAGACAATCTCGACACACATAGCCGCAGAAAGGCACTTATTATATCAGGAGTTCCTGAAAAGAAAAAGAAGATTGCATCAAAACTGTTCTTGGCATATTCCATAAAAACATCTCCAAATGAAATAAAAATCGGTTATAGACTCAGGTGCCCGTAAGCAGCAGCAAAGGCTATATTATTCAGGCTCTCAAGTGTCTCTATCAGAGATGATGTCTGGAGGGCCAAGACAAACTAAAGGGTTCATTGATGTAATTAAAGAACTCTGACCGGTAAGACAGTCAGTTTTGTAAAAGTCCGCTTGCATTTCGGTATGCAGCCAGTATGGACACAAAATGCATTATATTTATAAAACTTCTGTGACATCCATAAAATAACCACGAATAACGAGCTTGCACTGTCTGCAAAGCATCCACAGTCGTCCAAAAAGTCACCCACCTAAAACTGAGCTGTGATTATCTCCTTTATCCATTTAACAAATTTACACAATATATATATATTTTTTGATTGTCTTAGTTAGGAATTTAATACTTATTATGTTCACTTACATTTGTTATTGTTTACTTCTAGTTGTTAAGTACTGCATAGATTCCATGCAATGGAAATTGTTTATAGCAGCTTTAATAAGATGAGGAGTTTAATTTTAATCTTCTAGCTTTTAAAAACGCGTGTGCTGTAATTACATACTAGTTATAATAACTTATATATTATATTTATTCCGATGAATGTTCAATTATTTATTTTGTTGTATAATATTATTGTCGTATATTATTATTGTATAGTATATCTAACGTCAATGTCAAATATGTCTTGACATCTGACGTCTGCCGCTAGCTCTTATTTAAGTTTTTTATTACTTTGTTACAAATCTTTATTATTTTTAATTTTTTGCTACAAATTTTTACTATTTGTGTTTTCTTGTTGTTTAAATTGTCATTGTGTACGTGGCGTGGTGCATAATTATTGTTGCCGCACCAATGAAGCGAAAAGTAGGTCTTTGTTGTTAATTTTTAATTGTATTTATAATTATAGCTATATTTATTTATATTTATTAATACGTCTTATAGTTTTGACGATGTACAATACTTTTCTGTTAATGATTCAATACGTTCAAGTGGCAGTGATAGCTTTAGTTCGGCTGGTGAATCTCTGAATGAATTTTCAAATGCACCTTTCCGTAAATAAAATAACACATTAAGCATCTGTCATCTGAACGCACAGAGTATTCCAGCCACTTAAGCGAATTAAGCGAAGGGTTCTATCACTCAACATGCTTGCCATTCTGATTTCAGAGAGCTGGCTTAAAACACGGTAACGACATTAGTAACTTTCATAACGACACCAGCGATTTGAGTCGTTCCAACTCAGCGTCAAATCGATATTCAGGCCGAGGTTTTTACATTTTGGCTGAGCGGAATAGGGCAACTGTTAAAATTATTGGAGGAAGTATTTTGAATCCAATCTACTCAGCGTGCACTTCCTACCAATATAGCCTCGACACTTGGCTGGATTGACGCCAGCCAAATTTGGTACACCAACTTTAATTTTTTTTTATTGCATACGCAGGCAGATGAGCAGTCGGGGCCACCTGATAGAAAGTGGTCACCGACGCCCATATACATGGTCACAGGTATCACCAACGCGCTGCCTCACGTGAGACATAAAATGTTAGGTCTCGTTTACCCAGTAATTACGCTGGCTACAAGTGCCCTTCAAACCAGAACCATGAGTGTTTCACTCACTGCTTTGCGGTAGAAATAGGCACACGTGGTAGGTTCACCAGACGGTCCCTTGTAAGGGACCTACCATCGTTAATTGCACTCCAAGTCCAGGTTTATTAAACGTATTGCCTCAGAAAGATTGTCGACTGGTTAGTTGAGTCGCTCAATTGTAAGTCATCGGCGTAAAGATGATACGTACATTGAAGATTATGGAGAATAAAATTAATAAATAAGGAAAACAATACGCTTTATAGCATCATAATGTAACGACTTCTTCTTCTTCTGAAATCAACGTATAGTGAACGAATAACAACGTCACGAAGCAATTTCAGGTGATTTAAAAGACGAATGTCATCAAGCAGTGAAGGAAAGAAAGTGCAAGCATCGAATGTATTTATTTACAAATAAACAATTTCTTCGTTTCGTACTGATTTTATCACGTATTAATAAATTAATAAATCTTTTTCTAGTTCCTGCTTCGTCAGTTTGTTTTCAGTAATATGTTCTTAATCCAGTCAGCTTCTGATATTTTAAGTTCCTGAATTAGTAATTAAAAGTTATGATCCCAAAAGTAATTTACGTAGCGTAAAGAAGACTAAGCAAACATAAACAAATCGACCCGCGCATTTAGAAGATTGTAACTATTGATATGTGATGTACCAAAACTTAGTTGTTGTCATATTTAGTTCTAAAAGCATAAAAATCAGTTAAAATAGTGCAGCAAGAATGTTTAGTGTAATTTCGTGTGTAGGCGAAATGAATTTACCTTCTCCGCATGAATTTTTATTAACAAGGAAACCTGTTACGAAGGGTCCGTCACCTTAAGTCCTTAAAGAGTTTCATTACGTTACAGAGGTCGATTGTGTTTGTTTAATACTGTGGTATTTCTTGTAAAATAAACATTTATTAAAGATACTAATGTTTTAGATAAAATTTTCTTCGATCTTTACTCAATCAAAATATCTTGACTTATTGTATGTACTTTAAAATTTTACAAATATAAACTTTTACCACATCGATATAAATCGACTGGCTGTTCTGGGACAGTTTTTTTCGTCGTGGTACTACATATTTTAGAAAAACGTGTTAGTTACTACCAGATACTTGGTTAAGTATCTGGTAGTAACTTAACGACGTTTTTCCCTGCTGTAAAAAATATCGTTAAAATGGGCCAACCATTCAGGAGATTAGCCAGAACAATCGGGTATTCCGATTTAGTTTACTATAGTTTTATTGTATGTATATCACAGAATCATTTAAAAACTGTTATTTCGATGTTACTGATCTCACACTCCATTTATTTATTAAATAAAATAAATAATTTTATTTCTATAAATGTTTTTTTTTTTAAATGAACGCAAAATGCTTCTCTTCTTTTCTTAATGTTGCATCTTTTAATTACCGTTAACAGTTAAAAGCAGTATTCGTTATTGATTGTAACAACGGTGTTGCACTATATTGCTCGGGCACAAGATAAACAAGTCTGTATTGGTAAGCTCTAAGGAAAAAGTCTTGCAAATCGCTTTTACATTAAGTTAATTGCGGCTAACTCTGTTTTGCCTTAGGATCAAACATGATGAATCCATCTTTCGTGCATTGTCACAAAACGGTATTGTTCTATAAGCGTTATTTTTTCTCTTGTAAGGAGTATGTATGTAGTTATAGGTAATTTTAATCCTCCTGGTACATATCATAGCAAAGTCCACAGCTAAAAATTTGAGTTGCAGCACATTTGCATAGGTCGTCGCTCTATCTCGAGGAGGTCGTCCTCCTCTGCAATTACTTGGTAAGGCCTATAATATTTTCTTTTTCATAAAAAATATAAAACACATATTATTAGCAAGACTATGACGTTCCTTGTTAAGCGTAGTTTCTGAGCGTATTTTCAAATGTCAGGAATACATAAACGAATAAATGTCTCGTTTATTTATCTTTTTAATATACTACCCAGGAAATCGTGCTTATTTTGCAGCTGATAGAGGCTTTGTGAAGTGTTTGTTCAGGGTCACAGTTGCAATTTAACGAGTAGTATCGTCAAATATGCTCGTTCATTTTCAAAAAGTGTCAAAATGACAAATGATAACAAGTAGCCTGAAGTTTTGGAACGTCTGCTGAAAGAGAGAACGTGCTATTAATAAAAGGAAGATTTAAGAACCTATAAAATCAGTTAAATATCATATGTTAAAATTTTCTTCGGAAAAATTACAAACCTGTGTCGTTATAAACTTTATTTCGTTAATTCTTTGTTACTTATGTTATCGAAAAGTACTCAGGTTAAAATCTGTAGATTGGCCCTAACCTTCAAAAATATATTTATATCAAAGGACTTTAAAATATATATTAAAATAAAGTGTTTTAAAAGACAATGCCACATACCATCACAAAGCTAGCTATACAAATGTTATGTTCACTAAGTTATTTTCACTTTCTTCGCTTAGTTTCAAGCAAATATTTATTTACCAGGTCGTTACTTAAAGTGATTAAATAGGAAGCAGCTTACGTACAAATAATAAAAACTGAACAACTATTTCATAACATGTTATATAGATTAAATGTTCTACTATATAATATTTGAACTGTCTGAATATCCTTGCAACAAAGATTATTGTTTTACAGTGTTTTGTTTTTCGTCAAAATATAAATTTCTGAATTTTATTTTAGAATATTAAAGTTAATCCATGTTGTTGTAGTCAACATTTGTCACTATTGATTGTATCATGTGTATTAATTAACTCGCTAGTAATGAATTAATTTTATAGAATCTTAAAAATAATAAAGATAAGGTATTATAACACTTTAGGACATAATATAATGTGTTGATTACTTAGGATTTAATAATTATATTATTTGTGATGATTAATTCTTTTTAAACAATTTTTTTAGTTGGGTTTACCCACCCAAAAAGGGGGTTTGGTCCAAAAGGTAATATAGCCGAATGAAACTTTTAATTTTTAAAATATTTTGAAATTACAAAAGAAAGTTTTAAAGTTTTTCTAACTAAAGTTGAGTAAAAATAAGTTTTCCCCAACCCTTCCGTAACTTAAATGGAAAATTAAAAAGAAGTTTTACTTTTGAGTTTTAAAGAACGCTTCAAAAAGTTTAAAGGCACAGATAAATTTAGTGATTTCAAATGAAACACAGGAGATTAACAAAAACTAAGTCGGATGTGTTATATTTTCATAAATTAATTATAAATATTATTAATAATATCTATATATTGAACCCCTAAAAACGGTGTTAAAATATTGTATTAAAAATTTTCTGGTTAGAGTATTCTCAAATATAAAAAATTTTTTTTTAATTATAGTGTTTATCCTTTTTCTTTTGAAAGACGGGAAGTCTTTAAAGAACCCAACCGGGGAGATACCAAAGTTTGGATGATTATACAATAATAATATAAATTATTAAGAAATATGTTTTATTTCAATTTAAAGGATTAAATATTTTAATTTTGCATTTTGTTTTACCAAGATGCAATTTTGCAAAATTTGACCAACGCCACATTTGGAAGGTTTCACTATTGGTTGCGACAACTAATAACACGCTTTAGTTTGGGAAATTGAGCTTCAAAGTAACGGTGAGGGTTTGCCAAAGGGCCAAAGTTAAATTGATGAACTAAAACAATCTATATAAGAATGAAAAACTTTAACAAAAATAGACTGAATTGAAAAAAAAGAGGGAAACATTGTCATTCTTCGAGAACGTTTAACCCCACAACTTGTACAATCGAAGATGGTATGGGTGCCCCTGCACAAAACGAATTTGGGGAAGGGATTATTCGTTCAATATATATTACCAACGCCTTGGAAAGGCGGATTGTCCCTTAAATAAAACGGAGGTCGGGTTGAACCTGGGGAAACCCTTTTTCTTTTGTTTTCGGATAGTTATTTGGACCGATCCTTCATCATTTGAAAGAATCCATTGAAGAATAAAAGCGAGCCACCCAAAAGCATTGAATTTCATGAATGGAGCCCTTATGGAAGGGGTTAAGGGTTGGGTGAATCGGACAAACAGGTGCGAAAATAATTAAAAATAAATTAAAAGGATGTACCCTTTGTCCTTAAAAGAATTTTTAAATAAATAAATGGTTTGATTTTCAAACCAAATTTGACCCCAATTAAAAAATTTATGACAGGAAAAATATTCCATTCCCGTTACTTTAGGCAGCCCCATATTTATAAAATTTAATTTTAACGTGTTATTCTAGTTGTCGAAATTTACATAAGTTTTAAAATTTATATTGAGTTTGTTAAATAAACAAAAAAAACAATTATTAACAAATTTAAACCAGTTAATATTATGTAGCATCAAAAAAATTAAAATTTTGAACATCTTGGGAAAAAACACTATAAACTTTTTTGTCAAATTCCCCAAATTATAATTTAAAAAGGAGAAAAAAAATTTTTAAGAACAAAAAGACTAAGAAAAAGTAGTAGAATTTTATAAATAATGCCTTTATATTTAAAATTTAAACCTTCAACAAAGCAGACATAAAGTTTCGATTATTTTTGATATATATGTTTTTTTATCAGAGCCTGGGTCCAATTCGGTAGGCCTCCCAATGCAAAGCCTTCCATTGAGGGAAACCGTATCCCACAACGGGTTCCAATGCGAGTTGGGAGTTGACCGATTTTACATGTCTTTGACGCGGATGCAAGGATTTTTGTCCCATAAAAAAAATAAAATAGGCGGTCGTTTGACATGAAATAACGTTTAATCACTTCTTTTAATTTAATCTTTTGTTTTGCCACCAATAGTTGATTTTTAGAAGGTGTTCCCTAAAAGATAGTTTAATGGGAGTCACTGACTTTTATATATCACCAGAGGCGGGCTTTTTATTGTTTTTTACGAGGTTATGTGATCTTTCGAGAAATACAAGCCTGAAAGGGACAAATTTTTACCATCATTTTTCATATCTTAAAATCCTGTTCTGGGCTGAATTCATTTGGTATTTATTTTAAAAAAATTAAACAAACTAAAAATAATTGAATTAAAAAATTTTTGTAAAGGCAATCATCAAGGTCGGTTTGATTTATGCAAAAATCCGTTTTGATTATTAGCAGACCGGGCTTTTGAGGAATTAATGTTGTTTTTAACAAATTAAAAATCTTTATTTTAATAAATTGGGGGGACCTTTTCGGCCCATTCCGATTTGAGGTAAACCGTTTTAATTAGCAACCTTTTTCCCTTAACTTATCTCATGTTTTGTTCAAACGGTCCGAAATGTAAATAAAATTAATTACGCTTATCGTCGTAAATTATCAAATGATGGAAAAAATTAACAACTAATTTTAAAAAAAAAATAAAAATTTAATATAGTTGATATTAATGGTTTATCACCTAAGGGGGTTTGTCTTGTTTTGATGAAACGGGGAACAAAATTCAGCTAATAGTAATATGGAAGGGTTTTTTAATTTTAATTAGACACAACAGATACATTAATTTTCTTTTTATTTGAATTTGGAAATTAATTTATGTTTATCCTAATGTTCTTAAAACAAGATATCTTTGAAGAATTAAAGTCTGAATATCGTAGCATTTATAAACAAGACCAGAAGAAGAAGGAGGCGTAGTAGTTAAGCAATTTTCATTTGGCTTCATTACATCATCAGTGTTTTCCACTGCGGGCAAGGGCCCCCATCCAAGGGGTTTTTACCATCCCACCACGCTGGTCCAGCCTGGGTGGGTGACTGACTTTTTCAGCCCATCCGACGATGATCATCTTATTTCAGACAAAGTGATCGGCCCAAATTGCCCAAACCAAACAGGAAAAAATGAAAATTTTTGGTCCTGCAATTGAACCCAGACCTGGTTTCAAAGAAACCCCATTATAGGCAGGAAGGGTTTTCTATTTGCCAAAGATCTAATTTTTAATTAAACTTTAGGCCAAATTTTAATAAAAAAATATTTTAAAAATTATACAAAGCTTTGAATACCGAAATTCCCAAAAAAATTTTGAGAAGGCAAATTTATTTAGAAACATTCCATTTAGTTATTGAAAGGGTGTAATATGATTTCGATTCGATATCTCCAGATTTCTTTTATGAGTTCTATCAATGGGAACGCTTTGTAACAGAAGTAGTGAAAGAGAAGGATTTACTTCAACTAATTTATCAAATGGTGTTTGAGGGATTTATTTCTGTTACGCTGTCAACATGAATCTTAGGGTTCCTTTAGAAATATTATTACTTTTATATGTTTCAAAATTTATTTAGTTAATTATTTGCCTGACAGTTGTTCATATTAATATTGTTATACATTGGTACATTTATATTTCTGAATATCAAATTCGACCAACGTGGCCTAGTACAAATCACTTGTGATTTACAAACAGCAGCAATCTACGCATTGTGAAGTTACGGTATCTAAACATTAGGATAGCAAAACAGTTTTAGGCGCGACCTACAGTTGTTCTGTCATTTCAGTACAACAATCTACACCTTAATAAAACTTATCCAATTCTTCGGTCCTGGACCAAACCGCTTTACTGAAGCCTGGATAGTGCAAGGCACTGATAGAGGCAGCAGAAGACGTGTCAGCATTTCGTTTAAGGCGGTTCTCATTTTGGCGACTCAGCAAGGACGAACCGGTGAGTTCCTCGAAAGGAAAGAACAATACCATTGTTCATTCCTTTTGCGTCCTAGAAGTGTACGGCTCAAATAATTCTAGTTTATGGTCACTGAGTAAAAAAGAAAAAATATTTGATATCTTTTTAGCTTTGTAACTCTACAAAGCAATGAGCTCAAAACTCACTTCTTACTTAGCGATTAAAACGGTAACATACATTTTTCAGGTAATGACATTGTTTTATTCAAGCCATAGCAACTGTACAACATATCGTCCGGCAATGCATGCATGTATGTAAGTGCTTTAGATGTATATGTATAGTAAGTCGCAGGTTGACCGTATGACATAGTTATTGCCGTGTTCCTTAATATTCTAAAATTATTTTTATGCTATCTTCAACAGAAAGAAATTTCAGCATACTTTTTACACCTCAGTTATTTGAGTTTTAAAAGATCCCTAATGTCTATTAGCATTTAATACAGTCTTTGTTACTCAGGCTGAATATGGCTGTTGTATGGTGAACGAATTCTTTGAATCAGCGCATTAGCTTTTGAGTTTATTCAAAATAAATAAACACAAATTATTCTCTTTATCTTATTACTACTAGTAGTCCGTCCACGACCCTGCCCGTATAATTGTTAAATTTTTTAAATGGATTTTTCTGTTAATCAAGATGAATATACCTTTTTAATTATGATAGACTTTATTAAATCAGCGCAGTAGTTTTGGAGTTTATTTATTACAAATATACACACGATAGTACAAATGTTTCATATTTATGATATATCTTTTGTTATATGGTTTAAATTTTAAAATGGTTGATGGTAAATGTGCTTCTGTACTTAAGATTTATTTGGACAGAGTGGAATGAAATAGTAAGAAAAAAAAATACCATGACAGAGTAATTTTTATTTATAATAAAAATACAAATTTAGCATTAGCTCGTTGATGAGGCAGAGGGATGGTCACGTGGTTAGCAGAACCGATGATCGATGGGCCAGTAAGGTTCTGGAGCGTTTGTCGTCACCCAACCAGGTGGGATGCCGATCTCCATGAATTAGTTGTTTTAATTTGTAAGCGAGTATCGAAAAAGATCTATGTCTAGCAGTGGACGGATAGAGGCTGCTTATGGTGACGATGATACTAGAAAGTATTAATTTTATAATTATTTATATTGCTTGCGCGAATATTATACATTACTAAATAAAATTACTTTACGGATTTCATCGCGTTTATTTTACATTTTAAATTGCCGACGTTTCGAACACTTTCCAGCGGCCGTGGTCACGAGGTCAGACTGAGATGTCATGCGTCTTGTTGCCAGTGCTGAGCGGGGTTTCCAGATCTTAATTTTATTAATTATTTTAGTCTGTACTCCGACCTATGCAATATGAACTGATTTTATCTTTACAGCCAGCAGTAGTATTATGCTTGGGGTTAAATTTTAATTTATTAATTATGGGATCCCAAACGGTGGTAGAACCCAACCATCTTCTCTATTGAAATTTGGATGTTTTTAATCTCAATAGCCTCACGGATCATCCTTGGTAGGAATCGGTGTTCTTTATCAGGATTTCGGTCGATCAAATCTGATGTGATGGTTTGGGTGATTTAAGGTATGGTCACACACTGCCGACTTGTTGGGTCTTTTATGTTTAATGTCAGCTATATGTTCCTTCACGCGGGTTCTTATTGCTCGCTTTGTTTGTCCATATAGGAGAGGCCACAGTCACAATCTAGCTTGTACACTCCTGGATCTTGTAGAGGAATATTGCACCTGACAGGTGGTGGGAATTGATCGATCTTCTTCAGCGGCTTGAAATAAGTTTTGATTGAAGCCCGCCTCAAAATGTAGCTCAATCTTGTCAGTTACGCTCTCCGTCAAAAGGTAGAACAGCAGGTACTGCTCCACTGAGTGCCTTTCACTCGGTCACTGTGACGCTGCCGTGGCACAGTGAGCTTGATGTCTGCAGTACTTGCTCAACATGGTGTAGCTCAGCCGCCAGGTGTTCATCATCACAGATCCCTCGTGCTCTCTGAAACAAAGATTTGCCCATGGTAGCTAACTGGGATGGATGGTGTGTGAATTGCCATTTAAATATTTATTTGTATGGGTTGGTTTCTAACAGCAGTATGCCTCAAGTGTTATCAGGATTGCGAATAATTAAAACATCAAGAAAAGCTAAAGAATTATTATTTTCTAACCCATAGTAAATCTGTATTTTGAATTAATGGAGCATGTGGTTTAAAATGCATTTATTTTATCATATGGTAAGATGGTAAATGTATCATCCACATAGCGCTTATAAAATCTTGGATGAATGGGAGCAGTGAGTAGGGCCTTCTCCTCAAAGTCTTCCATAAAAATGTCAGCAACCATAGGAGACACCGGGCAACCCATCGCTACACCATCCATCTGCATGTAGAACTCATCTTTCCACAATAAATTGTATTAATTTTTATGAAGATATGCAAATTAATAATTCTGTTGAAAATAAACATACATTTATGAGATCATTAATATCTGATATCAAAATACATGTAGTGCTTGAAAATCGACTGAAATAACTTAAAAATTGGGTCAAAACTGTACGAGTATTAAGAGATTAACAGTCTATTGAATTTTATGTACAAAATGCATCACTTTTAAATCATAAATCTTCTATACAAATTATTTTCAATTTATTTGGTTTAAAAAATATTTCTCGCTTTACTTTTTAATATCTAAGTCTCTAAATCGTTTAAGTATCATGCAACAATTTATTTCATCTGATAAGTAGTCGATTTCAGAATGACCACGTATTAATTTGTTTAGTATCTATATGCTTACGTCTTTAGAAAAATATAAAATGTGAAAAAACTGCAGAACTGCGTTTTTTTTCTAGTTTTAATAGCTCTTTATTACCTGTTAGTTCACTAACCTATGCTATAATGTTAATGCTAACATTTCATTCTGTTGTCTTTTGCTGGTATTGCAAAACTTTCTCGCATGGCTTCTTAAAAAATTTTAATACACACATTATCATTTATTTACATGTATGCAATGGTTCTTTTGTAAATGGTTAACAAATACGAAGCTCCGCTTGCATTGATAATATTAGAATACACATTTTGTTAGAAGCGGAGACATATCGCATTTCTGTCTGAGTAAACCGAGAGCAGATGCATCAGACCGTCTCAATGCAAAGATAATAATCGAATTGAACTACAATATTTGCTCTCTCTATTTCAGAATACAATTGAAAAAAAGAAAGCATTGTTATAGAAATGTTAAAGTTCATTCAAAATTATTTGATGTAAACTATTTATTGTATAGTGCAACAGTTTTTTGTTTTAATAAAAACAACTTTAAAAAAGTATTTAAAAAGTTTTAAACGCCTGTTTAAATTTTTGTCAAATGTTATAGAATTCATTTCTATTTATCTTCAGTTTTATACAATTCGTTCGTTTATAGCAATACAAAAATGCAAATATACTTGGCATAAATAGGCGCACCGCGAATTGCCCCTTTTTTTTCTTTTTCTTTGTAATTATTTTAACTAACGTGCTTTTCAAATACGAACATAGCACTGTTTGTACACTATAACTACGCACTGAAAATAGCTTTTTTCGTAATAGTAATTTTTAAAAAGGAAGCATAAAGTTCATATTAACGTTTTAGATACTGCTATTGGTAATTTTAATCGAAATTTTGGCTCCATTTTTTTATTGAAGTTGTTGATTCTTTATATAGTTTCTAGTAAAAAATATATTTTTAATTGTGTCTATGAATAACTTTTGAGTTTATTTGAATCGAATTAACTAACTGTACTTTGTTTAGACCAGTACTTACTGTACTGATCTACACAAAGTAATATACGCTTTGTATAGATCAGTGTACTTTGCACTATATTACCTAGCCACATTGCGAAATAATCTGCATGTTGCGGTTACTCTCTTGAGTAGGGCTAAAGCAACGTTGCGCTTAGTTACTTCTATAGAAAATTGTATTATTTACCCTCTGTAATTTTTAAAACACACAACTTAGACATATTTTTATATACAAGTTTTCTTTTAGCCACGATTTTTTTTGGTTATTTTTTATACAAGGGACATTCATGAAGTTAAAGTTATATTTTTCTCTATCAGAAGTTACCATTCAGTAAGTGCGAGTAGTAAAAAGTAAAAGTAAAGTGTGTTGTACTGTTGAAATACTGTTATTTACGTCGATTTGTTTTTTTTATATATATATATAAATGTATAAATAGATAAACTCAATCATTAAGATTTTAAGCATTAACTACTGCTTTCTATGTAAGGTTTTACAAATAATTAAACTTTATTTTCAGTAATGTTCTAAAGGAGCAAGAAATTGAAGTTTATTTTTTTATAACGCGGAAATAAAGAAACAATTAAAACAGAATTATGATCAGATTTAAGTATTTTTTTATAAAAAAATTATTTTAAAAGTAAATAAACCTTTAAAAGATTAGAAAGGTTTAAGTAAGTCGTTTTTATATGTTTGCTATTTTAATATCGACGATAAATAGTGGTTAATTGTCGTAATTTTTTTTAAATCATAATAAAAAAAAATTTCATGTTTGTCAATTTTCATTTGAAATAAATTTTCTCATCTTCATTTTGTTGGCTTTTAACTGCTTTGTTGTGAGCTTAATGCCTTGTAACACCAGTTGAGATATGACATCGTTAAATTACAGCATGACTTATTTGCTTTAATGAGCCCCCCACTTTGTATTAACCTTCTAAGTGTAAGCATACTTATTTTAGTTGGTCCAAAATGAAAATTGCTTGAAAACTTTTGACAAAAATTGAGATCACAATGTTCGTAATGATAAACTAATAATAAAAATGTGTTGCCTAAACAGATTGTAGTATTTAAACCTTTTAATGTCTTAGATATAATGTTATGCATCATGCATCATCAGCCTTTGACAGTCCACTGCTGGACATAGGCCTCCCCTAATGCACCCCTTTCCATATGGGGGTTTGGACCGTATCCCACCACGCTGGTCCAATGCGGGTTGGTGGGTGGACTGACTTTTTACGCCCATCCGACGCATGGATCATCTTACTTTTCAGACAACTGGGTGATCGGCCCAAATTGCCCTAACCAATTAGGAAACAACAATGAAAATTTGTTGTGTCCCCGCAGGATTCGAACCCACGACCTCCGGTTTCTAAAGCACACGTCCATACCACTAGGCTACGGAGGCAGTTATAATGTTAGGCAATTAATAATTTTATTGTTTATTTATGTATGGATCATCAGGATCATAAGGTGGGGATGAAGTGGCGTGCGAAGGGAGCCGACGACGTCCTGAGTGGTATGGTCAAATGTCAAACTGACAAGCGAATCTTCTGGCAGAAGCCATTAAGAAATAATTGAATTTTGAAATCCTGGAAATTTCGCTTCATATTTAGTTTACAATAAAACTACTGGCAAGCGATTCTTGGTGATAATTAATTTTAGTTTTTCTTAGCTTAAATTTTCTTAAAACCAATAGAATTTATTCTTCTTTTATAATTATTCTACTCCTCCTAACTAAGCAGAAGCGGTCTATAGAATGGTTTTGTCGTGCGGAATTTTTCCTCCCCAAGCATTGATAAAATGGGGTTAAAAGTCTGTGGTAAACAAAACTTAAATATTTCTTTGATTACAGAAACTCTCTTTTTGGCGGTTTCATGCTTTTTTGACTAAAAACTTAGCCATGTGGTTAACGTTTTTGAAGTTTTTTCTACTGTATAATTACACATTTTTTATCTATATATAGTAGTAAGTTGCCTATGTCACATCATATACTTTCAATTCCAGTTCTACCCAGGGTTGAATTTTTTTTTGCATAGCCGTTAACGATGAAGCGGACTTGCAAAATTTTCACCCACATCCGAATTTACAAGACAAATATATTGATGAGTTTAGCGAGCGTTGAAAGATTTGACAGTATAGAAATCGATGTGGGTTGTCCTTAGTAAGCGAATATGGGACTGGTACAAAAGTTTAATTTGAACTAAAACAAAACAAAAAAAGTTTCAGTATTAGTTTAAACAAAATTTTAATAAAATAGCGTAAAAATGTCCGCAATGAATTTATTTTAGTTTATGTATATATAAAACTAACATTTACAACAAATGTAGGCTTTTACAACAAAATCCCAGTAAACGTACAGAATTTAACTATCAATAAATTTAAAAAAAGTAGTGAGAGAAAGTTTATGTGTTAAAGGTTACACATAAATGAATTTATTAATGATAACACAACCTGGTAATTGAATGCTCGCTCCAGGGTTTTAACAAATTCATATAATGTGATAGAACTGTATTGCTTACAGAAATCTATAGTATAAGTGATTATTTTAAAAGATGACAAAGTAGGCCGACTGAGTTTCTTTCGCCGGTTCTTCTCAGGTCGGAGGCGTCCTCTTCCAAACCGGTGGTATCGCCCTGACAATCAATAAGCGAGTGTTACAATTTTATATTGAATGAAGATATTTTAATTTGAAATTGAATTTAAACATCACTTCGCGGTTATGACCGCGTGGTGATGGTAACTGTGAAAATAATAATTATTACACGTAATTTACTTTTGAGTCAAAAGCTTTGAGTGGTTTCGTAGTTTAACATTTTTTTATTTTTTAAATAATTTACACTATATCTTCATATATTATAGCCTATACATTTGGCTAATGTAAATGCTATATTACTGTAAACTTCCATTACTATCACATCAAGTAGATTTGATTTCAAATTGTTGATTGTGATTGAATTTGATTATCAGGTAATAGATTAGATTACGCTATAGTTAATTATTAGTTAATAGTGCCCAAAGTGTAAGCTAACATACTTTAGACATTTTTTTGCGTGATATTTTACTATTGATATCGTAATTTTTGAATATTGATTTAAAATATTTACATTAAAGTTTTTAGAACAAATCACTAAAAATATGATATTTCCTAAGACTACTGGCATGGCCCGGTATGCGGGGAAGGGCTTTATATCGTCGGGTATACTTAAAAACAAATAAAATAAATATTTCGGTCGTCAGTAATTTAGTATTAGCAAGCTTCATTAAATAATATTCTGGTAAGCAACAGAAAGCACCGTAATTGTAAGAAATAACTGTTCTTATAATCATAGTGCTTCTTATTCTGTTAAAACTGTTTAAACTACAACTACAAAAAATACAAAACCCATTCACCTTACACACACCGTAGTTGCATAAATGGCGCTCCTAGCTATTCTTTCTCTCTAGTGTTGTAGTAGCCTGCAATGCTCTGAAATTTTTTAGATTATAACGTTTTAAACTACCTCCGTAACCGAGTAGTATGGGCGTGTGCTTTAGAAACCGGAGGTCGTGGGTTCAAATCCTGCGAGGACGCAAAAATTTTCGTTGTTGTTTCCTAGTTGGTTAGGGCAATATGGGCCGATCACCTAATTGTCTGAAAAGTAAGTGGAATAACGAAGGCTGATGATGATGATGATAATAGCTTTTTAAACAAAACAAAATTTTCGTTTGGAACATGTGTAGCGATTTTTATGCTACAATTTTATAGCAATACTTAACAAAAAAGGTACGTAAGATATAACGCTTATACTTAAGTGTTATATTTTTTATGTAAAGTATCTAAAAAAATACATAGTATATAATTATTTTATAATTTTACCCAAAGATATTTTTACTATTTATCCTCTGTTGTTATATAATAGGAATCGTCCTTTTTCTTAATAGCTCATTCTCTCTTTCAACGTACGTTTCGTAAACTACAGGTTTCTTGTTATCATTTGTTATTTAGACACTTTTAAAATGCACGAGCATTTTTAACGACACTGCGTGATAAATGTGACGTTAACAAAATACTTGTAATGCCAGTCTCAGTTGCAGAAAAATTACGAGTATAACATTCCACTAGGGAATACCCCAAAAAAATATATATTACAAATTGTTTACTCGCTTTTCTTTGTCAATTTTCCCAAGAAAGGAGGAAAGTTTCCTTTTTACACGTCTAGGGCACGGTTAGGTTATCTTTTTTACGTCTGGGGTACGTCTTTTTACTACCATCGTGCTACCTACATCTGCCCCAAATCAGAAGTATTCAGGCACTACAGTTTTATGTTTCTGTCTTCTGGTATTGTATTTGAAAGGCACTGTAGGCATTCTAATTACTAGATTAATACCTCCGTAGCCTAGTAGTAAGGGATTGTGCTTTAGAAACGGGAAATCATGAGGAGTTCAAGAAAATTTCTTCTTCTTTATTGTGTCGTAGTTGGTTATGGCAATCCAGGCTGATCACCCGATCGTCTGTAAAGTAAGTTAGGACGTTTCAATTACTTATAGCTATAATATAATTACTTGCAATATTATATAAAATATAAACATGACTAAACTGTCATGTTAAATCACAATGCATTAAAGAAACGATTTGTTTTTCGTTTATACATTTTAAACTTTAAAGTTGTTCTGTCCCTTGATCAAAGAGGTACAAAAGTTCTAGAACGAACATTGAGACTTTGTTCATGAATAATTTTAAGAACTTAAAGAATAGTATAATGTGCTCTATATTTTTTTGTGCCCTGGCAAAAAAACAGAAATAACTTCATATTTATTGCGGAAACAAAGCAAAGCCACAAGAATTAATACGAGTTTGGATGCAATTTCCATTTTCTAAGCGTAGAATAATGATTTCTCGGAAATGTGTCAATTTGTGTATGTAGTGTGCAATGAAGACGTCTCTATTATTACGGAGTTCGCTTCGAGCAGCCGCCCGGAACGGACGTATCTTCGTGCGCCCTGCATGAAAATATTACCCCAGCAAATGAGTGCTGGATATCGTGGACTCTAATAGTGGTAGTAGTGAGTGCTCCTAGGCAGGCTCCAGTCACGTAAGTTTTTCTATACATTTACACACAATATTTTATTTCACTTTACTTTGTTGCTCTAACAGGGGGCAGCTAGGTACACACCTAGCGCTCTTAAAGTGTTCACATAGTCTTAAAAGGTACACACTAGGTACACACCTCCCCACAGGTGGGGAGGACTAGATTCGTTACACAAGGAGTGGGATCACCCTGAGGCCTAGAAAATCATGGACGTCTCCCAGAGGGAGTATTGCGACGACATGCCCCGACATATTACAGAAATTAACCAAAAGTAAAGAACTTTAGGCACACCTGCAAAACGCTATGCAGCCTGCGGCCCCGCGCCCGCCATACTGACCTCGACGTGCCGACTTATGACCCTGCTGCGAAATAGATGACGACGGTTTCGGAAACCGTTGTTCAGTAACAAAGGGCAAAACGCCCCGCTGTAAACGCGAAGAATACCGCGCTTCCATCACAACTCCAAAATTAGGTCGAGGCCCGCTACCGAGCAGGTTGAAACCTCGAACATTTATAGGCCGAACGTAAGCCAAAGCCCCACCGCCAATTGTCATCCACGAAAAGCAGCTGGGCAAGTAAATAAATCTATGAACAAAAATAAATATTATGGATGTCAGGTCTAAAGATACGCGACTAGGGATCCGCGTAAACGTCAGCACGGTAGACGACTTTCGTGAACTCACACACTTTCGGAATAGCGCATTCAATTTCACACTTATGCCCTCCCAGAGGATCGTAAATTACGGTAGTTGCACGTGGTATCCCTAAAGAGGTGGATATCGAATCCGTAAAGGCCGATATCCTATCTCAGGATATCCCGTGGAACACTGTGCGGAGGCTTCACCACCCGCGGTCAAAGGTCGTCATGGACCTTCTATGTTAGAATTAGACCTTACTCCCGAGGGTGAGGCTATATTCAATATTAAATCCATTTGCAGTCTATCCGGGATCAGGATAGAATCTCTCAAGACAGGCATCGTTGCGCAGTGTTATAACTGCCAAAATTTCGCCATACCGCGCGCAATTGCCATGTGGAACCCGCGTTGCGTTAAATGTTTTAGAAACATAGCACTCCGGAGTGCCCGCAGTCCAAAGGATCAACAGACCCTCCGTCATGCGTAAATTGCGAAAAGAAGGTCACCCAGCAAGTTACAGGGGCTGCGAAGCCCTAAACCTCTAAAAGTAAATTCTCCTTCGAGAATCGTTTAAGTAAATACAAAACGGTGCGAAAAATATTGCTTGTTTCGGCATCGGTGCCGACCAAAATGCCTGGTTAAGCCCCCGGTAATTAAAATTAATAATCCATCCCAAACAGATGCGGCGCATTAAAAACAAATTACCTGAAGCGCAGACAGGCAGCGGGCAAATCGTTGCACCTGCAAAAACAATGGCGTTACCGATAACGACGCCTATTGTCTCACAGGCGGTGTCCAGTAATGACACTCAATTAGAGGATAACATTAAACATGGCCCTATTGTAATGCAACAAATAGATATCGTGAATTAGGCGTATTTTGCGATAAACCCGCCGCCAAAGACGCATCCAAAATGAACGCACTGTCAGCATGTGCGCCTCTTTACAGGCAGGGCAATCTAAAATTAAATAAAACGTAACAGACACAAGGCCGTGGTTACCGTAGATAAAGATGGCATCCTCGTATAGGTAGGAAGCCAAACCGCATTCACTAGTCGTTTCTTGCTATAACGCAAACGGTTTTAGAGATCAGAAGGCAGAAATCACTAAATTCATACAAGATTATAAATAGACATATTTTTGGTACAAGAGACTCATCTTAAAACCAGCAACACGCGATCCAAGATAAGCGGATACAATATTATTAGACACGATAGACTGTTAGCTCCATGGGCGGTACTTTTAATTTATTATAAAGATCCCTGCACATAACATCAATAGAAGTGCCCTTACTTACAAATTTAGAAGCTTCGGCGTGCATGATCGCACCTTACCGGCCATAAGCCGCTTGTACTTGCCTCAGTGTATCTCTCGCCGCTAAAAACTATGTTACAATCAGACCTTGAGCTGCTTTTCGGCCTGGGTCCATCAATATTACTTCCGCTGGCGATTTTAATTGCAAACACCGCGACTGGAACGACTGCAGAAACAACTCAAATGGCACAATATTGCAGGGTCTCGAGGAGGTACTCAACATTAAACCAACACACTAAACCAACCTAACGAGTTATCGTCCAATCAGCTCCCTCAACTGTATGGGGAAATTGTAGAACGCATAATCTTGTCAAGGCTAAAGGATTACGTTTTCTAATGGCCTCCTACCAGACGAACAATTCGGGTTCCGTCCTGAACACCCTGTTCCGACCAGGTTTATCGCCTCACAGAATACATTTTAAGGGCAATAAAACAAAGTCAGGCCTTAGATCCCATTACACGGGGCTGTTCTATCTCGATGTCGCAAAGGCTTTCGATAAAGTCTGGCACAACGCTTTACCTAGTTATACTTTTAATGTAGCCTGACAGGTTGTCACATCATACAAGCTCACCTTTCGAAGCGCCTCTTTCGATATCGAGTAGAGGGCACCTCTCAACCAGACGCTCCCTGCTAGCGGGCGTGCCCAAGGTTCCGTTCTTTCTCCTCTGTTATTCACGCTATATACCAGCGATATCCCCAAAAGCTCTAATGTTAACCTTGCGCTTTCGCAGACGACACGCCCTCTATTACTCCTCTTCCTCACCATCCCTTTATCACCAGTAAACCTCAATGTAATCAACTAGCCTAGGCGATTGGTTCTCGCAAATGGAGGATTGATGTGAATCCGAAAAAGTGTAGCAATACTACTTTAATCGGTCTTCTGTCAGAGCTGACCTCACTCGTCCCACCACACGTCCGTTCCAAAAACCGCACATCAATGCTCGATGTAGCAAATACTGGGCAATTGAATCTCTACGGCAAAACGATCCCTGGCAGAAGAAAGCCAAATATTTAGGTGTTACTTTGACAGTAACATGAGTTTCAAAAGCCACGTCAAAGAGGTTAGAAGAAAAGCCGCTTAGTGTCTCGGTCGTCTCTTCTTATCTTACCAACTCAAATAGCAAATGCCTCTTAATTACAAACTTTGTTATATAAAGTTGCATACGGCGATAATGGCATATGCTTGCAATCTTTTGCCCATATCCTCCCACCACTTAAATCAACCAGGTGGTGCAAAATAAATTTTACGACGAGCCACTGGAGCAGAGCTTATCAAAGAAATGTCGACTTGTACAGCGATTGCAAGATGCTGACATTACGCTCATTTTAAAAACATTATTAAAAATTTCTAGAAAGAATAGAAACGCAAAATAACCCTCTGATGGTAAGCGCTGCGAATTATCACGCAGACCCAGAAGCCTCTAGTAGGAAACGTCGTCCCCTGTAATGACTCTAGACCCAGATGAAGTAAGGGGCTTAGGAATTCTGGACCCAGGGTCCCGCCACACGATACTACACACAAGTAGGGATAACACCACACACTTTTAGGAATACCTTCCGCTCAAGAGCGCGAGACAACACACCGCGTACACGAGATACACCCGGTTCCAGGGGCGGTTCTCACCGCCCCCAGCAATCGATTAGACAGTCGACCGAACATCGGCGCCTCGGTCCGTATACCGAACGTCGATGATCCTAAGCGACTTCTTCAAACCAACCCACGCATCCTTAATGTGTGTGGCCATTTTTAAAGTTTTAGTCACTCAAGTTCGAGGGATCTCTGCAATCTCCGAACTCAGTAATAGATGAAGCTTCACACAGACACAGGTCTAGAAGCATAACTTGAATACATAAGACATAAGACGTCTCTATTAGATACAAAGGTTGTCTCTGCATATTAAGGTCATCGCCAGTTTAAGTTAGTTTTTTTTTTTTTATTGCTAACGCAGGCTGACGAGCAGTCGCCCACCTGATGGAAAGTGGTCACCGACGCCCATAGACATTGGCAATACTGGTATCACCAACGCGCTACCTACCGTGAGCACATGTTAAGTCCTTCTACCCAGTAATTACGCTGAGCATGGTGCCCTTCAACTGGAAAGCAGGTGTTTCACACTCTCTTTGCGGTAGAAATAGCACCAAGGGTTCACCCAGATCGGTCCCATGTAAGGGACCTCACCACCGTAAAACAAAATGAAGTTTGTACACACTGTTGTGTATTTAAATTATTTAGTTTTAATTAATAAAATGGTCAATATTTTGAAAACAAAACATAGAATAAAAACTCTATTGAATTTGATGTTTAAAATTAAAAGGTACTATAAAGTATCTATTGCTAATCATTACAACTTAACAATACAGTCAATAGAAATAATTATAACTGTGGTATATAACATTACAACATTTTGAAGTTTTTTGTCTATATGTCTATCTGTCTGTCTTTTTGGTAATTTACTTTACGGTGATTTCACTGTAACATCTTTCATGTAATTTGGCAGTAACTTAGGCTTATGTTTTTACCTAAGAATTTTTTATATAATGCCACGCGGATAAAGTCGTGGGAAACACAGTATTTTAATAAGACGACCAATTACTTTTTTTACATCATTAACTGTTTAATTCAATGATATAGAATTATTTCATCAAAATTAATCAAAACGTATAAAAAATACATCTAAATATTTTTATAACACACCGGAGGTCGGGTTTATAGTTAGCTAATACATGTTTTCTTAACTCACAACTAACAGGTTAAGGTGCCTTCAAATTGAATAACTTGCATAATTATGACTTACGTAATCATAAGATAATCATAACGAATCATAACATAATCAATATCAAAACATTATCATAACATAATCATAGGTGGAGGTAAACGCCAGGTAATTGGTTGATATTAATTGCAAGTAACATAATTTTTTATATAAAACTGGGTAACAGATCGTCTTAAAGATCATTTCATTTTTAAATATCTGAGATTACGTCGTCGAACATTATTTTTTTTGTTTATACGTATAAGGACACTTAACCAACGAAATTTTCAACATAAATAATATTAAATCGTCAACCGTTACACTGGTCATCTAAAAACATAAATATATATTAAGTTAACATTAAACGAAATTCAAAAATTATTTTTAACACAAAAAAGTATGGTAATGGATAGCCTATTTTTAATACCTCTGGTTTAGCGGTACCTGCTTTGGTTTAGAACTGTAGTTAAAAGTTTATTAGCAATAATGCCCGTAAAATTAAGGTTAAGGGTCCAGAAACCAGTACGAAAGGGAAATATACGAAATGGCTGCTCAAGCCAAGTCTACCCTCTCGGGGGCCTTTAGTGCAATAGTGACAAGAAAAGATGCTAAAGTTATAGTTGAGAAAACCAAACTTAAAAGGACTTTTTGTCTCCACTGGGAGACAGTTAAGAAGATCGCGCCACTGTGACTACTACCCTCAAGATTCGTGATATTCACCAGTTACACAGTGCCAGTGTTCTTTTCGTACTATCGCCCCTTTTCATTAGAAAAGGGGATGGTAGTACTTGCACACATATTGTGTGCTAGTTAATTACCCGTGTTATTAGTCCCTCACGCCCCTCCCGTTTGCGGGCGCCTTGCTGGGCCTCCCTTCGGGGTCTCACCCGGCACGGGTTGCACGCACAAAGGGAGGAAGGCGTGAGTTGTACTAACAGGTGATTAAGAAGTCCCTGCGATCATCAGCAGGAGTGCACACCGCCGAGATGTCGGAGAAAGGTGAGCCGAAACCGCCGCGTCCGAGCAAAAGGACAGGACAGCTGCCCGTCGCTGACCGTCCACTCGCTGCTCGAAATATATTCGACCGAGACGCTCCAATCGTCCCAATGCCATCACTACGAGCCCGCCGTATCCAGGAGGAAGCCGTCCCCGCCATCGAGATGCAGCCCAGCGCACGGATGGAAGTAGCAACATCTGATGATGTTCAGCCGCCCCATCCAGTGCCCCAATCGAGGCAAGCAAAGATGCGGAGACGTAGCACGCCACCGGAACGCGAGGACAAACGGCCCAAATACGGAGAAGAAGAGGAAGAAGATGAAGACTCAGAGTCGACCGACTCGTCAACAACATCAGAGCCAGCCGAGCCATCACCGCCCATAGAAGGACGTAGAGGTGGCCGCTACCACTCTCAGCCACCGCGTTCACCAACCACGTCTGTGGTATCGACGCCCGACCATTCTCCGGTCAGGGTGTCCCACAGCGTGGAAGGGCAGGGACACGGGGGGGAAGATTTCTTCAACTTCTCCACAACAACCTATGCCACATTACCGCAGGAGCTGCCAGAGAGATTTATTACTAACTCGCCGCCGCCAACAACACCAGCGCGACAGCAGCTACCGCATCACCATCACCAACAACCAGCACCACCATCACCTACACCGATGCCGAGAACGCAAACGCCGCCCACCTACGCTACAACGGCAACAAAAGGGAAAGGGCGGGGGAAAACTACAGGTAGCAGCAATAATGTAAGTAATAATAATAACATTATTACCAACCAACCATCAACGAGTGCAACCGAGGGAGCTGCAAATACGCAAGCCGCAACCAAAGCCACTTATCCACCGATAGTGGTTGAAAATCTGCCGGAGTGGACCGCACACTTCGCCAAATTAAAAGACCTCATCGGCCAAGCGCCGAACGCAAGACCGTACGGGCGGGGTGTGCGGTTCATCCCGCGCAACGAGCAAGAATATCGGACCATACAAAGATATTTAGTCGAAGCAACCGGAGCCAACCCAGACATACACTGGTATGCATATACACCCATACAAGACCTGCCCACCAAAGTGGGAATCAGAGGATTGCCGTCCATCACCCCACCAGTGGAAATAACACAAGCGCTACGGGAGAAGGGGTTCCCCGTTCAATTCTGCAGGCTTATACCGCCACTACGCAATCGACCACATTGCATTTTCTTCGTCCAGCTGGACAAAATGGATCAAAACAGCCTGACCCAATTGTACCAGCTGGACGAGTTATTGTTCATGCCAGGAATAGAAGTAGAAGCGTGGCGCGGAAGAACAGGACCCGCGCAATGCCACCGCTGCCAAGCGTACGGCCACGCTTCTACCCATTGTCACCGCCCAATAAGATGCGTCAAGTGCGCAGGCAACCACGCGGCATCGGACTGCCCAAAACCGCGTGACACACCGGCAATTTGCGCAAACTGTAAGCGAGCGCATACCGCTAACGATCGTCGCTGCCCTGTATTTCAGCGAGAGGCGAGAAAGCGAGGGTTGCAGTTGCCGGGACCTATGCTGCCAAGGAAACGTGTCATCCGAGTCACCACAGAGGACGGATGGACAAAAATAGTAAGGAATAACCAATATAATACAAACGTAAACAAACAAAATATTACGTCGAACGCCCAAAGCGAAAACGTGCGTGCGTCCGGCCCCAGTGGAGCCGTAAACGGCACTGATAGCGCGCGGCGTCGAACGACGGGCGGGCCGCGAGGCCCCCCCGCTGCCCCCGCAAGGGCAATGACCGCAAGGGCGACGACCGCAGATAAGCCGATGACCTCACGCGCACCTGCGCACGGGCGATTAAATACAGTAAACAACAATAATAATACAACTACCGAGAATGAAACCGATTACAATGAGAGTAAATCGGCTAAGAAAAATAGAAAACGCAATAGAAGGCGTAGGAAAAATAAAACAGGCCAACAAACGTCAACAGCTAATACAGTTGCACCTGTAAACGAAGCAACCACACATTATGCGTCACTACAACCACCTGCGAATGAACACAGAGGGGGTGTCGTACAGCCCAGACTGGCCCGGAGAAGCGTAAGCGAGCACGACGCGAACGCTGTATCGGCCAGCCTTAAGAGTAAAGTAAAATTTTTAACAAACACTTACACAAATAACCGTAACATTCCAGATGAAGCGGCGGAGTCATCTGCCGCTGAGTCCAGCGGTAGGCGACCACGCCGCCGCGTTAAGTCCAGGGCGTCGCGACCTGACAATCAACAACAGCGACCGGTTCAGGTAGGTGGCGGTGAAAGCGCGTCAGGGGTGGCCTTTGACGGTACTGCTGAATCGTTTGCCGCATTAATTGGCCGATTCATAGGTACCGTTGCGGGCCTGATTAAAGACATTCTCGCTGCAATGGCGACAGGGCAGGACCCAGTTGCGGCGATCTGGGGCGCCATGACCACCTTAATAGCGTCTTTCAATGGCTAATACACTTAGGCTAATGTACTGGAACCCGGGAGGTGTTGGCTCGAGAGCGGCAGAGCTGCGCACCCTCGCCCAAGAGCATGACATCCATGTCATCCTCCTGGGGGAGACGAAATTACGACCGGGTTCAGTCTTCAAGGTTCCCAACTTCTTCGTGTACCGGCGCGACGAGATGTCTCCACTAGGCGTGCCTTACCGTGGTACGGCCGTCTTAGTGCGACGAGATCTAGTACACGATGAAATTGGATTGCCGCAGTACATCTCCCTACGCTCGATAGGGACTCGCCTTTGCGTTGCTGGAAAGGAGATTTGCACTTACGCCGCATATCGCCCGCCTAGCACGCAACTGTGCACTTCCGATATCCACACCATTTTCGACGGCAGCACCCCTGCTCTGATTGTCGGAGACCTCAACGCCAAGCATACTGCTTGGGGTTGTAGGACGACGCAGCGAGCGGGGCGCGTGCTGTACGATGACGCTGATCGGTGGGGTTATGAGGTGTTGGCTCCTTCAGAGCCCACCCATTACCCCACCGATGAGAGTTATGGTGCGGATATCCTAGATATTGCCCTGAGTTTCCAATGGAATCTCCCCATCAACCTTGAGACACTTTACGACGGTACCACACAGCATTTACCTGTCCTCGTCACGCTTGATCTGGGTGCGACGTGTGTTGAGCCGCGCAGGCTCCGCGAGAGGATTGACTGGCAGAAGTACCACTCCCTTATGGGAAACATTCAATTGCCTGACAGTATCGCTACCCCGGAAGATGTCGATTTAGCGGCTGAACGACTTGGTCTCCGAATAAAGGAGGCTAAGGAGGCCGCATCGACGCCCATTCCGAGGGGGTCACGCAATCAACAATTACCGCTTGCGTTGCGCCTTATGCATAAACGCAAGCGAGCATTACGCCGCTTTTGGGCGCGCACCCGTTGCCCGCGGGTCAAGCGTGAATTCAACCGGGTGAAAAACCACCGAGGTAAGTTGTGGGAGCGGCGCATTGATGCCGCTGGCGAGCATATTACGTCGCTTCACCTCCTGAACCGTCAACTCTCTCGACCACCCACGGCCATCTGCCCGTTGACTGACAGAAGTGGTAACCGTTGTTTCAGTGCCCCTGCGAGAGCGGAGATTCTTGCGGAACACTTAGAACAGCAATTTACCCCGAATCCTCCCAACACTAATAACGCTGTAGTTGTCGCGCACCACAGACAGGTCGAAGATAGCGTACGGGAGTTTCTGTCGTCCCCGGCGTCGGATCTTGCTGAGGTGACATTTATGTCGCCCGGCGAGGTCTGGCGGGCTTTGCGTTACGTTAACGTACGTAAGGCACCGGGTGATGATGGGATTCCGAATGCGGCTTTGAAGCAGCTCCCTAGGCGGGCAGTCGTAGAAATGACGCGCCTGTTCAACGGGATACTCCGTACGGGGTATTTTCCGGGGACGTGGAAAACCGGTAAGATTTTCGTGCTGCCCAAACCAGGTAAGGACCGACGACTACCTGGAAGTTATCGCCCGATTACGTTGCTATCGCACATCGCGAAACTTTTTGAGCGGCTGCTGCTTCGGAGGCTGCGCCCGCACGTCTCATTACGAGACGAGCAGCACGGCTTTCGGAGCGGCCATTCGACAGTTACTCAGTTGACCCGAGTGCTGCACGAACTTACGTTCGACAGAAATGTCGGACGTAAGTCAGTCGAGTCTTCCTCGACATCGAGAAGGCTTGACCGTGTCTGGCAGAAGGACTTCTGAGTAACGTCGTCAATACCACCATTCCGCGCGCGTTAGTGCGGTTAGTAGCGTCTTATTTAAGTGGACGCGACTTCTATGTAGTCGTCGAGAATTCCGCTTCGACAGCACGCGCAGATCTTGTGGGGTACCACAGGGATCTTGGCGTCTCGCCGATTCTGTATGCTATCTACACATGACTATTCCCACCCTGGAAGGTTGCCCAGGATGGTGAAGAGGTGTTCGACTTGCCCTGTTTGCCGATGTCTGCGCGTATTTACGTCGCCCCGTCGGTTCGATATCGCAGTACGTCGGATGCAGATGTTGCTCGACTTGCTCCCTGATTGGTTGGACAAATGGCGGATTAGTCTCAACGTCGGTAAGACTACCGCATTTTCTTCGACCTTATCCACCAAGTCTGCGCCGTTACTGGCAATCCGCGGGCAAAGCATTGCCTGGCAAAGCACGATAACTTATCTCGGATGCAAAATAAACCGTACGCTAAGCATGGTCCCCCATGTTGACCACTTGGTCAACAGCGCCAGAGCTGCGCGCGCGGTTTTACGGCCTGTTTTGGCATCCCACCTGCCCCTCCGGACTAAGTTATCTGTGTACAAGGCATATGTGCGCTCGCGATTGACCTACGCGGCCCCGGCTTGGTACGCGTTAGCATCGGCCAATCAGCGGAAACGACTACAAGTCCAACAAAATCTGTCCCTTCGTGTCATCGTTGGCGCCCGGGCGCTACGTCAGGAACGACGTGATTGCAAGGGACTTAAGAATCGAATCAGTCGAGGCGTTTGTTGTCCGTTTGGCGCGCAGTCTATATGACCGCGCAGATAACGGACCACATTACGGACCTACACGGCTTTGCGCCCTTGCACGCACGCCCTCCTGACGGGCGCCCGTATCCACGGGAGCTACTGCTGTTGGGTGATCGGCCGAATTGCGGGGGGGATGAGGCTGGACACCCAAGAACTGACGGCCAATAAGTGATAGACACAACAGCAGCCCGCGAACATGGATTGCTTCGTATAGTGTGTGCGCCTCGTTGCGCAGCAGCACACTATGCGGAGCAAGTCCAAATGTGCGACTTCGTTGTCCGAGAAAAGCCGGGGTCGATAAGCGACGCTTGCATGCCTCGCATGTTGACCTCTGGTGAGGCTCCCGGGGGTGTCCGTGTAAAAGCGGATGGCCTCAGGCGCCCTCTTGAGACAACGATGCTGGATGTTGCGTGTCATTGTCAGTGACGACGTAAACATTAGCCACCTGAGAGCCGCTATAAAGGACAGTTCCCGGGGGGACAGTGTGCCCTCCGCGTTGATACTCGGGTCATGGGGATAACCCCCGATACCCGTACCTGCGCCTTCCCTGTCACCAGGGCAGCGTAGATGACTCTCGCGCGCGCGCGCGGGAGACAGTTTGGTACCGTAATTTTAGCTTTCCTAATCGACAAATAATATTAATATGGTAGATTTATTAAATTGTATCTTTATTTTATAGTTACTAAACATGAATGAGGCAAGTCGAAGTGCGCTTATACGCAATAGAACATGACTTTTTTAATGAAAGATGGGTATTAGTTTTTACGATGAAACTTAGAATCTTGGTGATTCTAACTTTAATTATAATGTTATTTACACAACAATCGTCATTCTTTTTATTCGTCAAACAATAAAAGGTTTTAATATATTTTTATAATTGCCTTTTTATTTCTTGATAAATTCTTATCGGTCTGCAAAAGGTCCCATTAATCAATTTAGTCTAGTTTTAGAATTTTCTCAAATAAATTTGCCTTGGGATTGACATCAAAATCGAAGTTTTGGTTAATATATTTAAGTTTCGGGAAGATTATCGAATTAATATAAACTAAGTTATATCCTTTCGTAGTGCTTGTAAATTCACAGAAGAGCGGTTAATTAGATTATTAGTTTTAGCCTAATCAAAATAGGGTAAATCGGTATATTTATTAGTGAGTTAACATAAATAACTCACAAACCTATAATTTGCGTTTATTTCAAAATTTTATTATTGCAGCGAATTTATATTTGAGCATTTAAATTTGATAACTATTATTAAGTATTGGATATTAAAGTAAATAAAAGTGTACAATTAATGGATATCGTTTGTTACTTTTAAATCCTTAATGGTAAAAGGACCATAAATACAGATAAGCACACATATATATACGTTTATAACCTGTTATAAGTAGGTTTATCTTATGAGTAATGGCAGTATGTAAATACTGAAAACACACGTCATAATATTCTTCTTTAAAGTGAAACTTCTTTATCGGGGTAGGAAAAAAAATTAGTGTATCATTTTTTTTTAAATAAGAGGTGAAACTTCTTTCTAACCGAAAGAAGTTTCACCTCCTACGAGTGTAAGCTAGTACACGCATACATTTTTTTGATTAGGTCGGTCACTCAAGGTTCGTCCGCCAATTTTGCAGGCGGGCAGGTGAAAAGGAGCGGTATAATATAAAAGGGAAGGAAGATTATTGCGTAACCATTTGCGGCCTTGTAATGTGACACAGAAATGTGCGCGAACAATAGGTGATCTAAGTAATATATCGTTAGTAATATTCAGAAATATTTCGGGTTCGAATCTCGCGGAGAATAAAATTTGCGTTATAATTATTTTCTAAATGATTAGGACAATATGGACCAAACACTATATTGATTGAAAAGTAAGATGGTTCCTGAGTCGGCTGGACATGTAAAAAGTCCGTCCCCGTTGTCAGTATCATCTTTGGCAGTCATTATAGGATGATATCGTGCCTTCAAATTTACTGAAAACTAATTTATCCGTGGAGAGCAGTTTACCCTTTGTCTTCTTTTTATCGAAAACAAAGTATTATAAAATGAAAATATTAAAAAAAAAAAAAAAAAAATTGTCTTGTTGTTAAAAAAATTTCTCAATGGTTACAAAAGGTAAACTCAAGCCGTCTTGGGTCTTAAAGGAAGAATAAATTTACCGACATTTCCAGTCCAACTTATGGTATGAAAAATAAAATAAAAAATAAAAAAAACTTTAACTTTGGAAAGTGTAATTTAAATTTCTTTTCCCATTCCTTTTGGAAGTACATTTCAAAAATTAATTCCTCAATTCCTTCCCAAAAGAACACTTTTACTCCGGAACTTATATTTTCTCTTTTTAATTTAATTGAACAATTGAACTGATTTTAATTATTACCTATTTTTTTGGAATTTCCTTAACAGTGCTCCCTTTTCAAGGCATCCCCAAAAATTTCCTCATTTCCTATTGGTTCCATTTTTTTTTTCTTTTTTGATAAGTACTTTTTAAATTTTGAGAAAAAAACCACCAAAAAAACCTTCCAGATTTTAAACGCGCAAAAAACCGTAAAGATAACTAAAAATATTTTTACAGAATTGGTTTTTAAACACAAAAATAAAATATTCTGCCCATGCATCATCAGCCTTTGATGTCCGCACGGTTTAATCCCCCTTTCCATTGGGGTTTGGCCTTCCCCACGCTTTGGTCCAATGCGGGTTGGTGGGTGGGTTTTACCGGCCACCGCAGGAAATCATCTTCCTTTAACAACCTTTGGGTGGTGTTTTTGCCCTAACCAACTAAAACAAAATGAAAATTTGGTTGTTTCAGGAATTCGAACCCCACCCTCCGGTTTCAAACCCGTCCATACCCTTTGGGCTACGGGGGCAGTTAAAATATATCTATGTTTAAAGAATAGCGAAGAAATATATAATTTTTAAAAATGGCAATCGCGCTAATTTAAAGCTTATGTAAGATAATACAGTTTAAGTTCAGTAGTCATTGCCTTAAAATAAATTCTTTATTATATGTACATAAAACGTATAATAGACGACATTTTGATAAAAATGAAAATTCTGGGGCGGCAGAAATCGCGAAGCTATTTCGAACGGAGCGCACGTTAACACCTGTTAGAAGGCGGTCATATTTTTTGTCAAAATTTCACTTGATTTATTAAGATGTGGTAACTAATTTCGAATATATAAAAGAAATAAAGAAAAAGTGCCAAAAATAAAAATGAAATTTATATTAAAAAAAATTGTTGCCCAGTCCAAGGTAGACCAAAAACAACACAATATCTTATAAAAGTCGGTCCCGGACCTTATAAAATTATCTAAATCTTAAGTATAAATCACAATTCCTCTAAATTAATAGTCCTTTTATTCTAAATAATATTATATATTATATATATTATTTTATAATTTTATTGTTTCTCCAACCTTGAAACATTGTTGGGAAATCCTTTCTTGCATTAATCACAATTTAATTTAAAAAGAAAATATTTTCCTTTACGAAATAATAATAAAAACCAAAAAGGTTCCCATGTGGCTCCAATTAAAAAATCCCCTGTAAGAAGGGCCTTTAGGTTCATCAAATTACTTTTGAACAATATCTTTAAATTATTAAAACAAAAAATATAATCCGGTTATTTTAATTCTCTTGATAATTCACAATTAAAATAATTAATTTTGTTATAATTAATCTCCTATAACGCCGCAATAGCTTGGAATCCTGTCTGAAAAATAGATGATCCATGTGTCGGATGGGCATGTAAAAAGTCGGCCCACCCACCAACCCCATTGGACCGCGGTGGGATAATCCAAAACCTCAATGGATAGGGGGTGTTTAGGGGCCTTTGTCCCATTGGACTATCACAGGCTGATATGATGATAATTATTAAATGGAACCGTTAATTAAAGAAAAGATAAAAGGTAACATTTTTTTTGTGAGACCCGGATACCCTTTTTCCCTCTAAAAAGTGTGAAAAACTTATCGTGTTCAAGTGTAAAGGAACACCGTGGCCAAAACTTGATTAATTTAAAGAAAAAAATTATTATTCCATAAATTGATGGTCCACCTTACGCTGCGTGAAAAACGTATAAATTTCCATCGTTCTAAAGTTTTGCTTCACGTCACTCCTAATTAAGTGAAAACAGATTAGTCTTAATACCTTCCCATTTTTATTTATTTTTTCTTAATTTTTTTTTAAATTATAAATTTAACGAGACGATATCTTTTAAATATTTCCAACCGTATGGGATTTGTTGTAATTAATTTCTACATAAAATTTGCCTATAAAATGTCATAAATTAAATTAATATTACCAAAACAATTAAGCACACAGAAACTAATTCTAAAAGGTTTTTATAAAAATTTTCTATATATATAAAAAGAGGCAAAGGAAAACAATCGGCCCCACCTTGAAAATTTCACCAAACCCAATGGACATCCGGCAATACCGAAATTATCAATTAACATGCTTCCTTCCGTGAGACTTAACATTTAAAGTCTTTCGTTCAACCAATTAAATACACTACGGAACGCCTCCCAACTTGTGCCAAAGGACTTGTGTTTGAAAACCGGAGGGTGGGGTGAACGTCCTGCGGGACACCAACCAAATTTTGATCATCCAATTAAATGAAAAGTAAGATGATCCATGCGTCGGATGAGCATGTAAGAAGTCGGTCCACCCGCCAACCCGCATTGGACAAGCGTGGTGGGATACGGTCCATAAACTCCCTAATGGAGTAGGGGAGTACCAATCCAGACGGCCCCCTCTAAACATGCTGAATGGATAAAAATAACGGCTTTGATTTTATTATATTATTACATAGAATATCAATAACTTTGAGATAACTTTTATAATAGCTTTTGCTTACGCGAATGCTATACATGATGAATCATACAGTTTCATACGGATTTTGTCTTACAATTATCAAAACTTATAGCTGAAGGTTAAAACCCTCCTCAGGGGCCATGGTCACGGTACGGACTAAATTATCATAAAGTAATTAATTAGTAAATCCACAAAAAATCTGTATTAAAAACTATTCATTATTTTCTGAATAAGCGTGAGACATCTTACATTGATATTCGTATTAAGAAACTTCATTGAACATTAAACTTTATCAAGATACATGTGTATTATTTAATAAGTAATAACGAATGTACTAAATGTCTTGTTCAACTAAAAATAACGAGAAGTTTAACCCTTGTCATGTGTTCGCTCAAATTTTATGTAAATGATTAGGTAATGTTAATTTAAGTTGGTAAGAGCTAGAGTTGAATAAAAATGAAAATGACATGCAAATACAATAAGCAAATTAAAATAATTGGCTATTTGTATTTATATCTCACATGCATAGGTTTCTTATATATGTAAAAAAATATTAGAGAGTATTCATTATTAGAGAGTATTAATTAAAAGTTTTGACATTTATTGATAATAAACAGTTTTTCACGACTTTGTCCCCGGAGTAATATAAAAAAAGTAATTAAGTTTGCCTTAGTTACCGTTAGTACTATTAGCTATCTCTCAGTGCAAGTTTTTTCAAAATCAGTCCAGCTATTCCAGAAAACATGCGGATATACAAAAACTTTAAAAATCGTTGTTTTGTTATATGCATGTAATTTATCGCAATATAATAATTTAAATACATGTTTGATGTTTCAAACAGACACTTCAAATTAATTATAACTAAGATTATGCTATTGATAAGCTTGCAAGATTAAAACTCATAAATTAATTCTAAACTCAAACTCAAGTAAGCCATTACGTGGATTTAAAATATATGACAAAAAAGCACTCTACAACATAATACAGAAACATACATACCCTGTTCCACAATGAAATACAATCGCAAATATTGAAGACTACATCCGTTTAATATCGTACGTCGGCCTCGAGATCGTCTTATTCATCTGATTTTCTTTTGTTGAAATAAAATTTAATATCGTTCCGACTATTTATTTCGATTATTTTTACTCTTTACTATCAAAACCAATATGCATGCAAATTTCAGAATCCATGTAAATTAAACATTATCGTCATCAGATCTTAGATTGATAAAAAAAAGAAGTAGTGTGTAAATACTACCGTGCTCCGGTTATAAGGACACCGTAGCAAGTATTTACTGGATAAAAGACACGTACCATATTGTTTTAATGTTGGTAGCGCGTTGGTATTGAGTACTTGATATTGGCAATGTCCATATGCGTGAATGACTACTTTCCATGAATAACGATGCAATTTAAATGCGATGGCTGCGCGTCTGCATTCGTATCCTATAAAAGAAAAAACAAAACCAACAAGGGACTTGTTTTTTCCTTTCAAGAATCTACATTAATTGGGAAATTTCAATTCCTCTTTCTAAGAAATATGAAGTGGGGTAAAGGGAGATATATTGGTGAAATAAGTAATTTGGTGATATTTTGAAACATTTAGACCGCGTTAGCGAATTGCCTACAAGTGTAAACGGTATAAAACCTTTCACTCGCTCCGGTAATTTGTCTCAGGTCTGGCGAACAAAGCACGCTATGCGGTCATCAAAAGTGTTTACTATCACCAATTTATATCCTACATATTCCCTTTACTATCATTTCTCAACATTCAAAATCATAAATTTGAATTATGCTTCTAACTGCATGAGTAGCAAATACTCGATCTGTTAGCATGGAAATGACTGTGCAGTGCGTCTTGTTGGTTTTGTGATTGCAATTCATCGCAATGTTGTTAAAAATGATGGTGCAATTTAAAACGTGTCTGAAAAACAAATTACAGCGAGCTGTTAACGAATTGTTCACTTAAAGAGAGTGCACGCTATTAGTAAGAACGGTAGATCCCCTTTAATCTTTATAGAGCACGTGTAAACTTTTAAGAACGATTTTAATTTGTTTTCGTTTTAGATATTACTAGATAAAGTCTTATCCTAAAATGTACGAAATAACAAAGCAGTTTTTAAGAGTAGTCTGTATTTACTTGGGATAAACGGTGTAATCACTTGACTTCGGCTTCAAGTAACTCTGTCATTTTTGAATTGTGTTAAAATTTTGAAATTAATGCTAATTTCCTTTGAATTAGTATGCACTCAATTCGTAATTTGAATAACCATGCAATATTTTTTTTATTTTTTTTTTCAAATTATGTAATATTTAATATTTTTTAGTACTGTTCTTTAACTGTTTTAAGGCACTCGAAGTAAGTCGGTATTTTTTACACAAGCGTAGAATTAAATTAAACTCTACAATTTACCATTAATTAATAAATAAACTATTAATTAATGTACGTGTGTATTCACAATGTACACGCAAAAATTTATACAAATAAATATAACTGTAAGGGCGACAAAAGCAAGTATGAATGATATAGAAAAAAAGATCGGCTTGAGACAGTAAATGAACATTAAACATTAATTAGTCGGTAATTTTACAAATGTCTTATTTTGATTACATTTTTTTTAATTGCATAAGCAGACGAGCAATCGGGGCCATCTAATAGAAAGTGGTCACCAACGCCCATCAACATTGGCAATACTGGTATAACCAACGCGCTGCCTACCGTGAAACATAGGATAGTCTCGTTTACCCAGTAAATACGCTTGCTACAGTGCCCTTCAAACCAGAACACAATAATGTTTTCACAATACTGCTATGTGGCAGAAATAGGCCCCGCAGTGGTAACCACACGGTCCCCTGTAAAAAGGGGACCTACCACCGGTTACATGTGCCATATAACTGAAATTAGAAGCTTTATTTTAATAATATAGTATATACTAATTATTTTTGAATGATTCAATTTTTTTTAATTTTAGTACGTGGAGGTTCCCGAAGACAAGAGTAGGCGCTGTTTGATATAACGAAAGCAACTTAAATTACAAAACTAATAAAATAAAACTTTAATTTTAAAAATAGACAATTTCTTAAAAATAATATTTAATTTTTCAATGTCTTTGCCATAATATCAATAGTTTAAACGAGTTGCAAACACAGGATTTCAACGTAAAATAAAAGCATGGTTCGAACATAGACGACAAAACAGCTTTGTTTCGTTAGAGAGTTACTGCTCTGAACCGACAATAAAGCGACGGCGCATAACAAAAGTTATACAACAAAAGCCTCCTTCGTTTCATCGTAACTGGTTACCGGAATATTAATTGAAATATGTTGCATACATTGCCATGAAATTTATGACTGCGGACCTGATTTATTTTGGGGAGTAGGTGATCCGCAGTACAGGTGTAATCAAACATTGTCAATCCGCCTGATCAGTGTGGCTTTACGAGCAACGGTAGTTAGGTAGCCACGGTAGCGTCATGGTGACGGTGGATAGGGGAATCTGGCACAGATCGCTACCATGAAAAATTGACCAGCTACGTATGACGGACGAATGGTGAGACAGTAGAACACCTGGTCGAGCTGGAGGTGGAAATGAGAGAAGTCCGAAGACGGAGAGGACACCGTAACCTTGCCATCAGTTTATCTTTCTACTTCAGAGAAGGCGACCATCCGTCACAAGGCGGCGGATTCCTTGTCAACAATCCTTTCTAGCTAACAAATCAAAGTCTTCGGTATATTGAATAAGGTGGTACCTGACTAATGCTAACTAAGAGGTTTACCCCAAAGTGATACAAGTGTATGCGCACTTAGGCATTCTCTGACGGCAGTGAAGGCCAGTTGTAGGGAAATTTTAATGCCAAGTAGGTAGAACCGGCATCGAATCGTGTTGGGACCTCACGGTTTCCGCGTAATTGAAATCGTAGGGGACAAATGTCGTCAACTTTTCTCGAGAAAGAAGGCTCTTTAATGAATTCATATTTTAGGAAGAGGCCACAGGAAGTGGCATGAGAGTTCGATACTGCGACAAGAAATGAGACAGATTTCATGACGGACCGAAGCACATATTCAGGATGTCTCTGTCATCAACTGGTACAAACGGTAGCAATCACACATTGCTGAGTGGCACCGTGAATATAGGTTTCCAGCGAGAGCGGGGCCACCTGATGAAGTCTACCCTCCAATTTCAGTTCTGAAAATTTTCAGGGCCCATCACGTTGCATAAATATATCAAATATTCAAAGTAACTTTGAAGTATTAAATTAGTATGGAGATTTCCTACAACTTTAACCAGGGAAAAGTTTTGACCCTTGTTCGACTTGATCTATATACAAAGAAAACAATGCAGAAAGTTTGGCATACGGATAATTCATATGAAAAAGGTACTTTATGCACGCAGAACAGGCGTGAGAAGAACTACTGAGGTAGTAGGTCCCCTTTATGCAGTGGGTCATCTGGGGCGGTACCACCGCGGTGCCTATTTCTGCCGCAAGCAGTAGTGTAAAAACACTACTGTTTTCTGGTTTGGAGGAAACCGTAGCCAGCATATTTACTGGGTGAACGAGACTTAATATCCTATGTCTCATGGTACGCAGTACAATGGTAATATTGCCGATGTCTATAGGCGTTGGTGACGACTTAACATAAGGCGGTCCGATTGTTCTTTACCTCCGAAAGCGATAAAAATACTGAAAAGACTTGAAATAATCTTTCATTGCCAGAAAAATTTTTAAAAGTTTATGTTTGAGTAATAAAGGCGACTTTTTATACCACTAAAATTCATTCGCAAAAATGTAAACATAACACGGGAAAAGCTATGGATGGACTGCTTGTAACTGATAAAAACAAACACAATTTTAGCTTATTTTAATGTTAATAAACCATAGAAATTTAATAGAGCATCTTAAAGAGTTTTTCTTGTTTATTTCGTAATTAACGTTTTAATTATTTTTAGTTCTTGTATTCTAACAGAAATATTTTGATTTTATAATAATAACAATTTTGAAGATAGAATTGTTTTAATTTTAGTATGAGTAAAAACGGGTTATTGTTGTTTTATTGATGAGAAAAAGGAAAAGGTAAGGTACAACGATTTAAATGGCTTAAACTTACTCTGTTATGCTGTCACTACTAAATACTTTTATAATAGAATTTTGTCTTAACGAAAAAAAGAGGCCGACCCTATAGTTTTTTCAGTCAAAACAACATACTTGGGTCTCAATACAAATTAATCGGTTTAGAAATAAATTGATACAAGGTTTTAAAACGCAATTTCCATTAAATATATTTTCAATTTAAGCCTGTAAATTAAAATATCTATGCCATATTTTATATTTCTAATAGTCTTTCTAAAATATAATAACCTTCAACTTTGTTGAATCATATTGATATATTGATTGATAAAAGTCTACCTCATAGGCTAGTTTGAGACCGTCGTGGACGCTTTTGTAATGGACGCATGTAGTTTCTGCATTTACATAAGTTAAATCATAGATATGATGGCCCTAACTAGAAATAAATAAAGTTGTAGTCTATTTATTACATCGAAAGAACCGCCTTTAAATGGATAAATTGTGATATATAACCGGTACTTTTACTAATTTTTGTTTTTTTATTTATTTTTAAATCTCTGAATCGACTGGTCCAAGTTTCATTAAGAGATAGCTGGGATCACTTGGAGTAACTTCGCAACCTTTTCGAAAAACTACATATTTACCACGCGGACGAAGTCGCGGGTAACTCCTAGTCATAAATAAAACAAAAAAGGACATTATCTGAACATCTTAAGATGCCGATGGTCTCCTTATTACAACAGACTGTTTGGGGCGGTACAACAACGGTGCCTATTTCTGCCGCAAATCAGTTTTCTGTAAAAACTACTTTGTTCTGGTTTAAAGAGCCATCGAAGCCAGTGCAATTACTAGGTCGATGAGACGTAACATTCCATATCTCGTGGAGGTAAGTGGATTTGCACCGTCCCACGCTGCTATTGTTATGGGCAGGGCATCCTAGTTAGTGGGGACGGGAGCTTCTCGCGAACTCTGTGTTAGATGAAGCTTATTATAGACATGAGTCTGGAAGTAAAAAAAAAAGGGATGGGCGTATATCATCACTTTTCACAAGATGAAAATCCCGCCCGTCGTACCGCTTGAAGTAATAAAAACTAATCTTAATCAAAAATAACAACAATAAGATGACCTGATCAAAGTGGAATAAATTTTTATTTAAAAAATATTTCGATTAATAAATAAAAGGATGACATAAATCTTATCGACAGAGACTTTTCTTCTTCAAATTGATTAAATAAAGAAAAAGTGTTTAAAAGTTGACTGTGTTTGCACTCGTTGGGAAAAGTTCCACTTAAAACTGAGTAGGACTGAAGATGCATACAAATCAAATACGGGCACTGATTTCTCTTTATGTTGCTCCATACATCCCGGAATAAAGAAAGATTTTTGGGAAAATTCCGTTTAATAGATACAGTAGTACGACTTTTCTAAAGCAATCAAATTATAGCGATCTTCATGTATATTATAAAAGTAATTTGTTTATGATTATATCGCTCACGTGTTTTTAAACACCTAGTTATAGTTAATTTTACCTGTTTAATATTATATCAAATCCATTTTACGGATTTTTCGTTAATTATTTATATTTATTCCCGACATTTCAAATTCTTTCCAGAATCCATGATCCAGGCAGACTAGATAAGATATGTCTGAATCTTGTTTCTTATCTTAAAAGATTATTTTATAATATGAGAAGTAGCATTCATTATTAGAACAATGAATTGCTCTTCTCACATCATATAATAATCATTTGTTGATTATTAATTTGATTCAAGTAGCATAATGCTGGCAAGTTATGAGTTTCTCTACAAATCACCTGAATGTAAATCTCATTTTAATAGAACTTTTGACTTATGTTTCCTTATTTATACCTTCATTTATACATTCATAAAATTAGAGTGTCTAGTAGTAACATTAAAATATTGTCTGTCTGTTTCTGTTTCTTTCGTTACTTTAATTATTACAATATCGAGAACTATCATATTTTACGATCATTTGGGCTTTATAATTGTCACAGAAAAATAGATATGACGACAAATGACTAACGAATGGGAAAACGAGGCTCAGTATTAATTTTATCTAGTGGAATGCATAAAAAGATAAGAATTTAACTAGATGGTTCAATGTGCATACAAAACAAAACTACAAAAATAGTCAGCACATACACGCATACACACCTGACATTACATATAGAAACGAATGCCAAGACATTTGATAACATTGACACTTTTAAGCCAAGACTGTTTGGCAACCCTAAATTTATAACTTCAATTTTTTAATATATTTAATAAACCACATTATTATACATATAAAAAAATTCAAGCTTCAGATTTTACGCCTTGTTTACCCAATCATTATGATTACCAAATTTTTACCAAATATTATGATTAATCTCTTATATTTGCGTTTACACCAACATTACTGCACCATAACATTTCCATTCTATGTTCTTCATATGCCTCATATTCAATGAAAAAGAAAACGAGTGGCTCAGCAAGCACTTTGTACTATGCAATATCGCTAATGTATTTTTTTAATCTGATCTATTGTTAGTGAACAATAAGTTCTGTAAATATGTTTACATCAGACTTGATTTGAAATCGAATATATTATTGATTTTAAGAAATTTACTAAATATTCAATTTTAACTGGATCTTCTGTTCTCTGGAATAGATTGATTAGAACTTTTCTGGTTGGGGGTAGCCCGTTGACATGAGCTGTCTTCTCCGCGAAGTGACTTATGCACCAACGGTCCCCAGAAGGGGAGCCTCGGCTTAGGTAGTCACTTGATGGTTCCCACTAACATGCTGCCTCGAGGGCTGCCTAGGTAGGCCGAGGCTTCGGCTCAATTCAGATGCTTTTTTAAGGATAAATTTCATAGCTTGAAGAGCCCTAGCTACCATAACTACCAATTCTTAAAGCGTTGGGGCATTATTAAAGTTGTCTAGATTAAATACAGTCCGCAACTTCATAAACAATGATACATCTTGCTAAGTGCAGCTATTGCTATAGCTAGCATGTCGAGCAATTATGCTGGCGTGAGCCGCTGTGCATTCACAGTCAGCTACGGTGATGTTCTGCCATGCAAGACGGAGTTGCTAGACGTTGGAAGGACGGAAGGGTGGAAGTCGATGCTTTCAAAACTTAACTTTTAAACACGAAACAGACTTATATATTCAATAAAATTTTCCTTAGAAAGCTGCTTTCTTCTCTTTACGTCCAACCATTTCAAAACATTTCTTGAAAATTATGCTTATACTAATGTATATGTAAAAGGATGATGCTAATTAAAACTGTAGAAAAGGTTGAACGTATTAATTACGACTTGATGCTTTTTGTTTTGACAAGTACCACCTACTTCAAATTAATCCCCATTCACGTTCCCCTGCATAAACAGGTTCAGGAAAGTACTCTAGTTTCCTGTTTTATTTGGAGTGAATGATGAACTTTTATCTAATGTTTTAATAAAGTACGGAACTAAAACTGTTTGACAATTTTCGGTTATAAATGAAAATTATAATTTTTTGAAGTTATACTTTTATAGGCGCGTTATGAAAAATGATGAGAGTGAAATTTTACGATTTGTCAACAAATTAACAGTTTATAATGAAAACGGTGAAATGTAATAGGTCCATATTACATAGTGATAAGGTTGATTTTTGTGTAGTGGTGATGGAGTTGTCGTTTTTATTTGCGATAGTTGTTGCATAATGTGCCTCCTATGAGTTAGGATTGAGGTTCGTTTTGGTATATATATATATATTATTATTAGTAATATGCTTTATATTATTTAAATTTATATTAAATATATTATTATATAAATATATTAATATTTGTAATGATGTTTATTCAACTTGATATAATGGTAATATTTTTATTCATTTAATATATCAACATTGTGATTTATCTAGTAATACATTTTAGATAAGCGCTATCTAGTCAGACATAATCTAAGCTTCTGATTTATTGTACCCGCTGTACAAGTAAGCCAATCTCTTAGGAATTCTACATTTGTAAGCAACAGATGGCGCTAAACACCAGTTATATGATATATCAAAGTACGTCTTGTGAATCCATAAATTCTTAATCGAATTATTTATGATTAGTTCTTGTAAATCTATCATCTTTAATTGTCTTAATTATTTTGATTGATATTACTTACTATTTTGTTAAAATTTAGTGAAAAAATTGTGCTTATATACTTTTCAAGTGCTCCAATATAATTGAGGTTAACTATCCGTATGTATTATTTATTGATATAAATTGAAATACTTTTATTCTAATATAATTAACACTAAATATTATTAAATTATTAATGTTCAATACTTATTATTGGTTATTTATGATTAGTTTTGTAAATCTATCATCTTTAATTATCTTAATTATTTTTGATTGATATTACTTTACTATTTGTGAATATTAGTAAAAAAAATTGTGCTTATATACTTTTCAAGTGCTCCATATAATTGAGGTTAACTATCCGTATGTATTATTTATTGATATAAATTAAAATACTTTATTAAATATAATTAACACTAAATATTATTTATTTGCGATAGTTGTTGCATAATGTGCTCTATGAGTTAGGATTAAGGTTCGTTTTTGGTATATATATATATATATATATATATATATATATATATATATATATATAAAAATTATTAATAATATATTTTATATTATTTAAATTTATATTAAATATATTATTATATAGATATATAATATTTGTAATAATGTTTATTCAACTTGATATAATGGAAATATTTTTATTCATTTAATATATCAACATTGTGATTTATTTATGTAATACAGTTTTAGATAAGCGCCATCTAGTCAGATATAATCAAAGCTTCTGATTTATAGTACCCTGTACAAGCCAACATCTCTTAGAATTCTACATTTGTAAGCAACTGTAGATGGCGCTGAACTACCAGTTATATGATATATCAAAGTATGTCTTAGAATCCATAAATTCTTAATCGAATTATTTATGATTAGTTCTTGTAAATCTATCATCTTAATTATCTTAATTATTTTGATTGATATTACTTACTATTTGTGAAATATTAGTGAAAAAATTGTGCTATATACTTTTTCAAGTGCTCCAATATAATTGAGGTTAACTATCCGATGTATTATTTATTGTATTGTAATTAATTATTTTGCATGCAGTTAAAAACTATTTTTTAATGATGCCAAAGAAGTATAACTTCTCACGCGCGTACATAAAAAAATGTATTTTAAACTAATTATTAAATCCTAAGAAGAAAATATAATAAAACTATTGACTGTTGTATATATATATATATATATATATAATCATATATACAATATATAAGGAAAATACACAAAAGACATAAACGATATAAAAATCTACAAATTTAACAATCTACTGACAGATGTAAAAGATACTTGCACGATCCTTACGTTTAAACTCGAGCATGTTCTTATCATCCATAAATTCTGTTTAACCAGAATCAATGCACTGTCTGTCGGTTTGCAGATTTAATGCACTCGAATTACAATGTAAACTCAAATTGATTGTAGCCAAGCGGTGTGTTTTATTTTGTTAATAAAATGCAAACCTGTTGTACAGTTTCCTAACATTTATTATGTGGACCTAACTAGAGCTGAGAAATTTTAAATACGGATGAATTCAGTTATAAAGATAATATTTTTAGTTTTCAATATTTACCGATTTTAGTTGCACTATTCATAATTATATACAGTCAGAATATTATTTCTAAAAGTGGGTACTCGGAGAAAATAAGTCTCGATGTTCACGTTATGTCTGTCCGAAATCGTGTATCAAAGACGGGTCCAAAATATAGCGAGACAGCTTCGGTATAAGCCGTACCCAGAGCTGAACTGTCCTCGTGTGTGATAAGTGTTGTGCATCTGTAATAGTGTTAGTGTGTTGAATGGTGTTATGCATCGACTCATCCGTACGAGACATCGTAGCTGCTGTCAGGGTCGTTTGAGCTATTTAATGTTTTTAGTGAGAGAGACGTTCAGTTGTTTTCATCATTTTTACTTTTTGGAATTCTCTTTGAGATTACTCAAATTATTACATAGGTTTAATTATTACATACTTCTACTTCTGTTAATTGTGTATAATAAAGTCCACAAGCGCATATATCTATGTTAAACGAATAACCCACCATAGCCATTTTAATATTTAAACCACAATGAGTATAATATATTTTGAGTTTACATAAAAGTTAATACGTTTATAAAATTCTTTATTTAATGTGCATAAAACGCATGATATTTTGATTCAATGAATACCTTAATAGATATTATAGATTTAATTTTTAATTTACAAATAGACAGGTTTTTCGACAATGCAATTATGACAATAGCCTTGTGCGCTAAGTGCAGCGATAAATTTTTAAGCATTTTTCAACGTTTCTTCCTTCCTCTTTTATAGCCGAGACTAAGTAATAATAATAATAATAATTAATAACTACGAGTTAATAAGCCAATATAGCGTTTAGCAGGACATGAATAATCTAAATGAGCCAAGTTTTTGCCTTTTGTATCTGTATGAAGCTCCATTTATCATTTCCAATTTTAAGGGAGCACAACATGATAAAAATTAAGACAATTTTTCACTGAATCATCTGTTTAATTTAAGATTTTAGTGTAATCGCGATTGACATAAGTAAATTCAACTATTATTTTTGGTGGTCGTCAATTTAATACTTTGTCTTTGTCACGACAACCCGCTTGGCGCAGTGGTTAGTGACTCTGAATGTTGCGCCAAAGGGTGTGGGTTCGATCACTAAGGAAAAATATTATGTGATAATATTAGTTTTTCTCGTCTCTAGGTGTTTGTATCTGAATAATATGTATTTCTTTACAAAATAAATGTATTTATCAGACATCTAGTTGCCATAGACAAGCTCTGCTATTTTAGGACAACATGATGTTGTGTTATTCGTCCTAAAAATATTAATTTGCTTTTTTGTTTCTTCTCTTTATAATTAAAACATAGGAGCGCTGTTAATTTAATGAAGAAACTTTAATACCAGTGACTTGATATTTTGGAGAGAGTGAATAGTCATGATTTCTTGATTTATGGCTTATTTGATTGTGTTAAAATGAGATAGTAAGTTTAAAAAATGAGTTAAAAATTTAATAATACTCTGCGTTAACCTGACTTGTAACCTAAAAAATTGACAATTGCTTTATAAAAAATTATAAAAGGTTTTATAAAACACAAACCGTATACACAATATGTTTAAAAATAAAACAATCTGCTTGAGCATATGCTTTGTATTATTGTTTTCGAAGTTAAATATGACATAAACAGATTATTGACACTATTTTAAAAACTCTTGTTACAAAATGAGAGATAAACTTATTTAATATCATAGTGGACTTTACGCTATAAATTCCTTCAATATAGGCATTGTTGTCGACTACTGTGTGTGATGTGTTCAGAACATATTATATTAAAATATTTGTCTCTGGTGCTTTGTAGGGGACTTCTCGACTTAACTTTTAAACAATATGGGCAATATTACTCTACTCTTAGCTTTAGTTAAATTAAACAAGTAACCGATAGTTTCATAATATAAAGCGTTACGCATTATTAGCCGTTATTACGCTTACCACTGTAAGCGGCTTTAGAATAGTGGAACCAAGAATAAAAATTATATATTAAAGATATCTGGTTCTTTTCTGCTTAAATTAAAAACGATACACAAAAATACTATTCAGTATACTGATAGGTAAGTGATTCATTAAAATTATCTGGGACAATATTTTAGTAGGATAAATACTAGAAATAGCGAAATTTTAACAAAATATATCAAAGACTTCTAACAGCGTATAATTATTTTATGCAATATTAGCAGATAACAACAAACGAAATTGCGTCGCGTTTTTTTCCACCGCAATTTAAATCTCTTTAAACTGTCAAGGTATTCCTTTCATCAAAATGTCGTTCAACACACGTTTTATGTATATAGAATGAAGAATTTTTTAAAGCAATTACTTTTATTTGAACTTAAATTGAATTTTCCTAAATAAGCTTTCAATGTGTCTGATTGCAATTTTTTAAAATGTTTATTGTGCGTTGTTTTTAACACCATAGATATATGCTATCGCGTTATGTTTGTTTTTTGCATTTAGTGAATTAAATATTTTTTTTATACCTGAGACTTAAATTATTTTTTATGCCTACACTATCATGTATCCACTATAAGCTATTGACGCACCATGATGTCAATGTATTCAAAGAATTCAATCACAAATGTTGAAGGATCTGTTTCATTATTATCACAACATCTACATGAACGAAGGATTTTTATGCTCTTAGTTTACTTGAAGAGAAATACGATATTTAACAGGATAGTATAACATATCTTGTATCTTTGCAATGCAAGAAATGTAATAAAAATATTAACAGTGAAAACCGTTTTATATTTCACTTAATTAATCGCGTACATTATTATTGTGAATATTTCACGAAGAGGATAGGGATAGCTTAGATTCATTTCGCTTGCTTAGTAGAGGTTTTTTTCCCAGTATATGAAACATCGCTAACAAAGTTATATTGTAGGTCATATAATTATTTTAACTGTTATTAATATGCAATACCAAATGCTGAATTACTTTACTCAAAATAAATATTAAACATTGCTCCAAATTGCAACTTCTCGATGAAAAAAAAATAACTGAAACAATAATTGCATCACGAGCACTAGATATTAAACACCTCATTGTCGTTTGCAGTATGAGAAAAACATTCTTAATGCAATAATATTCGAAATGCAGTCGTAAGTTGAAAAGTTAACTGTCCGAGTTGTTTTTTTTTAATTTGTTGTAAAAATAGGTTTGGCAATAAGTTCTACATAACTTTACAACTAACAAATACTAAAATATCTTATGTTACTCGAACAAACCTCATCAGTGATTAATGGACGATATATATGATATTTTTAATAGCATTTTTACATTTTGGATGTGCTATTACGGCTCTATATCCATTAATTGAATCACCACTTCGTGATGATATCCCGTGTATCGCTAAAACCCGATGGAGTCGAGGTGAGCTGTGTAACTTAAAGCGTGCACAGACATTGCATCTCTTTATTTGTGGCTCAGCTTTGAGGGCCCCCTGACAGGAAACCTCGGCTTGGGGCTATTAATACTACCGTTAGTGAGCTTGATCGAAGCTGCCCAAGTGTGTCGAGCTTCGGTTAGATCAGCCGTTCATCTTGGTGCTTTTCTAACCCTTTAGCAATCATGTATCGAGGGCGCCCAGGTAGGCCGAACCTCGGGTCGATTAGTTGCTTTTGGATATGTTTTAAAAATGATAAAAGATAAAAACCGCCCTGTCAAATTGAAGAAACTGGTATGTGACCTATTGAATGGGGTGAGAGATTGGAGCACTCGGCAGTTAAGGGAATATGTGCTGCGTTTGAGTGACTAAAAACGTTCTTGGACTATTGTCGTTTCGTTGTCTGAATCTAATAATACTCTAGAATCAATCTAATAATTATAATATTTTTTTTAAACTGTACTGAATCATTAAGTGCATAAGTAACGGTTCACTGGGGTGTTGCGAAGCCAAGTCGAAATATCGAATCAAGGCTTGCTTAATACATTGCTATATAGTGGGCAAACTCATGTGCAAGTGTAGGTCAAAGTTGCGCAAGTAGCATGATGCACCCGTGGCCCTGCTTTCCCGGATTTAGAGTTTGTGGATAGTGGAAGGACTTGCATGTGCAAATACAGGACTGGCGTTGTTTATTATGCGGACGGATGACCAGATTGTAGAGAAACGACCTATACGACGCACAATAGCTTGCTTTTAGGATTGATAAGAGAAAATAAGAGGCCTAGAACGAAAGTCGTCTTATTTATTTGACCCAATGTATGGTTTTTGATTTATTCCGTAATCGGTGGATTTAATTTAGTGTTAATCTTTCACTTTCACTTAATGAAGTAGAGTAGGTGAAATAGCGCAGAGGATGATATGAGGTTAGTAGGGATTGAGATTTGTTGGGATTTAGAAACCTTATAACTTTATCTTTCCAATTCATTCAAATTATGTTAAAAGTGTAGTACAGTAACAAAATATCTGTTACGTGCCAGCTATTTCGACGTTTCTCACAAAAACCTTACAAATATATTACGTGTAATCATATCTCAAATGACCATTATCACGCGTTCGAAACGGTTGTGCAAAGCTAGAATAAAATAAAAAAGCGCGCTGTAGAACGTTCAGTATGAAATTGTAACAGACTGTCCCATATTTACGATTATTTGCACAAACACTCACAGTGTGATATATTCAAGTCAACGCTAGTCCTGTGCGCCGAGGGCGTGCTATGAATTTTGAAAACTTCTCTCTTTGTTAACAGCGTCTTTCAGAATGAATGAACCCATATTGCAGCATTAACAATTAACCATGCTCAAACGGAGACGTTTTATAATAATTTGATGAGTAATTGACTCAAAGATTTTTATTGAGACTTGAGATTTTTCAGTTAGTTATAAATAGTTATTCCCGATGTTTCGGACTCTTTTAGCATCCAGATCACGGGCAGTCTAAGTTGGTATATTCCTGTCTTAATGGGTTAATGAAAAGTTTAATTATTCCTTTGTAATGAAATATTAGGTTACACTAATCTACGCTAATATTCCAAAGATGATTGCTGTGATAACTCTTTACTCTTTTTTGATCAACAACTTATTTTTCAAACATTACCTCCTTTGTAGTTAATTATAAACAGAGCTAGGAGTCGAGCATCAGGGGTAAAATTTAAAAAAAGACAGCATAAGCTGTGTATGATCGACTTGATCTCCAAAAACAAGTTTCTTCTGCAATTTAAAACGCTTTATGCGGAATACATTGTGTGAAGGTAACAGTTTTGCTCCATATAATCAACATGAAGTACATCGAGATAAAGAAACAATAATTCTTATCGTTTTACTACAGATATGAAATATTTGTACATAAATTGTAATGGAATATTACACTTTATCCTTACACGCTAAAATCGATGTGTTCTCACCTACACTCTGTATTTGATGGCATCGTTTTGGAGTAATGCCAAAACCTCGTTAGTTTAAATTGTGTCAATATTAGTGAAACGTTGTGTATCGGTTCGTAGGTGTTACTTGTAGGTACTTGATATAAAATATCTCAAATTTATGCCCACATATTACAAAACTTTTGCACTCTGAGTTGTTTTTTAACTATTGATAATAATTACATATTTTTCCTACAAAGAAGCTATTTAAATCAGTTGAAATTTTTATGACTATACAACAAGCAACATTAATATATCTTGATCTAGATTAATATATATATTTTTTGTTGCACAATTTAGTAAAAAATGATTACCATATACTGCTACCGAACGATTTGAACTATTACTTTATTACTAAAAAGCTATATTATCCTTGGGTAACGTTGGTTATTTTTCCACTCGCATATTACATTTTTAGGATATTAATTTAAAAATAACACGGAGAATCTGTGGACGCACTTCTAGATATAAATATTTATAACTGTAGAAATAATAATATTAGCATAGTAGATATTTGTATGTTCTGAGTTGCATTTAAAGTAGCTCAGTAGTATGTGACGTAACTTTAGCCCCATGCAAGAGGGTTTCCGCAACATGCATATTACTTTGTCACCTAGATGAGCACTATAATGCAAAATTCGTTCTGTTGTACATAAACCGTATATCACGTGCAATAAATTTCTAAGAACAATCAATGACCAAATCACTTTAAATTTAATATAAAATAAGCGCATTTAATCATATTTTTGTCGTACTTCAAACTGAACCTAAAAATATAAAATGGGGCTAAAAAGTCAGAAATTATAGTAAGCTTGATAAATAACGTTTCATTACGTTCTATTTACCATGCGTAATATCCGCGTAAATAAATATTTTTGAATAGGGAGTCGCGATAAAAACAGTCTTTATTTTTAGAAAACTTATTATCGATTAACAGATACAAATCAGCCAATTGAAGTCGGATGAACATAAGCCTCCTCTAATGATTTCCACAGTGTCTTGATGGAGCAGCTTCAATCCAACGACGTCCCGCAATCTTTATCAGATCATTTAACCACCTTTGTGGGTGGACGTCCCACTGCGCTTCTTTTACGTGGCCTCCATTCCAGAACTTCAGTTCTGCTCATCAGGTTCTCCGCGCTATGTGCTTCGCCCTTTGCCACTTCAACTACTAATCCACAGGACTATGTCGGTTACTTTCGTTCTGAAAACTCTGAAACGGGAAACTCTGAACATAGCCATCTTCATAACAAAGAGCACCACCTTGAGCTCTTAATGCCCTATAGTAAGAGACCACGTCTCTGTGCCGTCATCATCAATGGTAACCCACATAATATACTATAATCAAAAACTTTCAATTTGAGGCACTGAGGTATTTTGGACGATAAGACGTCGCGTAGTTTCTGAATGCTGCCCAACCAACGTGGATTCGACGATTTACCTCTTATTGAAGTTGATCGCCTAACCGGACCACTTGTCCTAAACATACATATTTGTCAACAACATCGAAAGTCGAGCCCCCAACTGCGATGGAGGTGGGCACAACATCGACATTCGACATGATCTTCGTTTTATCCATGTTTATTTTAAGACCCACCTGTTGGGAGACTCGATTCAGGTCATCGAGCATAGACCACAAAATCGATCGAAAAGTTGAGTTCAAGAGTGGATCAAGAGTCTTTGTGGTCTATCTCTACGGTGAAGTCTAAATATTTAGTACCCTCCGTATGGACAGCTGCTTCAAAGCCGCATCATCACTATTTGTCGTCAAGATGAAATCAACTTGTTTCTTGTAGAAGCGCCAGGACTCAGGCCAGCTCCATTTCAGGCTTCTGGAAGAAAGATTTTGTCGCAAAGAGTCCCTTTTATCAGAAAGTCGACCAGCCTCAGACCCGTAGCCCATATAGGGTTCCGTTGCTCATATCTAAATTGCCATTTTCAACTCTTCTTCGCTTCTCATGCCCAAGTTTGCGTTGAGATCCACTATAACAACAGTGAAGTAAGTTTTGGAAGCATGTATGGCCCGACTTATGTCTATATCACATCTCCTCTACTTCTTCATCTGGGTCTGTCCAGTTCAGCGCGTATAAGGTGTTACAGGTAACACCTTCAGCGAATATCTTTTGATATTTTGAGTAAAAAGTACACTCCTGCTTGACACACTTTTCGGATATGATGTTGTTGATGATAAACTCTGTGGACAAGAAATCCGACACCTCCTCAGGACTGTTGGTCGTCCCCTGGTAAAAGAGCAGGTTACTGGACTTCAGGTTGTCATTTACTTCCCATTCTTCGGACTCAATTTATCTTCCAGTTCGATAATCTTCCATATGTCCTCAACGTGCATATGCTGTGCGTTACCAGGGCCTGTCGTCGTCGATGTTCAGCCAGGCCAACCCGGAGATTCTTAACATTCCCGACACCGCCATCACCATGGCTGCTACCGTAGCTAGGGATTGGGTAGCTGCTGGGAACTGGGGTTATGGTTTATATTATCATGAGTGTTGTTGTCAATAATCTTCACACTTGGCAGGCGGGTTTGCGTGTGCACAAGAGGACTCGTGTTGATGACCTTGTTGTCCGTTATCAACCGCGGAAAGGAAATTGATTTTTGGGTAGAGGATATGATGGGAGCAGAAAGTATGGCCTGTAGGAGTGGATATTACATTCACGAGTAGATCGAGGGTGCCGAGGTCACCTAGTCGTAGCAACTATTCTAGGGCTGGCCACAACCACTAGTTAGGAGCATCGCTGATTAATATAAAACATAAATTATTAGGAAAATCAGATATTATTAGAAAATTCGATCATATATGCTCTCATTTTCTTGTTGTATTACATTTTACTGAATTTGTAATAAAAGGACGGGAGTAATTTTATAACTCGTACAAAATTACAATATGTAAATATACATATTTACATCTGATAACTTCCTTTCCTTTCTTTATTTCTCTTATTGAAAGCCGGAAAGCAGGTACGAATAGACTTCCGATTTAAAGTTAAGCGTTTATTATTTTCGTCAAACCAGTCTTTGACTATTATAAGAAAAGCCATCCAGTATAGTCTGCATAATACGTTTTATGCTACTTAACCGAAACATGACTTCAAAACCAAAGGTTAATTGCTATTGAGGATAGATTATATTTAAGAAATTAGAAGCACTCAAGAAAATAAAAGCCCAGTCGGCCTTCACTCTTCTTGGTACACTTAATGCATATGATATTTATTTGCATTTAACAAAACTAAAAATATATTTTCAGCGTTCCGTTTCAAATCTCTGATATCATATCAAAATGTCATGTATCACACGTTTTGTGTACACAGAATGAATAATTTTTAAAGTGCATTAACTAATATTATTTATACTTTAAACATGCTTGGGATATACCTCATTGCAATATTTAAGGATGTTTTATTTTAAAATCATATTCGACATATTATGTGCTTGTGGAATTTATTATAGACCATTTTGGAAAGGACAAACATAGTTTAAGTCTATCTTTAGGTTTCGGGCTTTCAATTTAATCACACAAGTTTGTAATTTTAATTCAGTTATTTTTTTACTTTTCAAATATCTATTGACCTACTCATTAGAAAATTATAAAAAATGGGACCTAATGATTTAAAAAAACTATCATTAAAAAAAAAGGAAAAACAAAATCGGGGTATTAGGGGGTAGCAACGAGGGTAACACGAGAATAAAAAACGTACGTGCGAATTGAATACTCCTACTTTTCGGAATCCTAAAAATTTATAGATATATAGAAAAATCAATCAGTAATATTCGCAATTTGAGGATAACAAATTCCTGTCCTCTATCGGGCAAGTCATAACATCCTATTAGTTAATCGAAAAAATTGTTTACGGTTGTATTAATCCATGGAAAAGACTTTCACTGGTCTTTTGTCATTTAAATGAGGCAATTGTAGATTAAAATTGTGATGATAGGGTTGAATCCATTTCAAAGTCATTAATCCACTGTTTATGGAATAAGCACAGATTATTATATTTATGATCGCATCACCTGTACTTTTACTCCGACCAAAATAACAAGCGTGACAGTTTTAAGTGTGCATGATGTATTTATTCTTTCACCAAAAGTAAATTATGGTAGTCGCGTCGGAGGACCCAAAAACTCAAAATTATTGGATATAAATTAATTAAGATAAAATATGAAAAATTACAATTTAACTAGCTAAAGCTAGCAGTCTAACTCCTTTCGATGCGAGAAATAGAATGACCGAGGTACGTTGAAATTACGAATGAAGTAATTCAACACGATGGAAACTTCCCAAAAGTGCGGTGGTGGCCTTGGATCGGCCTTTGGGTTCGTGAAACCGTTCCCGTTGATGGAAAATATTTCCTTCTGTCGACTCGTTGACCGCAGTATTTGTACCGAATTGGATGTTTGCAATGAATAGATGACGCTGCATAGTTTCACTTTGCTAAAGGGCGTAATAACACCTTCCCTGAGAACAGCAACCATTTCTGAGACTTGAGATGAGGGGTATTGCTGTCTTATTGTCCAGGTTTTGGCAGGTTTGCGAATAGATCCTCGGGCTGGCCTCAGAGGGTTTCTTTAGAGCATCCAACATCCCCAAACATGTTTGGACCAGGATGATGGGTTTTGGGGACACAATAACATACAATTCCGTCGTATGGTATAGGAAATTCGACGAGATTTGTTGCTTTGTAGAGCCGGTTGCACCAGAATAGATGTTGAGTTTCCTGCAAACCTCTTGAGATCAATTGATTTCAGGTGAACTTGGGGTGGCTAACGGGCCGGGTCATCCGGTATTCTCATGATCTTCAAAAGGCGTTCCTTCAACGTCGGTTGCTGTGGTGGTAAATTCCCGGAAAGGGAACAGGAAGCCGGGATGGGGACCGGGTAGGTCCGGGATGACGTTGTTGAAGTCCTTCGGAGATTTCAATACGTATCTTCGGTCATATTAGGGAATGATAGGCGTATGCTTTGATCGGGGTTCCTCCAAAGGGATCCTTGATAGAGTTACGGTGGTCATCTCGCCTTTCCACTTAAAAGATTGGTTAATTGAGCGCGGTGGGCCAGTCCGCTTTGATGCCGAAGTTGATTCCATCTTATCTCCGAGAGGTACCCAGTTACCGTACTTGGGCATTCCAGCCCCATGTACCATAACCATCCCTGTTTTTTGCTATTTGGTTAAGGGAGGGATGAGGGCCTGCCATATTTATTGGGAGCGACGGACGGTTTATAAGGTTTAACCCGGGAAAAACAGGTATTTTAAAAATTATAACTATTCTGTTCCCTAAAAATAAACCCTGGCTTAATTTTTCGAATATTCTCTTGGTTCTAAAGTCTAACATATTTGCTTTTTTATAATTGATTCTAATTTTTAAACCATGTAACCTAAAACCTACTTATAATAGAATGATGTGTGCTTGATGCACGAATAAACCAAAAATATTCTCTATTCTTGTTAACCGGCTAATATATCATCTACATTTTCTGTAATTATACCTTAGCTGGTTGAGGCAAATCCATGTTTTATAAGACTTGAATCCGTTGAGCTTGGTTTTAGGATAGGCTAAGGTTACATTAATTTTGGATTTGACATTTAAAGTTTATAAAACGAAATTATAACTAAATTAAATGAAACCATCCATTCGGTGTTTTAGACCTGCGTAATTTACTTGATTCAATTTTATTGTCATTATTCTGAAAAATTTTGATAGATTGTCAATCTCCTTGCATCTGAATAATTCCAGGTTGCCTGAAGGTCTTAATTAATGAGCCCAAACCATCAATGAGACCTTTTTGTTCCATTGGTTCTAATGTTTTTAAATGAGAATAAACTTAATTTAATTAGACGATAAATATTCATTTGGGTTCATATAAGCATGTCCAAAAGGATTATGGCCTGACTTTTTAAACCAAATTTGAATTTGCAACATATGGTTTTATCGCGTATACTTTAAGTTCAAATACCAAAATGAGGTAGTGAGAATTAGCCCCTGGTTGCTCCTAATTCGAAAAGGGACGGGGCCATCGTCGAGACCCCCAAGCTTATCCCTTATTATATCCAGAGCCGTTATCGAATGAGCAACAGGACCAGTAGCACCCCTGAAACAATTTGGGGCAACAGGAATTGTTTTAATCGATTTTTTTCCCAATAAGGGCCACGTTTTTGGATGTATAAATATGATAGGTAGATTCAAGAACTTTATCCTGACTTTCCGGCGCCAATTTTTGACGGTTTGCCAAAGGATTGCTGATAAAGACGCGCCTGGGACGATTCGGGGTTGGTTTAAATTTTCGATTTTTTGGTTGCCGGTCCTTGTTTTGAAATTTTCTATTTGGGATTTTATTAAGTTGCATTTGTTAACCAACAATATCAAAGGTAAGTATTGTCCTGCCAATTTTCCGGCCCTTTAAATTTGGGTGAATTTTGCAAGATTGTTGGGCAATTGAAATTCTTGACTTTATTTAATTTAATAAAAAGGATCGCCCGCGGGGAAAAAGTCCGGTTAATTTTGGCCATTGGGCAAAGTTTTATTTAAAGAAGTTCGGAATTCCAAAACCTGGTTCCGTAAATTCCGTTATTGGGAAATAAATTGGAAAATATCGTCTTTGTTAAGGTTAAGGGTAAAGGATTTTGCAATTGGTGAAACCTTCAGGCGGCATCTTAGGAAATACGTACAAAGGTTAAATTTTCCGTTTGGAACTTTGGAAACCAATGGAAAATTTCGAATGGTTTCCATGGGGAACCATTGGTTGCCGTTGGTTCCAATGGGATTACGGTCATATTTTGTTGACCGCACCCGTACAACTATTAATAAATTTTGGTGATATCGTCCTTCATCTTAGGAATAATATCGACGGATAACGCGAGAATGACATTCGTTTATTCCCTGGTTGGTTTAACCCTCATTAAAATGCTTTTTTATTTTTGTTGCCTGGGGTATTCTTTTATATTTTTAACTTCAATTTTGATAACACTAAATTATAGCGGGTTTTAAATTTATTTTGAAAAAGGTTGATATCGTAAAATGGGCGGTGGATTAATAAGCAACGCGGTTTTACCCCAATTGACATATTCTTTTTAATTTTATTCCATTAATGATTCTACTTGGACTTGGACACCGTACGGATGTCCCAGAATGTTATCAAAGGGTTTTGAAGCCGTCGGTCGCTTTTTGATATCGCCGCCAACCTTACATATCTGCCTATGAAATTTATTTAATGGTTCGGCCGATTGGGACTTTAAAATTAGATTTTCTAAACTGGTATGCCGAGGCGGAACTTTTTCCCCAGGGGCAACGAGGGGTTTGCAAAACTGAATTGATTTCCTTCTTAATTTGGATGGACAAAGCGTCTGCAATTAATTACTTACTACCTTTTTTATAACTAAAGAAATCGTATTCCGGAAGCTTAAGTTTCCAACGGTTAAAGAGGAGTTAGGTTCCTTTAGATTCATAACCCGAAAGGTGGGTTTATTGGTCCATTCGATTGGGCCTTTCGTCCAAATAAAAAGGTCGGAAATTTTGGCCCAATAGCAAAAGTTCCTTTTCGATAGTACCATGGTTAGTTTCGTTATCGTTTTAAAGAGCGACGAGGCATACGGGCTTAATTCCCGGCACCCAGAGGCCCCTTGTGATAATACTGCGCCTATTGCCATTTAGATGCGTCAGTTGAAGGATTTTTAGAAAATGGGATTAAGAATCGGGGCTTTAATTGGGGCTTTGTTTTGCATTTTTTCAAAACAACTTGTATACTTGGCGTTAATTACGATTTTCTTCCCTTTCTTTAAACATTGCGTTTGGGTTTGGTAACTGTGCGAAATCGGAATAACCTGTTAAATTTACCAAACCCGAGAAACTGTTTTTATTTCTTTGGGTGTAGTAGGGGGGATAATTTTCAATTGCTTGAAATCTTATCCGGGTTGGGTTTGATACCATTCTTTACCAATTATATGCCCGATAGGGCCGTTTCGTTTCAAGAAATTCAGACTTATCCATTTGTATCTTAAAGTTTGAATCACTTAGCTTTGGAACACCTTCTCCAGGTTAACCATATGTTCCTGAAGAGAAGTACTGGTTCTAAATATCATCTTTAAAAACTAAGACAAAATAGTGTTTTTGTAGGGTCTTCGAGAACATTGTCCATTACGCGCTGGAAAGGTGGATTGATTTTTTAATCCCATTGGCATGCGGGAAAATTCGGTGACCATTTCTCGACATTGAGTGCTGGTTCTTGGGTATGTCGTCGGGTTCATCCTCAACCTGATAGAACCCGCCAGGTTTGGGTCCAAAGTCGAAAAATACTGAAAAGGCCAAGTTTTACCAGGACGGTCGTTTTTAAAGGTATCGGATACTTATCGTCATAAGTTTTCTTCGTTTAGTTTGCGGAAATCTTAACGACACGCCATTTAGTTTTACCGGACCGTCCGGATTTTTTTGGAACCACCCATAAATTGGCTCCACCGGGATTCCGATGGTCGGATAAGCCGATTCGCATCTTGCTTATCTGGTCCCTAACTTCATCTCTTGTATATACGGGACCGATAACTTTTTGTGTTACCGGTATCCTTATCGGTTGTTCCCAAGCGCTTAATTTGGTTAGTGGGTTAATTTTCACCATCGATAATACCAAAGGCACCCTGCCGCCTAAGTTTCCGGCTCCCTCGTTCCCTTGATCCGGGTAAAGCGGATAGGAATCAGGCGCGCGACAGGTCGTGGGTTTGGAAATTGAAACGTTGGTGGACCCGCTTGAATTGGTTTTCCAAAGGAAAATATTAAATCGGCTGCGTCGGGTTGTTTTCTAAAAATCCCGGATTTTGCATACGGTGGTTGGGAATTTCCCAAATACAAATTTAGAAATAGTTTGTTCGTTAATTAAAAATTCACCGTCATTAAAATTTATCGGATTTTACCATTTTAGATGAGTTGGCCAAAACCATTTCCTCCAACCACGTTGCATGAATTAACATTAAATAGAATTTTGGTTTACCAAGGATAACACTTTGTCCCCAAGTCGATTTTAGCTTCAAATTTTTCTAATAAACCCTTAACCGGGATAAGGCCGTCGAAATAATTTAAATTTATAAATATTTATAATTTTATGTCGTCCGTTTATTGAACTTCTGGAAACAAAGGGTTATTAATAGAATAAACCCCTTGGGTGGCATGGTATTGGTTTCGAACGGGTTAAAGTTAACGGCAAATTGAAAGAAAATTCGATAACACCATAAATGATTGGTTTGTTTTTCTAAAAGTGGTTTTAATTGGATCCAAAATTTGTATGTATGGAAGCTGTCTCTGAGTTTGCATATTCAATTCTATTTTAAGTTTTTAATTTGTACAACCCGAAAACGGCTCCCTCCCGAAACTGGGGCTGAGGTTCCCGAGGTTACCTGAAAGGGACCCCAATCACGTCATAACCGGGCTCGATATAATTACTGAGGTTGCACAATCATAAAAAATCACTTCCTTGGGATAAAAATTGAAGGATCCAAAGGAATAACCATGGGGGTCGCAATAATAACGGCTTTAGAAACCTATAGTTATCAACTTTTAATTAATATTCCATTTTTTCGTTTTAAAATAGTTAGAAGGCGGGATTGCCATGGTGCCAACCGACCCGGTGTTGGTTACCCGGGCCTTTCTTCGGGAACGTTAGTTGACACCCACCATAGGGCCAGGGCCTTGATTTTTAGGGGCAATTTGGAATTTATTTTCCTTTTATGGTTAGGCGGGCGCACGGAACATTGTTGCGTTGCGGGTGCCTTTTATTGGTCTGAGGAGAGGCTGCTGGAAATTTGGGCTTCCCGCTGGTTGAGGGGGCTGCTAATTGGGTAATTGTGGTGGTCGAGCAACGGAATTGAAAATGGTTTAAACGCGGGAAGATTTAGGAACTTATTGGCAATTTGGGTAATTGAAAACCTTGTACTTCTTTTCCGAAATTGAATCATTAGGTTTTGGTAAGGAAACATTCCAATTCCTCTTGAAGGAAACCTAAGGCATTTTCAACCATCTGGAACATTCACGTCGAGGCCCAAGGGCTCAAAACCCCAAATTTTACCATTAAAACTTTTTATAAAATCCGAGTTTTGATAGTGGTATCGACACCTCAGGTGGTGACGTTGTCATAATGGTAATTAAATAAATTTAAACTTTATCCGAAAATTTTTAAGGAACCATTCCCTGCGTAACCAACATGGGTCGTTATATAAAGCGGGTCTTAATTCTCTGGTCCGAAAAAATTATTAAATTAAGTTATTCTTTTGGGCTATCCCAACTTTCGAAATGCCATTTGAAGTTAATTTTGTGCAGCCGACCCGGTTTTTTTGGACCGTTTGGCATAACCGGCCTTAAGCTGGTTTGAAAGGTTGGGTTACAATTCCCGCCAGGTCACCGGTGGATAAACGGGTAATATACGGGTTCCTCAAAATCAAACCGGGGTGAACTTTAAAAATTCGTCCCGCCGGCCATCCTGAGGGACTGGATTTTAATATCGTTTTATCGGGAATCTACCCGGTCCATCTAAATCACTTTAATATTTCTATAGCCATCCAAGTTGAGCCACGAGCAAAGCCCGGGTGAAACCCTTAAGGGGTAGAAATTGGATGAAAAAATTTGGGAAACTAAAAGGACACCGGAGATATTGAGAGCAAACCAAAGGATAATCTTGGGTACCTCCAAAGGGTTTCCTTCTGGTTCTTGGGATTGATTTTGGATTTTTCCTCCAGCACGGACTCCAAGGTTCCAGGAACCGGCGCACAGGTTCCCCTAGATCCCTTTTAAACCCAGGATCCTACCAAACTGCCAAAATGGTAGTCGCCGTCGGAGGAACCCAAAACTCAAAATTATTGGATTAAAATTTAATTAAGATAAAATTGGGACCCTTTAACTTATCCAAAAGCTTAAAGCCAACAACTCCTTTGATGCGAGAAATAGGAAATGAGGGAAATTGTTTGAAATTATCAAAATTGAAGTAATTCAACACGGGAAAACCTTCCCAGTAAAGTGCAGCGGTCGGGATGGCGCGGCCCTTCGGCCCGGCCTGAAACCGTTCCGTTGAAAGCATATTTGCCTTGTTCGACCGAACCAGTTATTTGTACCGGTGGAATCGATGTTGCAATGAATAGATGGCCTGCATGTTGCAATTTGCTGGGCTTGCCCTTAACAAGTAGATAACAGTCAGTACAGTTTGTACAAAAGTCTATAACAACAAATATTAGTCCGAGTTATTCAAATTATGTTAAAAAACTGCCATTTTACAGCTGTTAGGCGTGCATTTATTTTTAGGGTTTACTGTATATTGTGTGTAAAACAGTAATGAAAAACTGTAAAAGTAAGGTAAGTTATGATAACTGGCCCTCTATCAACTTATTATGTTGTAAGTCAGAGGAAATTATGCCTGTTATTTTTAATAATTTTAAGTCTGAAAAAAAAATTTCGTCTAAGATGCTCTTGAAACCTATTATTACTTGTCCCGAAACCTATTACATCAACCGTAATTAAATTTATTTTCGGTACCAAACACCTAATATGTGGCGTAAATGTATATAAGTGGATGCAATGTCGTTAGTATGTCTCTTCACCTAAGAGCATGTTTATCTATTTAAATTACAGAAAAAAACAACAACTTGATGATAAGCACCAATCATGGATCGCTCACGCTTATTGAAATTCAAATGAAGCCAAATTGAGATGCAAATTAATCTCCTGCTTTGGCAACTTCGCAATATGTAAATCCATTTAACAGGAAACTGCAATTCAAACTTTTTGCTCTTTTGAGCTGATCAAGTTGATCTGTTTTCTTGTCAAAGTTCTTGTTTCTTCATTGCTTTTTTTTTTTTTTTTTTTAAATGAAATGCGAAGTTTCTTCTTTGTTATGAATATGTAAAAAGTCTTTTTATGTTGAAATCATTCTTAGTTTCAAAAGGTTATTGTTTAGAAAGGTCAATTTATAACGTAAATTTAACATGAAATAACTTTTTAATTTAGAACGTTTTTAATCTGATTTAAGCAAAATTTTTTATTATCATGGCATTTAAGGTGTATAACATTCATCTACTAACTATAATCTATGTTGGCATAAGGCTTATAAATTACATAGATAATGGTTTTGAAGTTTATAATAAAGAAAATATTGGATTACTTTTAACTTGAAATCCTAAAGGGTATTTACGTTATAAATATTGTCGGAAGTTTCAAGTGTGAATGTGATTTCCCATTCAGCGTTTATCCACTTTTATTTTTAAAAATCCACCTCCTTTTAACTATCTGATTATTGTTTTCTATCTTCTTCTAAGCTTTTTAAAAAAAAAATTACTTGCACTTAACAAACAAATTGATTGAATAAAATCAATTATTCTTTTCAGTTGGATTAAATCCATTTGATTGGTAACAACGACCGTAAAAAAAAGCAATAATTTTGAAAGTTACAAATAAATAAATCTCATTAATGTTTTCCAAAAATCTAATGAATAAATCTCCCTGTACTGGAAAACGAATAAGTCATGTGTTGGATTTGAAAATGTAGTTTTTTTTTTGTTTATTTGGTAAATATGCATGATTTTATAACAAGATACTTTTCAGAGTTCCTTAGGTTGAACAAGGCAACTAAAATGAAAAAAATGTTTAATTAAACAGAATATCCAAAAAAACTCAATTGCTTGCCATAAACATTTAGTAATAAGAACGCGATAGTTTAAGGCACCATTCGTGTTGTACCTAAGACATTGTTTACGTAACTTTGATTTCATATTTAAGAATATAAAATCATCATGTTTGTACGAAGGAGCATTAATTTACTAAGATATAATTGGCATTTAAATGTACCTTTAAATAAGCACAACAAAATGGCTTAAATGATGTTAGATTTCATAATATATTTAAAAAACATTGATTAAACAATTAATTAAGACGTTTGGAATTATTCATTATCAATATCTGTAACTCCTGTAAATCTTAACTTAAATTTAATAGCATTCCGATTGATAGGTCTGCGTGCGATATTTTTTAGTTTTTGGAATGATCTAAATTATATTACTCAAGATATACCATCGTCACTGACGTCCGATCCCAGACATCCTGATTAAGAACCAGTTAAGTACAAAACTAATCGGTGCCATTAATTATCGCATTTTTAAAGCCGTTAGCTAAGGCTTTTGCTAGGATATATTTATGACAAACTAATTATAATTTCCTAATAACTGTATTGTCATCAACAGCCTCCGTGGCCTAGCCTAGTGTTGGCCTTGCTTTATAAATCGGACGTCGTGGGTTCCGAATCCGGAAACAACTTTGTTTATCGTTGTTTTCTGGTTGAGGACAATTTGGGCTGATCACCATGCTGGTCTGGCGTCAATTGTGTTTATTTATGGCCATTTCTCAAAGCTCCCTTGCTAAACCCGCGTAAGGCGTTAAAATTGCTCTTATTGTTTACGTAAATAACGATTCTCATCAAGGACCTTTCGGATATTATCGCGTTTATTATAAATTTTAATTAAGTTATTTATTAACAAGTAAGTTCTGGTTATCCCCTTCAGCACTGGCAACAAACGCATGACATCTAAGCCTACCCCGTGACTGACCGCTGTCGGGAACTTTTTTGAAGCTTTGTTCCAAAATTCTAGGAAAATCCAATATTAATATACCCCATTATTTAAAGGCTAAAAATAGCAAACAATGTCGCTCGGCCATTTATTTAATAACCTCGTTAATCTAAAAACAGAGCGCATAAAACAAAACCGCCGTCATTCATTTCGACTTTAAACAGATTTAATATAAATGTCTGTACAATTTTGAACATTGTACTAACAGCGTGAATACCTCAGAGACAATAGAATAATAATATTATTTGTAGCATAAACAAAAACTAAATTCTTCACTCAATTACACAATTTTAAAGTTGGTCAAAAACCTCTCATTCTGTTACGTTCTCAAGATAACAATGATTATCACAAATGACAAGACCTATTGTAGCTACCAAAAACGCGACCGTTAATGTACTCAGTGTGTTCATGTCGTGTTTGTTAAAAATGATTTTCATCGTCAGCGTTTTATACAAAAAGATTCAATCGCTCGTTTTCATAAAAGATGATGGCATTTAACATAGAATTATCTTATTTAACATAGAACGTATCTATATTCTTAAAGAAATTATGGAAGCAAAAAGATTAAAGTTAGTTATGAAATTTAATTTAGGGTTGGCAACAAGTGAAATACAAAACGTTGCAGAACTCCATTAACATTATTTTGATGTGGCTATTCCGTGAAGCAATCGGTTCCATTTGGCTTCAAGGAAATCAGACGCTCATACACCGAGCCTGATAACGATAATAGATCCTGAAGTCCCTATTTGTTTGAATAAGATTGAAAATGTTAGACTTTGATTTTATTTCAAATTTACTCAGTTCATTTAGCCGGTTATTCTCAGGTCAAAGTTCTTGTCCGAACCGGTGGATAATATTGTTATAGTCAATAAGCAAGCGTACTTCTATGTTAAATCAAAACTTTATTTGTTAGCTAAATTTCATCATGCTATTTAACGAGCATTTGTTACCGATGCATTTTTTTTGCTTTTGGGTAAAATCGAAATACATTGCAATTTTAAAATCCTTTTAATAGGCTATTAATGAAAACCTATTGTAATTTTAATGATTTTATGCGCAAGTTTGCATGAATTAAGCAACGACAATGTAAACATTCTATGCGATGTAATAACAGTGTGAAATCTGGTATAGTTATGTCCTTGCATTGGATAACGATAACGACGTCAAAGCGACAATTGACTATTTTGATAGTATTGAGGCTTTGAGCTAGCCGTTTGGGGATATGGGTTCTCGTAGTTCGATCGTAGAGCTAGTTCAGATCGTTTGTCTCCATATCCTCCTCAGACTCAAAACATGCAAATTGGTAGAGTTTAGAAGTTTGGTCACCTGACCAGTGCAGCAAAATAGTGACTTAATGTTTTTATTCTTAAGTTTTTATTGTAGATCAGTCTTTTTTTAAAACAAGAATTGAGTCTTAATTTCAAGCGAATAATGATTTAGTTCCATGTCAAGGTTGTGTGCCCAACTTAAACAAGAACATGAAAGCCTTATTGATCCGGCTCACATGGTTTCATCACAATTATTAGAACTTAGCTTTCTTTAGGCACTGGCCGCCCCAGGAGTTCGATGTTTTTTTTCTTATTTTAGCGTTTTGTAACGGAGAATAAAGTTCTAATAACACATAAATTTTTTGATTGTGTACTAAAACTAAGCATTAGTAAATATGTCTTAAAAATGTTTCACAATTATCATTTTAAACTTAACTCATTATTTTTGTTATTCATTTGTATGGATTCTTTGAATTAACAACATTTATGTGTCATCCATTTAAAAACTAATTGTAACCGGTATATATTTTTTTAGTTTCTAAATTATAACGTAAGACTTTAATAACAAACTCACATTTCAATTGATTTATAATACGTCCCATATAACAATTATTAAAAAATATAGGATGATAATTGAAAATGGTACGCTGAAGAAATCTTACCAGCTAAACACGCCCTATTGATTGTTTTCCAGTAAGCATACTGTTCTTAAAGTCAGTCGTTTTGTAAAAATTATGCTCGCATTGTAAATAGGGTATCAAAGTTAAGTTTACATAACAAAATCAAAATCAACCTATTTCAAGCAAAACGTTGCGAAAGAAAACGAGCGTTAAATATTAATTAACTTTATTGAATATGACGAGTTGAAGAAGCGGTTTATTGGAATTAACTGGAAAGTGAAGCTTGCATTAAATTTTTTAAGAGTTTAATGATTTCAAAAATTTTAAAGTGGCGCTTGTGCTAATTTTTAAACATTTTTAATGAAAATTTACAGTTTAACCATCGTTCTTTTTTTTAAAAAGAGATTCATCTATGTTTTAAATAAGAAAGATTTTTTGATAAATGTTTTATTTAATCTGTATAAAAATTTTGATTATTAATGTTCAGCAATGTATAACTTTTCTTTAAGTACTACAGGTTCTTCAAAAGTGACCGTAAAATGTAGCTTTCTTCTAATCATAATTAATCTAATTTAATGATAAAATTCATATCATATTTTTTGTTCGAAAAATATTTGTGATAATCTATAGCTGATACACTGTTTACTATTTTGTTTCTTGAGTAGCAACAGTAGAAATACTAGCACTAGGAATAACTATCACAAAACAAAAGACTATTTTTGTCATTATTATAGTAATTAATTTAAATTTATATGTATTATAAGAAATAAGATTTTTGTATGAACAGAACCAATCCCTATGAAGAAAATTGTCTTTGTAGTGATTCCTATTTAAGCGATTAGTAATATTATTCAGGTTTAAACAAGTATTATTAGACAAAAAAAATCCAATACCATGAAGAGTTTAGACATATTTTTGTTAGTTATTGACCTTTATTTATCTTGTACTTTATTTAACGTAATTATTAAATGTTTTACGCTGCGTTCATAGCATTAAGAAGAGATATTCACAATATGTTGAAACTCATTTTGAAGTTTAAAAGATACGTTGCGTGCTGCATATCGTTTCATCCAATTATAAATAGGTATCGTTCTTTTCGGAAATCGGTCAAAAAGGTACTTACGTTATAAACACTTGCTTTACAGTCACATCGTCGGAAAGAGCATTAGGTAGTGCAATTTCCTGAGTTTTGCAGACGCCATTTCGTTTGAAATCACAAAGAGCTCTCTGATATACAAGATGCGGAAGTAGATTGTATCTGATTTTTATTCCGATGTTAAGGATCTTGAACTGCGAATGCAATACCAGTTTCTAGATTGCGATCACGGCGCGGAAAGGTTCTTTGTAATTTTGTTTATAAAAATTGTTCATTTCTAGTAAAGCAGCAATCATGCGTCTATTTCAACACTTTAACGTTTCCAGCTATTTGTTTATTTTTGAGCTTTAATAGGCTAAGGTAATCTTTGATCACTATTGTTTTGGGTTTTCTGATACCTTCGATCCTATCGTGTCGCTTGACAGTAAAGTAAGAAATAAGTTAATTTTATATTATGGTTACAAAACAATTTAAATCTTATGCTATACTGCATCGTGTTAGTGTAATATGGCCTTTACTAAATACTTTACCCCATTTACATTGATCTCTAAGCCATTTAGTAAGATATCTGCGAAGTAATATACCTTTAATAACTAATAATTGTATGATTATATTGTAAATTAATTTTAGAGGTGGCAGGTCCCCTTATTATAGGGAGCCGTTTGGGTACCAGATAGGCGCCTATTCTCTGCCGTAAAGTGGTTGTGCGAAACACTCACGTATCGTGTTTCGGTTTGTCCGTCTGTCTCTTAAATTAGAAATTTAAAAATTTTAAATTGACAATTTTTGAAATGACACTGATTTTTTTCTTTTTAACTGTTTAATGCAACGAACATAAGCTAGAAACCCAAAATATTAGCCTGATGTTTATCTGAACAGCAATACTGATTTTATTAATAAATAAATATTTTAGTCTTCGACTAATGTAAGCAAAACTATAGCATGTTTTTAAAGACATTGCCTCAATTTGGCGTGAGTACAATGTACAAATTCACCATTTTCAATGCTACTACATCTAAAAGGTTACTTTGCTGTCACCAAATTCTAAAACACATCATCAGCCTGTGTTAGTCCACTGCTGGATATAGGCCTCCCCTAATACACCACTATCCTATCCATTAAGGGCTATTGGATCGTATCCCACCATGCTGGTACAATGTGGGTTGGTGGGTGGACTCACTTTTTAACGCCCATCGAACGCATGGATCATCTTACTTTTCTGACAATTGGGTGATCGGCCCTAACCAACCAGTAAACAACAATGAAAATTTGTTGCGTCCCCGCAGGATTCAAACCCATGACCTCCGATTTCCAAAGCTAATACCCATAACACAAGGCTACGGAAGCATTTGCTAATAATTGATAAAATTTCTATATTCTTCATATAATGACGCTGTTTTTTTTTAATCTTATTTTTCTTGCGCAACTAAGCAAGGAATAATTATCAATTGGAAATGTTTGACAATCGTGTTTGTGCAAAAGAAACCTAATATATTAATTTCAACAAAGACTTACTGTTGAGATGGTTCTTTATATTACAAAAGATGCATTATAATTTTTTATATAATAATATTAATAAATAACAGACAAATGCAGCAGATTATTTAAAGTTATGTTATGGAAAGATCTGAAACTTAATTCATTTTTCACATAACTATCTGAAAATAAACGATTTGGTTAAAATCTGTTTTTTACTAACTTAGTTCAAGAGAAAAAAAAGAATGTATGCAAATTGATTCGTAAAATGTTATTTAATCGACATTTAAAGGCCCTAGAATCAGGGTTTACGCTAAAAGGGAACATAATGCAGACGATCTAAGAATAAAGAGAAAAATATATGTTAAAAGCGAATCTAAAAAATAAAAAATAAAGTTTTAAAAATCTTAACGAAATTTATTGTTCTTTGAATACAATTGTATTATATAAATAATAAGCCATTGTAATAACCAATATCTTAAAAACTATTCATACAAAATAATACTAAAAATATTAAAAATATTAAACATTTACGTGATACAATTTAATTTTAAATATAATTTAGTACCATAAATTTTGCCCCTCTCAATATTTACTTTTTGCAGCATTTAATAATTCTACATTATTTCTGCATTGTTAATTCTCATTTAAACATGAAAAGTATTGGAAAACTTTCATTCGTAATCTTAGCAAAAGAAGTTTCCATCGAAAACCATGAGGGCATTCTAGAGACAGTTAAATCAAAAGCAAATAATCACACTGCAGGCGTTATTTCATAATTTCCAATTGCTTACTTATTTTCAAAATTCTTATGCGCTACGAAATTAATAAGTGACCTACCTCTAAGATAGCAATGCTTAGTCAATTATATTTTCTTTACAATTTTTATATAAATGCAAATATTTTTTATTGAACGCTGAAGCATTACACTGACTTGTTGATTGTCAAGAATGCTGCCTGGTGGCAGCATTCTTGATTACCAGAGGCATCCATTTCTGAACTGGTGTTCGGAAGGGATGCCTCTGAGCTAAGTAAACTCTACGAAAGAAACTCAGGGGACTAGTTTTTTGTCATCTTTGACAATAGAGATTGCTACAACAAACCAATTTAAGAATATAAATGTCACATTATTGAAATATACCAGGCGTGAGCATTCCATTGCCACATTGTTTTTATTAAAATTCATTAACATTGTGATGACCTTTAACACACATTCGTTACTTATAATTAAATATAGTATATTCTATAATATCTAGTAAAGTCTATTTGACTTCGTAAAGATGGATTTTATAAGTTGGTTTGCATTATTATCGCTATTATTTCGTGACGTGGTGATTCAATTCTCGTTTTAATTTTTGAAAATAATGATAAACGTTAAATTCGTACATACACAATTTTTTTTATTAGGTAATAAATAAACAATATTTCTTTATCATTCAGTTTAAAATAGTTTGATGTTTTAATTTCAAATCAAAAGACCCAAAAATCTAAATTGAATACTATACTACTAAATATTCAAAAGTTTATGGATAACCAATCCAGGTCATCTATCGCATCAGCCTTGATATCCTGTTGAATTAACGAAGACTTTGTTTACGGTTTTATAAATCCAGAGAATAGGGGTCTCTTCAATATAGAATGATTTTAATTATTTTGAAAACTTAAGTCTCATACGCAGAACATAACGATGTAATAACTAATCGATCAACTAGTAATCTATGGTTGTTAAATAAAATAACGTTACAGATTTTATCGCGTTTATTTTACATTTTGGTCACGGGGTAGACCACGGCCGCTGGAAAGTGTTCGAAACGTCGGGAATTAAAATGAAAATAAACTCGATAAAATCCGTAAAGGATTTGTTTAATAATATATAAGTATTCGCGTATACAAAGAAATAATTATATGGTTAATAAATAGATTGAATTTAACAATTTTTTTATATTAATTAGGAATCCTAATCATATATATATAAAAGAAAGTCGTGTTAGTTACACCATTTATAATTAGAAACCGCTGAACAGATTTGGTTGAAATTGCGTGAGGAGGTAGCTAAAAACTAGGAATAGCACATAGGATACTTTTTTTCCGGTTTTGAGAGATTTAAGAATTCGTTTTCTATTCTAACCTTATCGCTTTGGGCAATTTAACTTTTTAATGTAACATTATGACATTTGACGTTTTAAAACAAATGCTTAAGGAAATAATTTTATTGGTAGCAAATACATGTAAAATAATTAATTTATTATTTCCCTCAAAAACGATGATAGATATTGAATTTCTTAGTTTTCATCACGGATATTTCGGAGCAATCATATCTAACATTGAAAGTTCAATTCAATACGAAGTTTTGGCAAGTTTGCATGGAGTAATATGAATGTTGCTAATATATCAAATGGTTTACTTGGTAATCGGTACCATACGTATGTTTATTTGATTAACAGTTGAATTTGCGTTTTTGAAAATGCCATTAGACGTCGTAACATAAGTCGTAGAACTCACAATGCTGCGAGTATAAGATATACAAGAGCACGTCAAAGTGATAAGCAACGCGAAGCGTGGAGTGAAGTTGAATGGAATCGATAAAATCAAAATCAATCTATTATATATATAAAAGAAAGTTGTGTTAGTTACACCACTTATAACTCAAGAACTGAAAATTGTTAGGGAGGTAGCTTAGAGCCAGGAGACGGACATAGGATACTTTTTATCCCGTTCGACAGCGTTCCGTGTGACTTGACATGAAACGTCAGTCACTATAAAACGTGGTATAACAAAAAAGAATCAGATGTGGAATAACAAAACGCAAATGACAGCTAAGTAATTGACGTAAAATGCTATGTAATGAAGTAAGAATGACAATTTGATATTTGTAAGAAATCAATATTAAAACTATTTCTATTAAATAAATAATTAACAAGTGGATTGAAGTGAAGTGAAGTTTAATTAATAATGCCGCGACCAAGACAATCGAATCTTTCCTGACAAAGCCGTAATGCAAGAAGAATACAAAATACTGCAAATGAAAGGACTGAAGAAGAACAAGAAATTGTACGTGAACAGCGCCGCGATAGTACGGCTCGACTTCGTGCTTCTCAAACACGAGAGCAAAGTGTAGCAGCCCATGAAACAGCTCGGTTGGCAATGCAGAATCGTCGAGCGAACAACAGAAGTCAACAAATAGATAATTTGCGACGCAGAACAAGATATTTAGCTGATTTGAATCGAGCAGCGTTTCGATACGATTGCAGCAATGATTACAGCTTGCATCCTAGCGTTTGCATTCGGCAAATGGACGTAGTTTGCGAGTATTGTGGTGCATTAAAGTTTTCCGGAGAAACGCCTGGATTATGCTGACTAAATGGTAAAGTGAAATTGCCATTGTTGACTCCGCCAACCTAAGCCATTGTATTCATTGCTTTGTGGCGAAACACAGAAACATGCCACTTTCTTGCAAATACTCAAAAATACAATGGTGGTTTCAGATGACGTCATTTGGGGCAGATATTATCGAAGAACGGGATTTAATCAACATTTCAGGTATTTTTTTATACTTATATAGAATGTAGTTAAAGAATAGTTTACTTTTATCTATTGGTATGTATGATATTTGCTAATACTGAACTCTACTTTCCCACATAAAAGTGTTTATAACCCAGTTAATATTGTCTGGTTTTTATTTTGAAGATACAAGGACAGATTCACCATCGAATTGGATCATTACTACCTTTCGAAGATTCACAGAATAAATTTTTACAAATATATTTCATGGGCAACATAGAAGAACAACTTGATCGAGGCCTAGAGATCAATGCAGGAATGAAGCGAGCAATTCTTCAAGACTTGCAGTGTCTGCTTCATGAATATCATGCGTTGGTCAGGTTCTTTAAGAGTGCTTTAGAGCGCATGCCAAATGATGACTACAAAGTTGTCATCAAAGCAGATAAACGACCATCTGGAACACACGAACGCACATTTAATGCTCCAACATTAGACGAAGTTGCCATCCTGATTGTTGGTGAACAATTGGACAAACGCGATATTGTGCTTACACGTCGCGATACTGGGCAACTGCAACAAATATCGGAAACTCATCGATCATATGACGCATTGCAATACCCACTGATGTTTTGGCAAGGAGAAGATGGATATTATTTTAATATTAAAATGATAAATCCCATTGAATGATAATGTATCAGTATCTTAATAATGGTTAATGTCTGTATTATTTGCCTTTGAAATAGTTAATCATCAAATTTTTAATTTCAGGTGAAGAAACTACAACGAAAATTAGCTCAATGAATTATTATGCATATCGTTTGATAATTCGTCAAAATGCTGACAATTATTTGCTACGGTTTCGTCGATTGTTTCAGCAGTATTGCGTTGACATGTATGCAAAAATAGAAACGGAACGTTTAACATTTATTCGGTTGAACCAAGCCAAACTGCGTTCTGAGGAGTACATCCATTTACGTGATGCAGTTAGTACTGAAGAAAATGCAGCTAATATTGGTCGATTAACTATTCTGCCGGTGACGTACATTGGTAGCCCACGTCATATGCATGAATATGCACAAGATGCAATGACATATGTTCGTCATTACGGCCGGCCAGATCTCTTTATTACTTTTACCTGTAATCCAAAATGGATAGAAATTACTCAATTGCTGCTTCCCGGACAAACATCAAATGATAGACACGTATATTCAGGCGAAAAATTCGGTCCCTGATGAACTTTATTGTTAAACAACGCGTCTTCGGAGATACTCGATGCTGGATGTATTCAATCGAATGGCAAAAGCGAGGCCTGCCGCACGCTCACATTCTTATTTGGTTAGTGGAAAGAATTTAGCCTGACCAAATAGATGATATCATATAGCGAGATTCTTGATCATGAAGTCGTAACTACTAATATGACTTGGACCGTGTGGTGCCATCAATCCCCAATCACCTTGCATGGTCGATGGAAAGTGCTCTAAACGATATCCACGGAAATTAACGGCGGAGACTGTCACTGGCAACGATGAGTATCCGCTGTATCGGCGTCGATCACCAGGTGACAACAGTGGAACTGTCACAACGAAAGTAAAAAGAATGGATTTCATTGTCAACAACAGTTGGATTGTTCCATATTCGCCACTTATTTCTAAAACATTTAAGACACATTGTAACGTTGAATACTGCAATTCAGTGAAGTCCATAAAATATATTTGCAAATATGTCACAAAAGGCAGTGATATGGCGGTTTTTGGATTGCAATCCTCGAATACCAACGATGAAATTTCACGCTATCAAGTTGGTCGTTAGTGAACTGTAATGAAGCGATTTGGCGTATTCGCATTTCCCATTCACGAACGTCATCCTACTGTTATACATTTGGCGGTGCATCTGGAGAATGGTCAACGAGTATATTTCAGGCTTTCGAATGCTCGCAACGTGCTGAAACACCTCCAGCAACTACATTGACCAGTTTTTTTACAACACACAAATACAAGGATAGTATGTCAGAAGATATTTTACCATCAAAGTCGGTCAGTTCCAGAAATCAACGATATTGAGATGAATGAGGAGATCATAATCGTGGTTTACTCTTGATCGAAGATATGTTTCCTCATGTGGGTATTATTAATAGGTAAGGAATGCCATCGCCAAATCGTTAAAAAGAATGAAATTTAATCGAAATTGGAACGGGAACGTGAATATGATCACCAGAATTAGGATTAAGTAGTTCAAAGGAATGTACCCTGTGAATTACCAACAAAAGGAAGTTTATGATATTTTAATGAGGCAATCGCTGATGAAAATGGTGGTTTAATTCTGATGCCCTGGTGGAACTGGCAAGACTTTCCTTATGTCATTAGTTTTAGCAACTGTTCGAGCGAGATCCAACATAGGTTAGTTGCTTCTCTGGAATAACAGCCACATTGTTAGAAGGTTACGGCATCCTTCAGCATTCAAATTACGTTAAATCTTAACAATGAAGAACCAACATGTAATTTGCAAAATACTCAGCAATGGCCAAAGTTTTAGCGGCATGAAAATCATCATCTGGGACGAATGCATAATGGCGCATAAACGTGCATTAAAGCATTAACCGAACATTAAAAGATTTACGCAATGACTCGAGATGTTTTGGAGGAGCAAAGATTTTACTGTCTGGCGATTTCGCCAATACGCCAGTAATACCAAGATCTACGGCTGCCGACGAAATAAACGCTTGCATCAAATCGTTAAATCTAGGCCTATGTGAAGAAACTGCAGCTGACAACAAACATGAGAGTTACATTGCTTAATGATACATCTGCTGAAGATTTCTCGGAAATTGTGGCTATCGGTAATGGTCAAACCTGTGGATAAATCAGGGGATTAATATCATTTCCCAATAATTTCTGTAGCTTTGTCTCATCAAAAGACGAACCTATCAACAATGTATTTTCTAAATATTATTTCTAACTACAGAAATAATGAATGGTTGACTGAGCGACAATTTTAGCGGCTAAGAATAAAGATGTAGATGACCTGCACTACATAATTCAAAATAAGATCATTGGAACAATGCATTCATTCAAAATTGTGACTGCGTCAAATGAAGATGAACCCACCAACTATCCAATTGATTTTTAAACCTTTGACGTGGCTACCACCGCACAATTTACGCCAAAGGTTGGCTCCGTAGTAATCATGCTTGAAAACATAAACCAACCACAACGTGCAACGGTACGCGTTTGGTGGTTAGTAAATTGATGAACAATGTAATTACGCTACGATAATGATAGGAAAAATTCAAAGGTAAGGAAGTTCACATTCGAGGATCCGATGATCCCAACCGATGTCCGTTTGAATTAAAGACTTATTTCGATACGTCTTGCATTTGCCATGCTTAAAGTTTGTGGTTTTAAACTAGAATATTGATGTTTTTCCCATGTCAATTATACAGCATGTTCACGGGTCGGAAGACCATCTGCGTTGTTTGTTTTTGCGCCTGATAGTAAAACTAAAAATGTCGTGTATCACAAGGTACTTAAATGAAGAACAACTATGTACTAAAATACAGAAATAATTATGAATGACTGATGAAAATTTAAATTTATGTATTTTGACAATAAAAACTGCTTATTTATTGACATTAAGCGGAACAAAGTTCGCTGGGTCAGTAAGTGTAGGTTATAAAACAAAACAAATTTAATCCTATTTTTTTTATAGATGTTTTGAAATAAAGCAAAATACTGTTGCACGTAAGGCAGAATATTTTCATATATTTTTATAAACACTTACTTTACCAAGTTATATTTTCCGGAAAGTGCATTAAGTAGTGCAATTACCTGAGTTTATATTCGCCATTTAGTTTTAAATCACAAGAGCTCTCTGATATATAAGATGCGGAAGCAGATTGCTTCTGATTTTCATTTCGATGCTAGGAATCTTGAATCGCGAATGCAATTCAAGGTTCTAGATTGTTCACGCCGTGATGGTCTTTTGTATAAAGATGTTTATAAAAATTCTTCATTCGGGGTAAAGTAATAATCTTTTGTTTTTAACGTTGTAGCATGGTCTTTATTGCTTTTTGGCTTTTAACAGAATGTGTTGATGGTTGAGATTGATAATTTCGTTTGTATCGAATTGATCAATGATGTATTGATGTCATTGAAAACTTTTACCGCCGCCATCCAACGCAACATCATATTTTCAGGCAATCCGTGTGATCTGCCAGCGTCAGGTAACCTAGAGAAATACAGATAAAAAGTACTCGAGTTCCATTGTATGATTTGAATCCACGATCAGCGATTTCTAAAATGCGATTCCGTATTCCACTGGCTCACTACAAAGTATGTAATAATAAAGAAGTGCTGAGTAAAGATCAATAACAACCTTGCTACTTTTACAATCTTTATTGCTTAATTTATAATATCATATTTACTTGGGACATAAATATTTTCTTTTTAGAATCAGTTAGTTATAAAAGCAGTAAAGCGCTAAGAGATAAAAACCCAGGCATCGTTTCGTGGATCGCCAAATCATCACACGATGTTCCACTAATAGCATTTTAGATCGTATTTATTAGGTTTATTAAAATTATAAGGAGCACGTTGATCCGGGACCGATCACAATTATTAGCACCTCTATCGAAGTAGTTTCGGAGTACGTTTACCCTAGGGCAAACGCTCGAACTAGGTAGAAACAACTTTGAGGGGGAGGCCAACAGAAGGATTCGGATGGGCCGGGCAGCTTTTCAAAAGCTTCGTCGAGTTTTAGGCATCACCCATCCCACAGTGCCTCAAGACAAAAGTCTTCGATCAGTGCGCCCTACCCGTTATGACTTACGCTGCCAAGACTTGGACACTTACGGATCGACTGGTCCACAAATTGGCACCATGCTAAGCGACCCTGACTATTATGCCAAAGATGTCAGATGAACATAGTGTTTTTCTCGTGTCTTGATGTTTGTACTATGTGCATTACTGAAGAAAGAATAGTTAACGGATTTCAACGTGTTGTTACATATACAATTACATTTTTCACTTACGAATCAAAGTAACGTTTTTTTTTTTTATATAGGAATAGGTCCACCGAGCAGACGGCTCACATCCAGGTAAATGATTACTGTTGCCTTTACTGTTGGACTTTCGCAACATCATAAGAAGTGCAAATGCGTTGCCAGCCTTATAAATAGGAGTAGGTTCTTTTTTAAGGGACCCTAAGTCATATCGGTCATATCGGTCTGGAAATACCGCTGGCGATAATATGTTCCAGAGCACATATGTGTGTGACAGGAAGTGGCGTGTAAAACTTAGGCATAATACAAAAATAATAGTAGGAATTATACAGTGACTTATTTTGAAAAACATTTTGAACGACGCAAACAAACTTATTTTTCTAAAAAATATTTTGGATCTTTATCAGCTGAACAAACATGAAACAGGCTCATTATATTTAAAAATATTTATATTCATAACTGCTTCCTATTTTACTTCCTACCTACATATCTTGACAAAATTATGAAATGGCAGTAATTGGTTTGAAAGGTTGCACATCTTAATCACAACTTTGATTATTTTTGGTTTTGACAAGTACCATTCTAGTTCAAACGAATCCTATTCACGTTTCCCAAATAAACAGTTTCTGAAAGTACTCCAGTTTTCTGTTTTATTTGGGGTGCATAGTGATATTTTGTCTGATGTAAACTAAAAGTGTAAGTTATTTTAACACAACCATTTTCATAAATCTTACTGTAAATTTAATACATACTTTATCATCAGCTTGTGATCTATGTAAAATTATTTTAAATAATAGTAGTTAAGAGCGTCTGACTTTTACTAACTACTGAAATATTGCAAACAATTATGTTAATTTACTCTGTAATACTGCCTCCGTAGCCTAGTGGTATGGACGTGTGCTTCAGAAACCGGAGGTCGTGGGTTAGAATCCTGCGGGGACTCAACAAATTTTCATTGTTGTGTCCTAGTTGGTTAGGCAATTTGAAGGGATCACCCAATTGTCTGAAAAGTAAGATGATCCATGCGTCGGATGGGCATGTAAAGTCGGTCCACCAACCCGCATTGGACCAGCGTGGTGGGATACGGTCCAAAAACCGCCTAATGGATAATGTATTAGGGGAGGCCTATGTCCAGCATGGACTATCACAGGCTGATGATGGAATTGTTAGTTTCTTAATTCACCCAAAATTACTGTCTGTGTTTTCAAATATAGAAAATAGTGTTTTTTTTGTTATTTGAATGTTTGTCACAAAACTTATACTTCATTACTCCAACTACTTTAGTAGTAGGGTTTTCTAAAAGAAATTCTTTGGATCTAGCTGTATAGCCAAATGAATTTCCTGAACTTTATTACCAATCACTTTAACTACTAACTATTCCGTAATACAAATTATAACCAAAAAAGACATTTGCAAGCTTCTAAATGCATTGTAACAAATAAAATACAAATTGGTTATTTTTATCGATATTATATCAAAGTTAACACGGATTTTCACGGTGAAGTCGTAAAGTTTTACCGATCTGTGTCACTCAATGTGCCGCAGGGGTTGTGTTAAATACAAATTCCTTTCCTTTTATTTTGATACTTGTAACGAAAAATATATTTTAATGATTAATTTAAATATATTATAACGATCCAATTAGAAAATTCGTAACAAGAAAAATTATAAAACTATTGTACTGCTCTAGAGGCTTATTGTCATAGACGCCTGCTTTACAAGCCGGGGGCTAAAATGCGTATTGATTTGTTTTCTATAGGGAGAAGGATAGTATGTTTCTGCCTTAAATCCAAAAAAAAAAAACTGTAAGTAAGCGGTCTTTATTCTATGTAATACTACGGATATGTTAAGCAAAAGAAGTAGCGAAGATGCCGTACGCATAATAAAATCTTATCTCTGAGTGCGTTTAATAAAATTTTATTACGTCGCGGCGAAGATCGCTCATAACTTTTATGTATTTTCGATAAGAACATACATAATTTTAAAAATAAATAACTCACAACTTTATTTAAATTGACTGAAACAATAACGACATCGAAAATGTAACAAAAAAAGTATAAAACGTACTAACATGAAACGGACTTAAATTTGCATACCAGCGCGTGTGCGGTCTTTTGGCTTATTTCATCCAAGGCCCTACGTGTGAATGTAGTGTAGTAGGAAACTAAATGGGTTTGGTAAATCTCTATCTATATTCTTCGTCTGGATAAAAGTGATTATTACTCGAGACGCTTGTTAGCGGAAGCGTCGAAATTTGCTTGGTTATTTGCTGCCCTTTCAATAAAAGATTCTAGTATATGATCGTCTGTGGGACATATGAGCTCTTATCGGAAAAAAAGGCTGATTATAGAATTTTGGTATTTATTTATTTATATATATCCTATTTCAGGGTCCACATCCAGTTTTTTGAAAACAAATTCGATCGTTAAGATATAGCCAGCGCATTAATGATACTTGGTGAGTGTTTTAAGGCAAAGAAAAATGAAGACACTGTTTTTATTCCAGAATATATCAAATGCTTTTGAAACATCAGATATTTCAGCCATAACGTTGTAAGGTTTGTCTTTATTTGTTTTAGCCATTCAGCATCTACACTGTCAGATGATAAGTCTGGTTGAGATATGAGTGGAAGTAGCCATGGTGTGTAGGTCTCCGCAGTCAAGTTACTATAGCCAGTATACCAACTAAAACTCGCTCTTTAAATTCTTCTTTAAATAGCATTTACCCTGCCAAGTGAACAGCACGGTATTCGGGTAATACTAGAGTCTGATGGGACGGATAGTTATCACGAATAAAAATAATTATGCTTTCCGAATCGAGTAGTTCCTTCTATTGGGCAGTCGGTCAATAAAATAAAATTCCATTTTCAGTATACATGAGTCATAGCTAAAAAGCTTATATAACATCATTAAACTACAAGGAAGACATTTTCATCTTTGACCAGGCTCTCTCTTTAGCGCTAAGTTCGTAACTAAAGCTATCTGTGCAGTTTCAATTCAACTCACAATGTCGTTAAAATTGTTCGTGCACTTCGAAACTGTCAGAAAAACTAACTCTAACTTTAGTCGACGCTTTAATAAAGTACCGTAGCTACACTTTATTCCCTAAGAAAGCACGCTTAAAAGTGCATTTTTAAGGTTTTTTATTACGATTATTCCAAAAAGACTTAATTCCATATAGATTATATTGACTCTTTTTTTCCTTTTAATACATATTGTATACCGTTCTAGCAACACGATATTTTATAGTTTAGTTTAGCCTCGGATAGTTTTTATTTTTTACTTTGTAACTTTGTTTTTTAATTCAGTAAAACACGAAACACAGAAGAGCGTTTTTTTATCGACTTATAAGGGAGCCGCTTACACATGTGGTCCAATCTTCTGTTTCTGGTTTATCTTTCCTTAGAATATCAAGGTATAGGCGACCACGGACGGTGTATTTGTTAGCCAAAAGGCTATTATTACCAAACTTACTTCTAGCTTAAACATACATGATAAAAACTTTAATCACGTTTTATCTCGGTTGATAATTAAAAATATTGGTATTGTTGATTTTGTACCATGTACCGTAAACGTGTCACTTTATTTTTAAAACTGAACCTTATCATATTATCTAAACATTAAAAAACCTTGTTCACCAACCCGCATTGGACCAGCGTGGTGGGATACGGTCCAAAACCCCCTAATGGATAGGGGTGTATTAGGGGAGGCCATGTCTAGCAGCGGACTATCACAGGCTGATGATGTGTGTGTGTGTATGTGTTACAGGACAAATAATTTGGACAGGATTTTTACAAATAATTTACGAATCGTATGGCGCATCATAGATTGTTGTAAAATTGTGTGAATTTCAAATATTACAGTGTTAAAGCCCTTTGGATCTTGACAAAAATAGTAACCTACTTTTTTACTGTAACGCTGTGAACTTATTATGAAAAATTGTTTTCTTAAAGTATATCACAATCATAAACATCGTCATCAGCCTGCGATTGTCCACTGATGGACATAGGCCTCTCCTAATGCATACCCTCTCCATTATTGTCTACATAACATTGCCTAACTCAAGTGGTAGTATTTTTTAATTTAGAAAGTTTACAAAATCTATAAATCTAGCTTCCCATATGTAGTATTTTGTTCCATAAAATACGGTATAATAAGTATTTACATTGGGTAATGAGAACGTTTTTAAATTTCCTGTTCCATAATATATAAGCCAATATTTATTTTTATCTTGAAAACGTAAATTAAATATAGTAGAACTTTTCTTTGGTTACTGTGACACTTTCATGGTTGCTACTTCGTCTCTAAAAGCTCGATAAACGTTTACTCTGTAGCCGTTTACGAGGCTGAGGGTCCAGGACAAGGGTCGCCTTGTAGCATTATTGAAAATAAATGTTCACTTTAATGTACAGCTTTGTGAAATGATTATCAGTAAGAATTTTAAATCTTATAAAGTTTATTAAAATGATATAAATAAAAAAAATCTCAAGTAAATCATGAGAATTTCGTATATAAAATAATACTTTTGTTAAATTTAAGTTTGGTTACAAACGATAGAAATATGTACGGGCTTAAAATATCTTCATTTAAAATAAGCGCAGCAATATATTCCTCAATGCGAATATACTCTACTTCTTATGAGACCACACTTTGAAATGTGTCAAATGCAACGTCATCCACATCGACAATTGAAGCAGTAAAAGCACTTTCAGTATGCCATTTATATGTAACTGTTTGTGTAATTCATATCAGACGTTTTTAGACAAACGGGTTAGTTTCACGAAAAGCTCATATAAATGTAGAATTTAAAAGGCACCTAAAAATAGGAACACATTGCTAACATTACTGTAAAATAAATGCAAATAAGATGAAACTGGATGTATAATAACACTGTAATTGAGAAATTCAAAGGATAAGGCTGAAGTCATTTAAAATAATCTTAATTTTAATCAGTTTTAATGGCATCAAGCATTCTTCGTTCTAGCAGATTTAGGTATTATACCTACATTTTGCTATCTCTGAAACGAAAATATTTTAATATGATATTGAAATGTACTGATTTATAAATTAAACAAAATTCACACGAATAAAAAACATCTTTTTTGTCTGTAGTTTTGGTTTATATTTCATATATACAATAATTTTGTGTTAGAATAATTAGGATCAACGTTATCCACGTTGATCTCTCTAAACCATCCTAATTTTGGCTGGTAGAAAATGCATCATAGAGAAATAAAATGAAATGAAAAATAAAATGTTTACATGACTTATGTAAAAAGTGTTTTTTAAAAATTGTTTCTTAATTTTTATTGAAATAATAACTGTTATATGTAAATTATTAGTCATATTTTAAGCGATATTAGTCGTGTAGCGAGATTTTAATAAGTAACACTAAATCCCAGAAACTTTTTTAATATTAACGTAATAATACTTTATTAATTTTATTCGTTTGGTATTATTAGCTCATCAATAACGTTGATTTCATTTCAAAATTCAACGTTCATTTATCACGTTGCATCAAAAGGTTGAACGAAATAAGTAACATATTTTGTTCTGAAATTAGACTTTAATGCAGTTAATGCACTATCCTTGTCGCTTACTCGTGCAGACTTAGATGTTTAATTTAGGGTCCTTTTCTAATAACTATCGTGGATTTTTTTTTCGTTCACGTAACATTTCTGTAGGTAATCATTCTGATAGCGGATACAAACATATAAAATGCACGGTAGGTAATTATAAAGTCCTACACATTACATTTGAATAATATTTCCAAATTCAAGATGACGCACTTGTCACAGTGTCACTCATGCCATTATTTGTGTTTGTCTACTCTTTATTTATCACCTTCTCATAGCATCTGAAAAATAATATGATAACTTATAGAATTATTACAGTCCTTCCAGCTACATATGGCACATTTATTTAATGATGTCTATTTGCAAACTTTAGCTTGGAAACTCGCAGTCATTTTTAATCATATCAGTCAAATGATGCCATTTCTCTTGTTCTAGTTGTACAGAGCAGTTTTACTTACTTCGTTTAATGAATTAGAAACCTGACGGATTAACACAAACGCGTAGTCCAGTTGTAGTTTGTATGGGTTGACCTTTCTAGTTGAGCTTGTTATCTGATTTGTTTAAAGCGTACGTAGAAAACGTACCATTCCGTGTTCCTCCAGTACATAAGCTCTATAATGTACTGTAATGAAAAGTGCTTTAAACGGAGTCAATTACATTTTAAATACAAATACAATACGCTATATAAAAATATAATTAACTGCTAAACACATTATTTTTATTACCTTTTTTACTAATTATCGTATTACTTTCTGTTTCTTACGCGAAGTCTGTCCCGTGACCACAAACCCTGGAAAGGGTTTGAATCGTCGAATCGTTAAATCAAATAAAATCCATAATAATTTATTATTTATATTTAAGCATAATTATAGTACATATTTTGTTTTATGAGCGTATTGATCTTGAATTATTGATACTTTGTTAAGGTAAGCTTACAGGTAGTATTACTATAAGTTCAAATGTAAAACTTATGTTAAGACTAAAGTTCGTTAAAATCGTCTACTTCGTAAGTAATTAAAATAAATTTTATATTAAAACAAATGATAGAAAATATGAAAGAGTCCATTAACGTCTTCTAAAGAAATTTGCTAATATGAGTACTAGATGTTTTAATGAGGGTAATTATGTTGAACTACATTATGCTTCGTTCTGAAGGACGCTAAAATATGGGCTCGGCGTAACTTTGTTGTGGAAGTTGAGATACGTAGTAAAGAATTAAAATTTTGACTTACTTAACTATCTTAAAATGTCATACAAAATAGGTTTAAAACTGTTTTATATAAATGCGATGAAAATATCCGTCCCAACTTTGTAGTCATAACATGCATTTTTATAAATTTATTTTAATGTTATGGGAGATTTGGTTCAACAGTAACAATACTACATCTATACATTTTTTATAACTTTCGTATGAATGTTTTAAATAAGATCATACATACTTCTTACTGTAAACAAAAGTATTGGGGAGGAGAAGCAAAATTGATATCTAAATCAAACTACTACAAGCAATACATCACGTTATTACTCCACTTCTGTTGTATTTCCAGTAAATAAAGAAAGTGCCCGGCCATACTAACACTACGCTCTTTGCAGTAGCGTAATGCACTCTTGTATTAGTTGTTCCACCAACTGCACAGCAAAGATAAATTGTATAAGAATTGAAATGTGATTCAAATAAACTTTTATTATTAAAACAATAGTAAGATGGTATAGTAAATAATAATAATTGGTATAGTAAGTAATAACATATTTCTTGAAACATAATTGATTCACTATAACTTATACGTAAATATATGCGTGATTTAACTAAAACTCAGTAATCACGCATTTTATTATGAAGTTATTATAAAGTCCGATGTAATTGTTTGTAGCGGAAAACTGGTAGAAAACAATAGAAATAAACAATGAATGTAACGACATTAAATGGAACAACTTAAAACAATTCCTTTTAGAAACAAAGCAATGTTGAAAACAAATTATTTATTTACAAAGGTTTGTTATTTATAACATACTACTTACTACTTTAAAACAACTAAAAAAAAATAAAGAAAAAAAAAAAAAAAAATAAAAAAATATATATATAATAATATATAAATAAAATTAATAAATTAAAAAAAAAAACAATAAAAATTATTAAAAAAAAAAATTATAATAACAATAATTAATATATATATATATATATATATATATATATATATATATATATATATATATATATATATATATATATAAAATACATAAATAAATAAAATATACTATGTATCTTTATAATACCTGTATGAAATAATTTATAATTACGTAATAATTGTAAGAAAACAACAATATTCAATCAATAATACAAAAACATTCATAACTTATAACAATAATTAAATGAACTCACTGCTGCACTAACAACACCATGCAGCGATGTAGTACGTAATAAATTTTTGTAATGCAAACAAACAAATAAATGCAAAAAGAGTACGGACCAAGTGTCTGTAGTGTTCGTTTTATTTAAAAATAAAATAAAATAAAAAAAACATACTACTTACAGAAACGTCTATAATCGGCGGTTGCAAATGTGATAATTTAAATGTAAAATTTTTAAACTTTAATTAAATTATTATTAAAATCGTCGAGTTTACGATCATGTATTGTTATAATTTTTTTTGCGTCTCTGATACGTTTCTTCAAGAAATCTTTTTATGTAAACACTGCAACGCTGGTTTCATATACAAATAAAATATCTATAGTTAACGATACACCTACTTTAGATAATTTCGCTAGTGTCAGGGCAAGCCTTTCATTTTGCGCTAGTGGGAACCGCTTTCTGGCACATCAATAAACCAATTACGATGGGATCCATCGAAGACGGGTCAGTCGGTGATTAATGGCCACTGTTGTTAGCCATCGCAAGTGGTGACTGATCACCAAAATATTAATACTATTACTTTGTATTAACCAAGTAATCGGATAACTATTTCGTAATTTTAGGAATACATACGCGGACAAAGACGACGAGGTCGTAGCATATTATGGTAGTCCATAGTCTTCCATACAAAATCAACCTAAGACGCTGCTCTACTAACCACCTCTGAGACACTGGTTATCATGTCTGTGGCTATTGTGGCCTTCGAGCAAGAGGACATTACAGATTTAATACTTCTTATTTTTGTGTCATAAATAGTAGCAAAGTGGCTGGCGGGAGCTGGAAGAGTAGAGCCGAAGATCGGAAGTGGTGGCGTATATAAGGGGAGGATTATGTCCATTGACTGACAAGGGCTGATTAAGATGTAACAGTGTAAAACAGCGTAAATGGTCGCCCTTGCATTTATTTATTAACGATGGTTGCGTTAATGATAACGGAAAGGCTCATATTGAAAATTGAACTGTAAGAAATTAGGAAGGAATTTAGATTCTAGATTTTTTTAGTTCAAAACAAGCACTCTTTGTCGATAAAGAACTCGTAAGCCTATAGCAGAAATAACTTATTCTTGGATTCTCTTAAATATTTATGCGAACTGCATTGCGATAAGGACATTTTCCTTTGCGACAAAGATCTCACGCCCGTTGTATACTAACCACTTTTGTAAACTTTTAGTCGATTTAAAATAAAATAATGTCTTGCACAACTGTTTTATTTCATGTGATCTGAAAAACCTTATTATTATTTTAACATTACAGCTTATTAAGTCAATTAATATAAAGACTGGTTTAACATTATAATTTAAATAACAAAAGGCAAAAAATATAAATAGTACCAACCTACACTCAATTTTTGTACTTTGATAAAAATTTACTTTTAATTCTTAACCAATGCTTTTTAAGAATTGCTTGTTTCTATGTTTTATCTAACGTGCTACTCAATCGTATGAGGTATAAAATTAAGACGTATGAAATAACAAATGAAATCTGCAGAAAGTTATTAAAATAACTTATTTTCTATTCAAATTAAATTTAAAATAACTTTCTGGTTCTTCATTTCTGGTTTTTTACAAGCAATCTTCTTGGTTTGATACTTAACTTTCTATACTTCTTTAAAAGTCAGCTAGTTTCACGATGTTATGACAAGGTTTTTCACAAAATTAAAAATAATTTAATAATTATAGTTTTATAGAATTATTTTTGCTTTATATAATCATCATTTCTATGTCGCCTAACACAGCCGCAAACTGGTAACGCATATTTTTACTATACCGTTCCTTTCGCCCTCCACCTTCTCCTTTTTCCTTTAATTTTTCCCCATCTCGCGAAGAAAGGAGGGTAAAAGGAGAATACTTCGTGACGCGGTCGGCGGCCAGCGCCGTCGCAGTCTATAATTGCCTTCGGGAGTTCCTACGCAACGCATCATATTTTAAATTCACGCGACGCGAATAGCCAACGCTCCCTCCTAATAGTTTTAAGTTTACTGCGAACTCCAATCGCATCACCGAAGACGCCTGCAGCTGTGCCGCCATCAGACGAGGTATTTATCCTTTCATCGCATTTCCAATCCGGCTACATAACCACGTTGTCCGAGCCGGATTACGCATATGGTCATTAGAACCGCATCCTAGCTTCTGGCCTGTATCCTGGCTGGGGTGATTAGTTTTGATAAAGGAATCCGAATATGTATTATTTATTTAATAATTATTTAAAGCATCTTGTTAAGTGGAAGTACCTCTTACTGCAAACAAACAGTAAGCGGTACTGCAAACTAATGACAACATTCTGACTTTATTTTTGACCAAATTCAGTAATACATTTATGTAAGACGTTTAAATTTTTGATAAAAAATGTTTTTCATAAATAATAAAAAAATGTTAATTATAAATTGCTACATAGAAAACATATATTTGATATTGCAATCGGTTTACTGTTTTGGTACCTTGTTTCGCCTAAAATTAACTCTAAGTAAGCCATTGTGCTCTTAAAATTTAATTGAGATATGTTTTCAAGCGATAATTGATTCTAACAACCCGATCTAACATTGTTTTCAGCTTTAGGAGATTTCATTTAATCTAACAATAAGTTAAAACATTTAAGTTTCATTGAAATTTAAATAAAACTTTAACACATTCTTTTTTAGGGGAGTCCTCTTTGTTATTTCTCTTTTTTATTACTTTTGTGTGAATCTTTTGCCTTATACAATATTAAGGATGAGTTATTATTTTGGAGATTGTCTGCTTTTATCGGAGGTCGTCCGGGGCGGAACCGCCGCGGTTTCGCCGGTGTTCTGGTTTGAAGGGCTCCGTGACCATCGTATTTACTGGGTAAACGAGACTTAACATCCTGTCTCATGTGGTACCCCTGATATTGCCGATGATTATAGGCGTTGGTAACCACTTTCCGTCAGTTGGCCCGACTATTTATCTGCCTTCGTCGGTAATATAAAAAATAACTTTTTTCATTTTTATTAAGTGCAAATAAATGCGCTTTTTACTTTATTATTTAACGTTTATGTTTTATTTTGTTATATTTTTGTTTATATATTTATTTATTTTTATTATGTTTTATCGTGCCTGTTTTGTTAAAGATTATATGTATTCTTTAACAACCACGACAATACAGCCAAGTTCCCTGATTGGTTCAGGATTTACATGTTTCTTATACGGAAATTTGGTATTGTTTAAGTTTATGGGACGACTAATCCCTTTGGAAAGAATTGCCTATGATGGTCAGAATATGTTACAAAAGTTGTAGTTTTTCCGAAATTATGACGAAATGCCATTGAGAAGTACTCGCTGTTGATGTTAATACTGTGCCCTCTCTAGTCCAGTATCTTAGACATATCCTCTAAGGCATATGTAAACAATTAGTAGTAAAAACACATCCCCCTGAGATGTAGGTGGGTACGCCCAGATTACCTTTTTTGAAGGGAGAACAGGATTAGAGAGCAGTATTGTAGAGATCTGTCAGCAGTTTAATGAACCGAAAATCGATTTGGTATTGCTGCAAAGATTCTTGAACAGACCATGATTTTTTTTATTCTATTAAGTCGAAAGCCAAAGGCCATAAACGCTAAGCACACTTATGCTGATATTACTATTTAGTTTTTTGTAAAATTTGCCTTACTGATAACTGTTACAATTTTAAAATTAATCAAAGCACCCATCTGTCTCAATTTTTTCCGTACCAGCTGTTGGATTATATTTTAATTGGTTCTTTTATTATCACAAAAAATTACTACTATGCGATTTTATTGTGTATGTAACGTGATTTATTATGAATGTTTAAATAAGTTTTTTATGATATCTATATAGCTTATATCAAATCCACTAATTTACGGATTTTCGCGTTACTTAAAATATATTTATTCCCGACGTTTCGGATTCTTTCCAGCATCCATGATCACGGGCAGACTGTTGGTATATGTCTGTATTTCAATGTTTCGAATAACCGTCAGAGTTATTATTTAAAATTGACATATCGTTCGTTTTCTAATTTTAATGTTGGTTTCAAAAACTTTTATACTCTGTGTTTAATTTTGAAATGATTGGATCCCAGGAAGGTGGCAATGACCAACCATCCTCTCTATTAAAATTTGGATATTTTTAATTTCGATTGCTTCCGAATCATCCTTGGTATAAATCGATGTTCATTAGCCAGTATTTTGGTTCATCAAATCTAATATAATGATTGGGCTTGTCTAGAACATGGTCGAAATTGCAGATTTCTTATAGCGTCGGTGCTAACATCAGCTATATGTTCTTTACTCTGTTCTTACTGGTCTTTTGTTTGTCCAATGTAGGAGAGACCACAATCACAGTCTAGTTTGTACACACCTGGTACCTGTAGAGGAATTTTACATTTCACAGATGGTAATAATTGGCTAATCTTCTTCGGCGGCTTATAATATGTTTTTATAGAAGCTCGCTTTAAAATATAACCGATTTTGTCAGTGACTCTCTGATGTAAGGTAGAGGCAGGCACTCTTTCGACTGTGGCTGGCTTCACACGGTGATTGCGACGAGACGTGGAACTTGGAGTTTGTTTCTCGCAGCACCTGCTTCACATTCTCCAGTTCAGCCGTCAAATGTTCCTTGTCGCAGATCCGCTGTGCTCTCCGAAGCAAACATTTACCGACAGTAGCTAACTGTGAGGGATGGTGCTGAGAATCACCATTTAAATATTTATTTGTGTGGGTTGCTTTTCTAAAACTGTATGGCTCAAGCTATTGTTAGAGTTTCTAATGATTAAAATATCTAAGAAAGCTAAGGAGTCGTTTGCCCTATTTCCATTGTGAACTTTATTTTGGGGTGCAAAGAATTAAGATGATCCAGAAATGCATTGATTTGGTTTGTTGGTATAATGGTGAATGTGTCATCTACGTAACGCTTATAGAATCTTGGTCGGACGGAGCTGTATTGTCTCACATCTGGCTACTTGTTGTGGAATGATCAATTCTACATGCAGATAGATGGCGTAGCGATGGGCTGCCCAGTGTCTCCTATTATCGCTGATATCTTCATGGAGAACTTTGAAGAGACAGCCCTCAATACAGCCCGTCCGACCAAGATTCTGAAGCGGTACGTAGATGACACATTCACCATTTTACCAACAAACCAAATAAATGCATTTCTGGATCATCTTAATTTTTACATCCCAAAATAAAGTTCACAATGGAAATAGAGACAAAACAACTCCTTAGCCTTCTTAGATATTTTAACTCATTAGAAACTCTAACAATAGCTTGAGCCATACAGTTTTTAGAAAAGCAACCCACACGAATAAATATTTAAATGGTGATTCTCACCACCATCCCTCACAGTTAGCTACTGTTGAAATGTTTGCTCAGAGAGCACACGGATCTGCGACAAGGAACATTTGACTGGCTGAACTGGAGAATGAAGCAGGTGCTGAGAAACAAACCCAAGTTCCACGTCTACGTCGCAATCACCGTGTGAAGCCAAGCAAGTCGAAAGAGTGCCTGCTGTCTTACCTCACATCAGAGGAGTCACTGATAAAATCGGTTATATTTTAAAGCGAGCTTCTATAAAACATATTATAAGCCGCCGAAGAAGATTGCCATTATTACCATCTGTGAAATGTAAATTCTCTTACAGGTACCAGGGTGTACAACTAGATGTGATTGTGGTCTCCACATTGGACAAAACAAAAGACCAGTAAGAACCAGAGTAAAAGAACATATAGCTGATGTTAAGCATGACGCCATAAGAAATCTGCACTTGGACCATGTTCTAGACAAGCCCAATCATTATATTAGATTTGATGAACCAAAAATACTGGCTAATGAACATCGATTTATACCAAGGATGATTCGGGAAGCAATCGAAATTAAAATATCCAAATTTTAATAGAGGGATGGTTGGTCATGCCACCTTCCTGGGATCCAATCATTTCAAAAATTAAACACAGAGTATAAAAAGTTTTGTGAAACCAACATTAAAATTAAGAAAACGAACGATATGTCACTTTTAAATAATAACTCTGACGGTTATTCGAAACATTGAAATACAGACATATACCAACTTAGTCTGCCCGTGATCATGGATGCTGGAAAGAATCCGAAACGTCGGGAATAAATATATTTTTAAGTAACGCGTAAATTAGTGGATTTGATATGTATAATAATCGCGTAAATAAAAGAAATAATTATATATAGCTTATATTTGTAAATATAGTTAGGGTTATAACAACGAGTTTATCTTTAAGTGAATATTTTTTTATGAATATTTGAAAAGCTGAATTGTATATTTTACTAAATGTTGAGTAAAAACTTTCCTTAAAACCTTTTTATGACCTTGTTACAGCTTTCTCATTTTGATGGATCGATAAAATCGATTGCAGAGTGAAGCCCTTTTTAGAATGCGAAGAAACTTGTTTCGGAGCCAAACGGAACCTAGATCCATCTTCTGGTTGTAAGCGCGGCTACCTAAAAAAGTTAAATGAAAATACAAAGTACATTCTTTTAATTTTAAATGTTTCTATTATTGTCTTACATTACGATATTTAAAGAGTATTTAGTCTGACATCTCATTTCCCGTCCCGTGTCACGTCAGCCGTCGCTCAACGTGATCAATTAAATGTAAGGAAATTACCGCCATAGACAAGGGTTAACGCACGTAATAAACAAATTTAAACTGTAACAATGTTCACTACAAAGCCTAGATAGGTTTTGAATTTATTTAAAAGAAAACAGTAATTATAAAATAACGAAACGTCACGTCCATTTTTAATTAAGTTCAACAATTTTGATTAAAATTGTTTGCTGATAGTGTATGACGATAGTATACTATTTAGTTTACGTAAATCGAATACAGTTTATAGAATGTGGTAATCAAATTAAATATACTTTAAATAAAAATCTTTTAGTTTTGGATAAAGAAAACGTTATCCAAGCAATCGATAGAGTTTTAAGGGGTTTGCACACAAAGCGGAATACATCGGTTATATCGTCTTGCATCGAATCGTATTCTTTTACGGGCCTGGTATATGTATATATAATTCATCAGGTGCATCATGAATATGTTTATTAAAAAAATCCTGTAGCTAATTTCTAAGCTGAGACGGAAAAATAGACGCCATCAAAGAAATGTGCCACATGTAGTAGTAATGTCTATAATTTTTCCTCACGTTATAATCTTATCTTCCAGATGCTCGATGGATATGAGAAGTAAGGTTGTCCAAAAAATTTATACCTCCACATTTCTTATGCAGAATTTTATAATTTCTTTTGTAGTCTCTTCAATAAAGGTAGCCTGTTATCGAATATTACAGCTAAAATTAATGATGCCGCATATCACGAGATATTTTTGTAAGGATATACTAATTTATATTGTGTGCAATATTCGTTTTCTTCATGGCTCATATGGCTTCACGCCGTGGTTTCAAACGCGTGGTATTGTAATGTGTAAACATATACATTAAACATAGTTAAATGATAGTTATGAGCTGTCATTTGGTTTATGACCAAATTAAACTAATATTGACTAATAATTCTTTAATTAATAGTTAAATAAATATTAAAGAAATTAAGATAATTTCGTTGTTAAAAATTGCAATAAAAATGCAAACGCTGGCTCAACTATAACTGATAGACTTAAACTATATTTTGCATAATTTTACTACTTGAAATGGCCTATCTCTATGTTTAAAGAATAACCCACGATAGCCATCTTATTGTAAACTACAAGAATTTCAAACCAATTAAGTGGTAAGGAGATATATTGGTGATATGTAATTTGGTAAGTTTTAAACACTTTGTATGACCGATGTTAGGAATGTCTTTGTTCGCCAAACGCTGAGACAAATTACCGGAGCGAGTGAAAGGTTTTATACCGTTTACACTTAGTAATTCGCTTAACGCGGTCATACAAAAGTGTTTTAAAAAATATCACCAAATTACTTATCACCAACATATCTCCTTTACCCTATAATAAGTTTACATTAAATTTAATAGATACTCTTCATTCTATGTAAATAAAACGGGTCATACTGACATTTTGATCAAAAGAATACCTTAAAAGATATTAGAGATATAAATGCAGTGCGGACCCAGGGTACTTTATTGCAGAAAGCACGCTGCCACCAGTCTATATTGAGCGAAATAGTTATATACTGTTTGAAGTCGGTCACATTGTTTTAATATAACTTGAATTTAAATCAGATAGATGTTTGATTTAAAAGGTTTTAAACTGAAGAACTTCTTGGTATCTTTAAAATATTATGTGCAGAACACTGTTACTATTTATAGTCACAAACACAGTTATATTTCATGCTTTAAAATGAACACTTTAAAGTTGATGCCAAGCATTTTTAAGCCCTAAAATTTTTGTACAAAGCCAAAAACGAATATGTGGTTTTGAAGTATTACACAGAAAATTTATGACTGATGACAATAAGAGGTTTCAACCTAACTGTGTTTTGACAATCAGTGCTGAAGAATCCAAAGTTATTTCAGCAAAATAAATAAATGTCCTATCTAAGTCCGCCCGGGTTTAACAAAATATATACAACAAAGGCGAAAAATTCATAAAGAGAATAAACTTGATCGAAATTATATATTGATTGTTATATATTAATTACTTAAATTATTTACTTATTACTTTATAAATTTTTCTTCATAATTTAAATATAATTGTTTGTAAAATTTACAAACAGAATTATTATCTTGGAAGTCGCCCATAATTTTCATACAAATAGCGTCTAGGGAGTACCAGTGACAAAATCCAACAATTCCGTATTTTTCTCTTCCCAACGTTTATTTGCATAAGAATAGCGAAATGCAATATATTATTACAATAGTCCCTCGTGATTGAATAGATGACGTTATAGATGACCTTTGGCAAAAAGAAAGCAGTTTTGTGAATTATCACGTCTTTGTCCAGATCTGCGGCCATGCGGTATAAGTTAAATTTTAGATAATTGATATATAGGTATGAATTATAATTCTATTTTAATTATAATTCAAGAGATGTATATGTATTGATAGATGTAGCAAAAATTTTTTTAGTTCAATCTTCTCTCACACCACACTTAAATAAATACATGCTAAGAATTTAGAAGTTATGATGGAAATACCTGTAGTTATTGAATTAGGATTGTTTTTTGACCGACTTCCAAAAAGAAGGAGGTATTTAATTCGGAGTGGATTTTTTATGTATATAGCCTCGTTATAAATATTTAAAAGTCGGAGCCAAAGGAACAAGCCTTTGGCTCCAACTTGTAAATATTTTAAAGATGGATAATAGTTGTTTTGTTCCATTTTTTATTTTGAGATAATTAGTTTAAAAATATAAAAAATACCTACAAAAATAAAAAATTACGGATCAAAAACTTACGGTTCAAATCATATAGAAGGTACATAATCTAAACCGTATATGGTGTAAGTTGACACAAAAGTTAATACATAAAGAAAATTTCTTCATTCTTTTAACATAAACACGTAAATTAAAACAATATCATAAAAGATTTGACAGATTTAAAATGCGGAGGCAGAAATCACGGGCCAAATTCATTTCGTTGCCCTCTTGTTTTTCGTAAATTGGTTATGTACTGTTTATAGTCGATCATACTTTTTTGTTAACAATTCACTTATATTGCTTAAACAACTGGTAAGGTAAAGCTCCGAACCTACTGGTAAGGACGTGCGCTTTACAAACCGGAGAGCGTGGGTTCGAATCCTGCGGACTCAACTAATTTTCATTGTTGTTTTCTAGTTGGTTAGGGCAATCAAGATGGTCCATGCGTCGGCTAAGCATGTAAAGAAACCCACCCTGAAATACAGTCCAGAAACGCCCTAAGTTCACTCACTAATCGAAGTGTTTTACTTTAAATTTTCTTGAATACATTTTTTTTAATGTACAGTATTGTGTATTCGTGACATTCACGCAACATCAAAATTTTTGTGTAACAAAATGTAAACTTTTAAGCAGAGAGTATCGTAATATTGTTTTATATTTTTAAATAGCATTATGTTAGAATGTTTTGAATTTTAAATACAGTTATAAATCGATTATTTATTCATCCCAGCGGCAAAAAAAACTGTTTTATGCAAATCTCACATGTCTACAAATTTACGTTACACCTTGGAGACATTTCTTTAATTACCAGGTAACAGCTAGTAATTATAAAACACAACAAAATGAATTTACGTGCAACTAAATATGATACAGTTTTAATTAGTAATTTAGCTCTGTCTTAACTCTACGAAACTACCGTACTCAATTTACTTAACGTCTCTCTTTTAAATTTCGGAAGAGGTTATGAAAGCAATAAAAAGATACATTATTTGTTAAGAAACTATATGTTTTATTATTTAATGATATTTGCTACTGCTGGTTTGTTTTGAGATATATCATCATCATCATTTTCTGCCTGTGTTAGTCTCCTAGTGCACGCCTTCTCAATAAGGGAGTTTTTAAACTATATCCCACCACTGCGTGTTGGCAAGTGAATTGACTTTTCACATGCTCATCCTACACATGGATCACCTTTCTTTTCAGACAATTTATTTTTCCTCTGGCTTATAAGGCAAGAACCAATACCGCTGGGCCACGGAGGCGGTTTTTAAAAATGGAAGTTATTACAGATATTTAGTGTTATGCACAAATAATCTTTAGTTTTGATATTTTTACTGTTGGTTAATTAATAATTATTTTTGTTATTAACTTTAGTAGTTATATAAATTGAAACACTAATTAATTTTTAATACACTAAATACATTGATACATATTTAAACTTATACAATGCAAAAACGTAACGTAAATAATGTAATAAGTATCTTCTTCTGGTTCATTCAAATACAAATGACTATGAGTTTCAAAGCTGATGGCAGCAAATAGGAGTCGTTAAAGAAAAATGCCACATGTAGTAGTAATGGCTATAATATCTCTCGCGGATATTATGTTATCTTCTAGATGCTTTGAGTTGAAAATGTTTTTCTTGTCTCCACTAATTTAAGTCATATTAAGGGCCTAATTTAGAACAAAATTGGTCCGTCTTCATAACATTTTACTGGTGAGTTAAGTTAAAAATGTAGTAATATGTAAACCGTTGCAGTTTAAATAATTGTCTCTAACAAATATAACATTATCCAGGTAAAAACTTTCAAATCGATTGACGTCTATAAGAGCTCTAGCCTAGCCTAAATTGAGTATGAACGTTTGATTTTCAATTTAATAATAATCAAATTGAAATTCATACAATTTGGTTATATTCAATTTCAAATACAAATGAAACACGTGTAGTATAATCATGACTAAAGGCTAACTTTGTTCTTTTATAACGGAAGTCAATCTTTATAATAAGATGTTGTAAAATAAACAACGAGTTTGTTCTGATTAGTAATATTCCCATCTATATGTCTAAAGCAAATTTTCATTACGTAGCTACAAAACTATGAGAACTTACATTAATAATTCTATATAATATTGTGTTACACGTTTTAAGTTCATCAGTGTTATATTAAACTAAAATGTACATCTCAGTTGCTTTACAGATCAATTCATAATCTTTAGCATTGTGCGTGTCATATGCATATTTAAGTAATAATCAGCTTTAAGACAAATATATTCTATGGATCGGATTAGACAAATGCAGGTTCAATATGGTTATCTTCGTCATCGTCATCATAATCTCAGACGCATTTGTAAAAATAAAAAATCTGTTATTTTACTTATATATAGTAGCCTTTATTTACTCCAAGTTACGTCATATCTTCCAGAAAAGTACTGTCAAAATGTGAACTTTCATTCCATAGATATGTCAGAACCAACATACAGACAGAAAGACGTAAATTAAAAGATGTATTGCTGTATGTATCGGTTATATATTATAACGTTATCATTCAAAAACGATTACTTTGATGTTACAAGAGACACTCCAATTTTATTTATTTGTAGAAATAAATAAAAGGTCATATAACACAAGGTCAAACTGCCTCGTAGCCTAGTGGTATGGGCGTGTGCTTTAGAAACCGGAGGTCGGGTTTGAATCTCCGGGGACGCAAAAAGTTTTCATTGTTGTTTCCTAGTTGTTTAGGCACGGTCGATCACCCAATTGTCTGAAAGTAAGATGATCCATGTCGGATGGGCATGTAAAAGTCGGTACACCCACCAACCTGCATTGGACCAGCGTGAAGGGATAGGTCTAAAACCCCTAATGGATAGGGTGTGTTAGGGACGCCATGTCCAGCAGTGGACATCACAGGCTGATGAGGATGATGATGATGATGATATAACACACCTTAATAGGAAACATACTGTCACCATACCTAAATTAAGTAGAGTTATTGTTAAAGTAAAATACAATAGCAAACAAACGTTCAAAACGTTTTAAGACGTTTTTTGGTAAAGTTCATCAAAAAACGTCTTAAGGAAAAAATTTAATTTAAAAATTTGATACAGTATGTAGCAAACTGAAAACATGCAAATATGTTATAAAAATATTTAGACATATAACGAGACCTTTTCAACTATATTTTATTTATATAAACGCATTTTCTATAAAATTTCAACACAATATAATATATGACAACAGAGGGGAATAAAATCCCATAATGGGTAAGGAAAATGTATTTTGTAATAGTGAAATAGTTATTTCGTCGAGCATGTGAAAATAGTTGAAATAGTGCTTGGTTTTGAAATTAGTCACAATTTTGTCTTGTTTCGCTTGTAAACACTCGAAATGTTTAACACTTACCTTACATGCGAAATTTATTAAAGCCGTTATTTTACGTTTATGGGACGCAAGGATTTAAGCAGGCTTAAGTCTTCACAGAGTTTTACAAAAACAATTTTAACACAAAATATGCACGAAGTCGTGGAACATGTCGGAATATGTGCCGATAAAAATAATTACAAATGTCGTATGCTTAAACACTTGCGATGATATAAAAATTTAGGATACTGGCATTTTATTACACCTGTGTGTTTGTATTTATATGTAATATGTCTTTTTTACAAAAGAAAAGTAAATACTATGTATTTATCAGTTACTATTAAAATATCTCATGATAAATTGATTACCAACCCTCTTAGAGAGGAGATATGAGGCTGGCACGCCTAACGCTTTTAACCTGTCCGGTTAAAGTCGTTAGGCGTATTCTACCAAGCTTCTTCATCTTACTAAGAGTAGCCTTTCCTCTGCAGCCAGGTTACTTCTTAAATTTCCCATTGCTGGACCAGGCCGCAGGTTCTAAGACCCACCACAACGAAAAACCTGTTAAAACCTTTGCCGAGGAACAAACGACAGTCATACGGTAAATGCGCGTTGAGATAGGTCAAGTTTGGATTTCAGGCATTAGATCATTAGATCTTTTGACAAAACACTGTTTATCAATATCATTAAATTTCCAAACACTTTATGCTAGAATGCACAATTTCTAGGTTAGTAAGCATCTAAAGTTTCTATTTATGCAAATTTTTGAGCATGAAGAGGAAAATAGAAAATAACAAAACATTAATCAATAAAGACCTTTCCGATTGTAGAAAACTGATTTCTGGCTGCAAAAATCTAAAAAACAAGTCCATTTTAGTTAATATCCTTTATTTTTCTGATATAGCCACACATAAAAATTTTGTTTGTACACTAATAATGTCAAAAGTAAATTAATGCGCACAGTTGTAATCACTAACTGTAGAATTAAAATGCAAGAATTGCTTCGCGGCATGCAACGTTAGCTGTTAAATAATTAAGTCATAATTTATAATGTAAATCTAGGTTGTTACCGCAGCGCATGTTGCTTTTAATAAAAAAAGCAAGTATGCTATACACATACTTCCTAGCAAGTAACGAGTGGCATAAGTGGTTAAAATTAAACCAGAAAAAATAAGATTGAATAACAAAAATATCAAAATTTACTTGCGTATGAAAAACGATAATTATATATAATAATATTTCATGGACGAGTCCCAAAATAAGTATAACTTGTACTTTGACTAATAAATGCAAAAATATGTCATACATCATATTTTATCGGCCTTCGTAGCCTAGTGCTATGGGCTTGTGCTTTAGAAACCGGAGGACGTAGGCTCGAATCCTGCGGAGACCTAACAAATTTTCATTGTTACTTCCTAGTAGGTTAGGGGAATTTGGGCCGATCACCCAATTGTCCGAGAAGTAAGATGATCCATGCGTCGGATGAGCATGTAAAAAGTCGGTCCGCCCACCAACCCACAGCATGGTGGGATACGGTCCAAAACCTTCTCATAGATAGGGGTGTATTAGGGGAGGCCAATGTCCAGCAGCGGACTATCACAGGCTGATTATGTATTAACAAAGAAAATACCGAATTATTTGTTATCAATTTCAATAAATTTGTAAAAAGTATTTAATTAGATTAAAAAATTCTTTTCTGTTATGTTTGTGGACACACAAAATACGTTTTTATAAAAATTTACGCAATATTAGATCATACTTATAAGCTACTCTCGGAAAAGGTACTGCAAGCATTAAAGTTTGCTTAAGGAACTCACTTCAACTTAAAATAAATGCCTCGAGAGGGTGCGAGTGGAGATTACGAGACTACCAAGATGCATTAGGAAATTAAAAAGTTTTCACGGAAATATGTCACTTACTTTTTAAGATTACCCTTATCATATTTTACAGACAAAATCAAACAGTTTTTATGACACAATTAATTTAGACAGGATTTTTAAATACCTCAAATAATTTCTGCAACTCTCAAAGTGTTAAAGGCCTTTGCATTCAGACCAAAATAGTAACTTACTTTTTTCTTGCGTTCGTTACTCAATATGAGAAAATTGTTTTCTTAAAGGACATGTCAATTTTTTTATGTCTTTGTAATCGCCTTAGAAAAGATATCATTATTTTATCTATTTATTAATAAAAAATATTAGAAAAGTTTATTAAGAAAAAATTGCATTGTCTTTAGAAAATTTCTTTATTCCATTTAAAGTGATAGTATTTTTTAATTTAGAAAGTTTACAAAAATCTTAAAATCTAGCTTCCTATATTTAACATTGTTTTGGTAAAACACAGTATAGTAAATATTTACATAGGGTAAAGAGAGCATTTATAAATTTTCTTATCCATAATATATTAGCTTATATGTATTTTACATTGAAAACGTAAATTAAATATATCTGAAGGTTTTATTGTGTAACAATGACTCTAATTAAGAATTCAAAGCATAAGGCTGAAGTCAATTAAAATATGCTAATTTAAATCTGATTTAATGGCATCATGCATTTTAGTTCTAGCGGATTCAGATATTTTATTATTCCTGCATTTTTGGAAAACTTTTTATATTGATATCATATTAAATCTACTGATTTATAAATTTCACAATATTCACGCAAATTAAAAATATATTTTTTATCGGTATTTTTGGTTAATATTTCATAAATACAGTAATTTTGTGCACCCACGTCGATCTCTGTGAACCACCCTTAGGTTGGCTGGTAGAAAATGCCTCAGGCATTAAGTCCACCTCTTGAATTTAAATAGTGCAAAAAAAAACGAAAAGAATATCTTTTGTACTCTTAGCAATATACGTATCAACTTTATTAAGCAAATGAGTAGAAGCTTTTTTCAATAGCAAACTATATATCTCGGTGTAGATTATAGAAAAGAATATATAAAATGGCTTTTTAACATTGCTAATTTTAATTTTTGGTTTAAGTTTAAATACAAGTTAGACAATAAGGTTCACAAACTAAGTGCCAAAAATCGATTCTTGATATTTTAATGAACTACAAATATAGAAGATGTCTTTGTACATATTCGGATATTTTACTACGATTCTTAATAAACTAACATTACAGTAGTGAAAAAATTAAAGCACGTATGGGGCTGATTGGCTCTTAAAAGAGACGAGGTTTATATAAATAAAAAATTAACAAAATTAATAATATTTTTGTATCATAGTATGAAAAAATTGTAAATATTATTGAATGAAATTAATTTCCAATTACATTAGTAACATGTATTGAGCACATCGTTTAGTCATTATTTCCATACATATAGTATACATAGTCCTAAACCAGTATAATATAATATAGTTTATTCACCTCAAAGTTGTAACAGTATTAATATTTTATTATTATAACATAGATTATATAATAAAAAACGAAAAGAATATAATTTTTTGAATGTTTTACCTAAAGAATAAAATAAGTATAGTAATAAGAGTAAATAAATTAAAATTAATAAGGATTTCTGTAAATCCTATCTAAATTATTTAATCTGGCAGCAACACTTGTAACTTTCTGTAATAGGTTTTTATCATAAATAGGCAATATGACATTTTTTTTAATTTATGACAATTTTATAACTAAGAACGACTAGTTCAAATTTCAATGCAGTTTTCACCCCTGGTAAAATATTGAACGTTGAACACAGCTTTAAAAACAAATTTAATCGGAATATTTATATACTTTCATTACGAGGTTTCTGAAAATCTCACTAGTCAATCGCCTTTGCGCCTTGCCTTGTAGAACTATGAAAAGCTTTTGACTCTGTAGAAATCACTAGGCTGTTATGGAAGCTCTTCAGCGATGCCAGGTCGATTATCGATACGTCAGAGTGCTGAGAGGTCTATATGGCGCTGCTTCTTTTGTCCATCCTGATTCCGGAGGAACAAGAGACCAATCTAA